>CM031241.1:285414555-285788562 GCA_018340775.1 Taxus wallichiana var. yunnanensis
TAACCCTTAGTCACATTTAAAGGTGATCCCCCATGGGAATCCTAACAACAATCAAACACACACACACACACACACACAAATGAACAATACAAGTTGCCATGGTGTATTTGTTGAATTCATTTAGAATTCTAATGTGGTTGGTCTCAATCCCCGATGTTTGTTGTGATATTTTAACCTACAAAACACAATACCTCCTTCGGCCTCGTGGCCACATCGGAACATCTAATATACATACATACATACATACATATATATACATATATATACATATATATGTATATATATATATATATATATATACACACACACACACACATACATATATATATACACACACACACACATATATGTATATGTATATGTATATATCACAACTATGCACGCTAAAACAACCCACTTGAGACCCAAGAAAATAAAAACTAGGATTAGTTAGGAAAAAATTATGGAATAATTTTTCTTGTTTAAAAGTGTCTGCACATAACCCTTAGTCACATTTAAAGGTGATTCCCCCATGGGAATCCTAACAACAATCACACACACACACACACACACGACACAATACAAGTTGTCATGGTGTATTTGTTGAATTCATCTAGAATTCTAATGTGGTTGGTCTCAATCCCCACGATGTTTGTTGTGATATTTTAACCTGCAAAACACAATACCTCCTTCGGCCTCGTGGACACATCATAACATCTAATATACATACATACATACATACATACATACATACATATACATATATGTATATATATATACACACACACATACATATATATATACACACACACATACATATATATATACACACACACATACATATATATATACACACACACACATATATGTATATGTATATATATCACAACTGTAATGCCCACTAAAACAACCCACTTGAGACCCAAGAAAATAAAAAACTAGGATTAGTTAGGAAAAAATTATGGAATAATTTTTCTTGTTTAAAAGTGTCTACAACCTCCTACAATACCGAAGTTGACACAAACAAGTTTCGAGGTCAATTAAAATCAATAGTTTATAGTTTTCCCATTACAACAATTATTAAAGTTCTCGAGGTCAAAGCTTAGGTTAGAATAATCATTTAAAATTAAAAAGGGCAATTTCTCACTTACCCACTCCCAGAACTCTCTTAAAATATTCAACTTGATTTTTCTCATAATTAATGCACTCAAAAATTCTTGAAAACACTCCCATTAGATAGGAAATTTCCTCCCCTTTCTAGTGATATAAATAAGTCCTCCTAACTCCTCATATTTCCCAAGTTATGGGGCCAGCCTAGGGAGGAAAATTTTCCCAAAGGTGGGCCTGCAGGCATGGGGAAGAAATTTTTCCCTTAGCACTCTTAGGCGAAAAAGTGTATTTCACCTCTGCACGCCCGCGACGGGGCATCGTGCCCAAAATAATTTTTTTAACTTGGGGTCCGCTAAGGACACGTGTCCAAAATCCATACCTAGGCAGAAGGCGCGGTAAACCCTTTTCGAAGGTTGATTGGGCTAGTAACTTTCCTTGAAGCCATTTCCATCCTGCTCTATTCATTGTCGAGCAAGGACTTTAACCCATCGACGAGGGTTGATGAGTTCGGACGTTAGTTTCATTAGTTTGAACCCCTATTAAGCTACATCATGTGTCAAAATTAGGTCTTGATTTCAGATTCTTTCCTTTTGAATCACCTTCACACATACTATCTCTAAAAGAGTCATAATTTTTATTTTGAGTTAAACCTCTTTCATATAATTCTATATTTTTTTCCTATCCACATAACTCTTATCTTCACTGTTCACACTTACGATAGAATGCATGTTATCCATTGCCCCACTAAAATTGTGATAGCATTCATTGACATTATTTTTGGAATGTCCACGTGATTCGCTTCAGATTCTCAAATGTAATCCACATATATCTGATCATTTTCCTGAGCTATCTTTCTCGTGTGCCCCGAAAAACCACCAGATGAAACATCTCCTCTGCAACCTACATACAAAATTATGTAATTCATTAACTTGAGAAAAGCCACATCTCTCATGTGTCACCTTGTGTAAAAATACAAACTAAAAAGCTTTACCATTAAATGAATATCAACTATGCTTTGGTTCATGACTGAATTGTTCCATTTTTGTTGAGGAACATCATTCATAATTACATCAGGAATGTTAGAGATTCCGACATAAAGTTTTTTGTAATGAGTCTCTTTCATGATTACATTCATTTAATCTCAATGTTTTAGGCCACGCATCTGTGTCAATTATGGCAGGAGCGGTGGCTATATAGTTATCAAGATTTACCATAGAAACCCACCAAAATGATTTCCATTGCCGTGTACGCGAACTAATGCGCTATGAAGATGCAATGAATAATTACTTTCCATGTCTTCGATACTAAGAAGACTCTTTTTTTCACCTTTTATTTGTATATGTATATCTGACATGAATGCTCTATGATCATATGAGGACCTACTGTCCCTCCCCCCCTTCCTGCCTTCTAGACCTGGCACGTGGCCATCCCCCACTGGCCTTACCTCTGCCAGCCGCCCCACCTCCTTTAATTCCTTGATTTGTAAATTTCTTGCGCCCTGTGCTACCTGCTCCCTTTGACATGTTCTGGCCGCGTGAACAAGGAGGTCTGTCTTTGTTTATTTTGATTTTGAGGTGTGGTTTTGGAGGGTCTCATCTCCTGAGCCAATCCTTCCCTCCTTTTTTATTGGATGCCTTCGTTTTGTTTAGCTTTGATTCTGCTCTAGCCTGCGTCCATGGCATCAGGCTTTTGTTTTGTATGTATTTCGTCTCTTGTATATTTTTTGTCGTTACATCGAAGTCATTTCATGCGATGTTGAAGAATGGGGCCCAAGTCGGTTTAGGCGAGACAATGTATAATGTTGATTAAGGGTTCCCTTTCAGTAGCATCATTTTACGGGATGGAGTCGAGCGATGGAATTCCTTCCTCCTCCTGCTCGTGAGGTTGAGTGAGTAAGGGTGGCATTTCTTTGCTGCAGGTGATCCCGAGGAGCCGTTGGTGTTGATCCTCTCATTGCAGTTGCACGCGCGACCACACCATGATCATTTATTGCAAAATCTCTTGTTGTAGTAGAAGAATGAGATAAAGTTTTGGTTGAGCTGTCTTGCCTTTTCATTTTGGAAAGTCGCTCTGTCCAGGTGATGAATTTAACATGGAAGAAGCTCAATCAAATCTTGAGGCAAGTTTTGTAAGTTTGGAGATTTTGTTGGGACTTGTTTTAGCCTAGTTAAGAGTGGGAAGTTATTCAGCCCCTAAGGCATGGGTTGATATGGTGGTTTGAATGAAGAACCATTCTCAAAGGACATTGAAATGCAGCTTGCCTCCACTTTCATTTTCACATCGTCTTTTGTTATGAACAACACTTCCTTGCATTATTTCTTGTTTTTACCACAACATTGTGGATGCATTGAGTGGATATTGTGGCCTTTTCTACACATTTGATCCCTCCTTATATGATGTAAGTAAAAATCAAGGCTTCTTTAGAAGCTATTTACTCTCAGTTTTCGATTGTAAAATATGTTTGATGATATATATTAATCTCGTGTGTGTAAGAGATGACAGTTACATTTGAATTGAGAGTATTATCCTTCATATGAGAAACACGTTGCTTTGACCATTGAAGCCCAATGAAAAAGTGGAATTCACATCTTCAGTGGATCCAGTAGTTTGGCGAGAAGACATTCGATTGCTAATCTTATGAAAAATATTGGAGTGATGGAATCCTCTGCAAAAGACTGAAGTAGAAATGCCTTGTTTGGGAGATGCTCGCTTACCTCCAAGTTTCATCAAATGGACTAACTAGCAAGAGTTTGACGAAACATTAGATGGGAATTTGACTTTACAATATCAAAGTTCTAGTGTATATGCAGAGAAGCATCCATATATGAAAACAAGTCTGAAAAGGTTTTTATCAATATCTCTTTGAAATCCAAGATTGAAGTTTGTTTGGCATACCAAAATGCTATATCATACAGAAATTTTGCTGGCGAAATCTACTTTGGAACAACGCTCTTCTTTTGGAACTACCACAGTTTTTATGCTGTCCCCAAATCTGATGAAGAAAAAGGTTTATATATCATTACGGTTGATGCCTTTCAGAACCAGGAGCGTGATGTAATCAGTATGTCTTGTGTCCGAGCTTCAAATCATGGGGCTGGTTTGTAGCTGTTTTTCACCGCGTGAATGTGGCGCTAGCACGAGCTCGCAGAGCACTTTGGGTTAAGGGCAAGCAGCGGCTTTGAGACAATCTTTTACTTATGGAGATGGCGTTCTAAACCAGGCATGTTAAGACTAGCCCCTGAAATATTTTGCTTTGTCCTTTTTCAATTTCATGAAATAATGATCTCCTACCTGAAATGACGCTTTAAGATGGAATATTGTGTTTGATTTTATCGATTGTCCTTGATTGCATTGGTTTCTTTTTTTTTGTTCCTTCTCCTGAATCGATGTTCCTTTCATGATTGGTTTGCATAGGGGAAAATTGTTGTTATCTTTTTACTGTTATAATTATATGGCTGAGAAAAATGTTTTACTTGCTTTTGTTTGTTTTGGATCAAACCATTTGTAATGGGAAAGGGACATTCTTATGAAACATGGAAGCTATAAATTAAAAAAAAAAAAAAAAAAAATGTTACCTTCAAAATGCTTGGTTATGGCTACCCTAAGCGATATCAAATCAATAAAAGCTCATAAATGCTTGGGTCTATTTTCTGCTCGATAGTAGATACTTCTTAGTTTTTTTTTTTTGCTCCCTTAGGGGTTGCCTTCATTAGTACTTCTGCCCCACTCGAATGCTTCTTTCCTCTTTGGCTTGTCCCTTGCTTGTCTTTGACAAGATAGTTATCACCTTTCGATCTATTGAATGTAGATTTACCGCATGATAAAACACAAATGCATGTATATTTCTTTTGCGGTGTTTTATCATCATTGATAGGGAATATCAAAATATGGAAATCTGGGTTCTTAGCTAGAGTGGCTCTTGTTTTATTAGTTGTAACACTACTCCTTGATTACCTTTTATTGAATGTAATTGTTGCGTAAGTGAGAGTCCTGTTGGAATAAATTGATATTGTACAACATTTAACACATAGTGCTATATTGTCTTGGATAATAGTATGTATGCTATTTATGAAGATTACGAATGAAGTTTGTTTAGGCTTTCCATTTAAAAGTTGTCATGCTTGCCTACCTAGAGTGTAGCTTACTTATGAGCTAGTTTTTTTATTTACTCGTTTCCTAATAAGGCTTGCGGCTTGTGGTTTCTTCAATAATCTATTCTGGTATCAGACATTAGGAAAGAAAGAAGGAAATTTCATTATGGTCCTCAAATGCCGAAAGTAGATCAATGGGATTAAGGATACAACCTTTAGCAATAGAAAGTTCTCGGAAGAGAGAATCCTAGTTGCAAACCAAAGAAATTAGAGAGAATCCTAGTTGTTAACGTTTATTACTTTTAAAATACCTTGTAAGGAAGAGGCGGTAGACCTCTTGTTTAGATTGTAACGATGGAATGTTTTCCTTCGGGGTCACGTATCCCTTTATTGCTATGAAACATCCTCCTGGAAGGATTGGGTAACTATGTTTTGTTTCGCGTTTTGATCGTAACTAGTATGTCTTTGACTCTCAAGTTTTTCCTTTTAAGATGGATGGGTTTGAATATTAGATTTAAGTCACGTAATCCATAGGGTTGCATGATCAAAATTCTCAATACTATTGACCTTTCGTTCCTATCCCACAAGTTCTTGAATTGATTCTTTGTTTTGTGATATACTGCTTGCTGGAATGTTTGACTTCCTCTTTGTTGGCTGGTGTAGATCCTTACCTCATGTGAAAAGTAGATTAGTGGTTTGTGCTTTGATCCTTTCATGAAGTAGAACATTCCTTTCATGTCTATTGTTAAATGTTAGCTTATTATTTCAATGCATAGACTTAACATGCTCAGTTCTAGTGAACTGACTCTAGTTAATATTTGTGCAGATGGATTATGCGAGTAGACTAGAAGAAAAGAGTGTAAAAGTTTCATCTGTACCATTATGAAGTTCCTTGTAAAAATGTCCAATGTGTTGTAAATTATGTAACATTGCTTGTAAAGAGAGTTGATATGACCTCTTGCCTTGTATTGTTCGGTAATGGTGAAATAGAGTGTCTTGTTCTTGTGTAGTCAAACTTGAAATTTCCTTTGTGAGAAATAATATTCAATCTTGACCTTGTTATGAGTATTCTTTTGGTGATATCAATTGCAGTCGTGAAAATTTTGTAGCATGGCTTGGCTTATTTTGTTACCTTCTTGTTCTTGACCCAAGTGAAATCCAATCTCTTGACTCCTTGGGTTCATGTGCCATGTTGAATGGAAATGTTATAATCATGTTTTGTGTTCTTGTTAAATAACGATAATTTCTTCTTTCAGGTCATAATGCTTATTGATTTAGTAACCCTCCATGGTACTAGTATCAATGTTATTCTAGGCATATTTTAGTGGGTTGAAACTCTTTTTTTTTTAAAGATAATCAAAGATAAAAGAAGAGGAATACATAGATGAATAAATAAAGAAGATAATAATGAAGTTGTTTTTGGTCGATAAAATTTTAATTCTTTGATCAAAGATGATTAGGGTTCTGAACCTTAACGATACTCCTCTCCTTTTGATTCGATGCTTTCCTCCTTATGCAATGTGGGTATGAAACGAGTTTCAGTAGAGGGGGTTTAGATAGATAGCCTTGTGGAATTGTATACCACCTGGTTTTGTAAACAAATTAATCAATGAATGTTCATATTATAGGTGATCCTAGGATAGTCCTCAAGTTATACAAAAGAAAAGAAACTTAATCCTAAAAGAAGAATGGTATGAAACAAATCTTGAATTTTCCAGAACGTAAGCTAAGAATTGTAAGATGGCTCTAGTAAATCAGTAATCTTAAGAAGATTTTCACAGTGGGATGTCTTCAGCTATAACTATGTAATGTGGTTGGTCTTTTGCCATGTCCTTTCGCAAGTGAATAGTAAATTGTCCTTGAAAGGTGTGAACGTTTTCCGTGCTGCCTTTAGGGCCATCCTTGTATTAAGTTGTTCATAGTGTTAGTTGTATCCTTGGTGACGACATGTCGCATCATGTTATGTGTCAAGCAAGTCAAAAAAAAAATATCCTGTATTTCACTGTGTTGTCCTTGTGTTGGTTTGTTTGGTGTGTTACACTTGGTATCAAAGCGTAGGTTCATGCTCTCGAACCTATGGGCCGGATTGGTGTTGTATGGTGATGTTGCATGGTGGTGGTGGTGTTACATGATGATACTGCATGATGATGATGATGTTGCATGATGATGATTTATATTGGAAGAGTAATGTGCTTTAAACGTGATGTGATTATTGTCGTAATTGTGATATTGTGAACGCACATGATGGGTATGTCACCTTGTGCGTGTTTGTGATCATGTTGATATGTTGGGGATGGGAGTATTCTCTCTCCTTCTTGTGGATTCTAGGAAGAATTCACGTGTGAATTATTGTTTGTGATGTGTGAAAAGAATTCTAATGTGGATGACGTAGTGTTGGAGCATTGTGGCATATTGTGATATGTGGGTGTATCAATGTGTTGTATGACTAGTTGATGTTAAAAGAAACGAGTTGTATCATGATGTTTTTACCATGTTCTGAAGAAATGTGTGTACCACCTTGCTATGTTGCAATGGATGTTATGTTGTGATGTACTATGTTCATCGTATGTATGACTGTGCAAATAGGTAATGCTTCATGTTGTGATTTTGGGTCATACGGTGAGTGTATGAACCCTATCGTATGGTGATTGCGCTTTGGGTGCAGAATGTGGTAAAGTGATGTATTACGCCCTGTGGATGTATGATTGTGATCTACCCTGTATGCATACCATACGTGAGACGTTATGGTAGTTACGTGTGTGCCACCGTTATGTTAGCGATGTTGTTGTATGTTATGTTATGAACCTTACGCTAACCGATCCTAAGGGAAATCGGTAGAAGTGTATGTTGAGAGTGAGGAATGGTGTACCATGGGTCAATAACTCGAGCTAAAACTTGGTTTAGTAGATAACATGTGATTCTTTCCTCTCTCCCTATGTGGTTGTATGTATGCAACCTTAGTGTATCTATGACTATGTTTAGCCTTGTCGAAGGGTGGCGGGATGATTTAAATGGAGGTGATGACAGTGTATGTATTATTGATATGTATTTTACGAGTGAGGCTCGATGTTAAAGTCTTAGCAACTCGTTGAGTACCCCCTTTGGTGGCTAGATAAGGCCACACAGTTATCGTAATGTGACATTATTATAAGTTGATTTTATTCATAAATTGAGCTTTTACTTTATTTTGCAAGGACCAACATCTTTTCTTGATTGCAATGCTTTACAATTTGGGCATTTCCTTGGTTTGTGGCACTAACATGGGGATTTTGATACTAACTTTGGCTATTTGGCCATTTATTTTAGCTTGATTTGGGGTCTTCTTTTAAATTTGGAATTCTTACCGCCTTGCCCAAGGCTTGTACTTTGCCACTTGGCACTTTGATTGGATTGTTGTCGTTGGTTCTATTATCGTGATGTGTGGAATAGGGTCATAGGATGCACCATGGATTGGTTGGACCTATGGACCCGCTTCGTTGTATGGGGGTACACCCCAAGGGTACATATAACTAGCGGGTTGTTGAACCACACGTTATTATGTCACTTGGGTTAGGAGTGTTTGAACTCTATGTGTCTTGGACCATAGGGACAACCGGCCTCCTTGAGGAGGAGGGAGGCATAAGAGATTGAGGAGGCATAAGAGTTTGAGGGAGGCATAAGAGACTTGAGGAGGCATAAGAGACTTGAGGGAGGCATAAGAGATTGAGGAGGCATAAGAGTTTGAGGAGGCATAAGAGAGGCATAAGAGACTTGAGGAGGCATAAGAGTTTGAGGGAGGCTTATGATATTTGTTTGTATGGTTGATGTTTGGGATATATGTTGAGTTATTGTGATGTTTGGTAGTGGTCTTTTGATGTATGTGTTACTCATGTCGAGATGGATATGTGTTGTGATGTTGTGGACATGTCATTGATCCCCTTGTGGACACTATGTACTGTGACATTTGTTTGGTGTTATGTGATTTTTTTTACATTGATGCAAATTGAGGAAATGTCTAGTGGATGGTAGTACTGTTTTGGTTAAGTATTTGGTATATCGAGTTATTGATGTGTGTCGAGTACTATGTTATGCGGAATGTGCCTATTCCATTCCGTATTTGAGTAACCTTATGTGGTGTAAAACAATCTTGAAGTATATACTTGTGTGCTTGTGAATCTGTAGAGTCTTGTGAACTGTTAGGGTGTTGTGTTAACACTTCATGTTGGGCACCCACTGATAAGGAATAAACCAAAACTCTTCAATGATGAATTTTTTTTTTTAAAAGAAATTAAAGAAGAATAGTGATAATGGAAAGAGACTAATGAAATGATAAACAAGAAAGAACTGCCAATCTTCACAGAACATTGAAAGTTAAAAATTCTACCAAATGTTCCTAAGGCTACCTTGTGACCCTGCTTTAATTAACTAAAATTTAAACCATAAAGTGTACTCCTCCTTTGCATGTTGTTGGTTACGTGCTTTTTTTCTTTCCTCTGTGTTATGTCGCATCGAGGATGATGCTTTCTTAAGGGGAGGAGAATGTAATGCCCCATTTGGCGGTAAACCCTTTTCGAAGGTTGATTGGGCTAGTAACTTTCCTTGAAGCCATTTCCATCCTGCTCCTATTCGTTGTCGAGCCAAGGACTTTAACCCATCGACAAGGGTTGATGAGTTCAGACGTTAGTTTCATTAGTCTGAACCCCTATTAAGCTACATCATGTGTCAAAATTAGGTCTTGATTTCAGATTCTTTCCTTTTGAATCACCTTCACACATACTATCTCTAAAAGAGTCATAATTTTTATTTTGAGTTAAACCTCTTTCATATAATTCTATATTTTTTTCCCTATCCACATAACTCTTATCTTCACTGTTCACACTTACGATAGAATGCATGTTATCCATTGCCCCACTAAAATTGTGATAGCATTTATTGACATTATTTTTGGAATGTCCACGTGATTCGCTTCAGATTCTCAAATGTAATCCACATATATCTGATCATTTTCTTGAGCCATCTTTCTCGTGTGCCCTGACAAACCACCAGATGAAACATCTCCTCTGCAACCTACATACAAAATTATGTAATTCATTAACTTGAGAAAAGCCACATCTCTCATGTGTCACCTTGTGTAAAAATACAAACCAAAAAGCTTTACCATTAAATGAATATCAACTATGCTTTGATTCATGACTGAATTGTTCCGTTTTTGTTGTTCATAATTACATCAGGAATGTTAGAGATTCCGACATAAAGTTTTTGTAATGAGTCTCTTTCATGATTACATTCATTTAACCTCAATGTTTTAGGCCACGCATCTGTGTCAATTATGGCAGGAGCGGTGGCTATATAGTTATCAAGCTTTACCATAGAAAACCCACCAAAGTGATTTCCATTGCCGTGTACGCGAACTAATGCGCTATGAAGATGCAATGAATAATTACTTTCCATGTCTTCGATACTAAGAAGACTCTTTTTTCACCTTTTATTTGTATATGTATATCTGACATGAATGCTCTATGATCACATGAGGACCTACTGTCCCCCCCCCCTTCCTACCTTCTAGACCTAGCACGTGGCCATCCCCCACTGGCCTTACCTCTGCCAGCCGCCCCACCTCCTTTAATTCCGTTGACTTGCAATTTCCTTGCGCCCTGTGCTACCTGCTCCGTTTGAAATGTTGTGGCCGCGTGAACAAGGAGGTTTGGTTTACGTTCTGTCTTTGTTTATTTTGATTTTCGGCTGTGGCTTTTGGAGGGTCTCATCTCCACAGATCGCCTCCTTCCCTCCTTTTTTTTATTGGATGCCTTCGTTTTGTTTAGCTTTGATGGAGTAGCAGGTGTTTGGGTCTTCATTCGCTTTTATTCTCTCCTATGTATTGTCGTATCTTACGTATATTTTTGTGTTTTACATCAAAGTTTTTATGCGATCTTTGAAAAATGGCGGAGAGTCGTTTAGGCGAGACGGTGTATAATGTTGAAGTTTTTTGTTGATTAATGCTTTCATGGATGGAGTCGAGCGATGGAATGAGCCACCCGTTCCTTCCTCCCCTGCTCGTGAGGTTCGAGTGAGTAAGGCGGCAGGCTGCTTTGCGAGGTGATCCTAGAGGAGTTGTTGGTGTTGATCCTATACATTGCGGTTGCACGCGACCCTGACCATGATCAGTTGTTGCAAAATCTTGCAGCTGTAGTAGAAGAACGAGATAAAGTTTTGTTGAGTTGTCTTTCCTTTTCATTTTGGAAAGTCGCTCTGTCCAGGTGATGAATTTAACATGGAAGAAGCTCGATCAAATCTTGAGGCAAGTTTTTTGCAAGTGCTTTTGAGCTTTTGTTGGGACTTATTCTAGTTAGTTACGGAAGTTATTAAGAGCACCTGGTGGGTTGATATGGTGGTTTGATATGAAGATACAGAGCAAAGGAACATTGAATGAAGCCTCCATTTCAAGGACATCGTCGGAGTTTTGTTATGAACAACACTTCCTTGCATTATTTCTTGTTTTTACCACAACATTGTGGATGCATTGAGTGGATATTGTGGCCTTTTCTACACATTTGATCCCTCCTTATATGATGTAAGTAAAAATCAAGGCTTCTTTAGAAGCTATTTAAGGCCTGGTTTTTTTGTTAAAATATGTGCCGATGATATATATTGGACTCTCTCGTGCGATTGTAAGAGATGCAGATTACATTTGAATTGAAGTGCACACTGATGTGAAGAAAGCACGTTTGGGATATTGAAGCAAATGAAAAAGTGGAATTCACATCTTCAGTGGATCCAGCAGTTTGGCGAGAAGACATTCAATTGCTAATCTTATGAAAAATATTGGAGTGATGGAATCCTCTGCAAAAGACTGAAGTAGAAATGCCTTGTTTGGGAGGTGAAACGTACCTTTGCAACAAGTTTCATCAAATGGACTAACTAATCAAGAGTTTTCTGAAACATTAGACGCTAGTTTGATTACAATATCAAAGTTACTATTGCCTATGCAAGAGAAGGCATCCATATATGAAAACAAGTCTGAAAAGGTTTTTATCAATATCAGATGCTTTGAAATCCAAGATTGAAGTTTGTTTGGCATACCAAAATGCAATATCATACAAAAATTTTGCTGGCGAAATCTACTTTGGAGCAAGCTCATGTCTTTTGGAACTACCACGAGTTTTGTTTTGTCCCCAAATCTGATGAAGAAAAAGGTTTATATATCATTACGGTTGATGCCTTTCAGAACCAGGAGCGTGATGTAATCAGTATGTCTTGTGTCGAGCTTCAAATCATGGGGTTGGTTTGTAGCTGTTTTTCACCGCGTGAATGTGGCGCTAGCACGAGCTCAAGAGCACTTTGGGTTAAGGGCAAGCAGCGGCTTTGAGACAATCTTTTACTTATGGAGATGGCGTTCTAAACCAGGCATGTTAAGACTAGCCCCTGAAATATTTTGCTGTCCTTTTTCAACTTCATGAAATAAATGATCTCCTACCTGAAATGACGCTTTAAGATGGAATATTGTGTTTGATTTTATCGATTGTCCTTGATTGCATTGGTTTCTTTTTTTTTGTTCCTTCTCCTGAATCGATGTTCCTTTCATGATTGGTTTGCATAAGGGAAAATTGTTGTTATCTTTACTCTGTTATAATTATATGGCTGAGAACAATGTTTTACTTGCTTTTGTTTGTTTTGGATCAAACCATCTGAAATGGGAAAGGGACATTCTTATGAAACATGGAAGCTATAAATAAAAAAAAAAAAAAAAGAAAAATGTTACCTTTCAAAATGCTTGGTTATGGCTACCCTAAGCGATATCAAATCAATAAAAGCTCATAAATGCTTGGGTCTGATTTCTGCTCGATAGTAGATACTTCTTAGTTTTTTTTTTTGCTCCCTTAGGGGTTGCCTTCATTAGTACTTCTGCCCCACTCGAATGCTTCTTTCCTCTTTGGCTTGTCCCCTTGCTTGTGCTGACAAGATAGTTATCACCTTTCAAATCTACTGAATGTAGATTTACCGCATGATAAAACACAAATGCATGTATATTTCTTTTGCGGTGTTTTATCATCATTGATAGGGAATATCAAAAATATGGAAATCTGGGTTCTTAGCTAGAGTGGCTCTTGTTTTATTAGTTGTAACACTACTCCTTGATTACCTTTTATTGAATGTAATTGTTGCGTAAGTGAGAGTCCTGTTGGAATAAATTGATATTGTACAACATTTAACACATAGTGCTATATTGTCTTGGATAATAGTATGTATGCTATTTATGAAGATTACGGATGAAGTTTGTTTAGGCTTTCCATTTAAAAGTTGTCATGCTTACCTACCTAGAGTGTAGCTTACTTGTGAGCTAGTTTTTTTATTTACTCGTTTCCTAATAAGGCTTGCGGCTTGTGGTTTCTTCAATAATCTATTCTGGTATCAGACATTAGGAAAGAAAGAAGGAAATTTCATTATTGTCCTCAAATGCCCGAAAGTAGATCAATGGGATTAAGGATACAACCTTTAGCAATAGAAAGTTCTAGGAAGAGAGAATCCTAGTTGCAAACCAAAGAAATTAGAGAGAATCCTAGTTGTTAACGTTTATTACTTTTAAAAGACCTTGTAAGGAAGAGGCGGTAGACCTCTTGTTTAGATTGTAACGATGGAATGTTTCCTTCGGGGTCACGTATCCCTTTATTGCTATGAAACATCCTCCTGGAAGGATTGGGTAACTATGTTTTGTTTCGCGTCTTGATCGTAACTAGTATGTCTTTGACTCTCAAGTTTTTCCTTTTAAGATGGATGGTTTGAATATTAGATTTAAATCACGTAATCCATAGGGTTGCATGATCAAAATTCTCAATACTATTGACCTTTCGTTCCTATCCCACAAGTTCTTGAATTGATTCTTTGTTTTGTGATATCTTTCTTCTTTGGAATGTTTGACTTCCTCATTGTTGGCTGGTGTAGATCCTTACCTCATGTGAAAAGTAGATTAGTGGTTTGTGCTTTGATCCTTTCATGAAGTAGAACATTCCTTTCATGTCTATTGTTAAATGTTAGCTTATTATTTCAATGCATAGACTTAACATGCTGGTTCTAAGCGGTGACTCTAGTTAATATTTGTGCAGATGGATTATGCGAGTAGACTAGAAGAAAAGAGTGTAAAAGTTTCATCTGTACCATTATGAAGTTCCTTGTAAAAATGTCCAATGTGTTGTAAATTATGTAACATTGCTTGTAAAGAGAGTTGATATGACCTCTTGCCTTGTATTGTTCGGTAATGGTGAAATAGAGTGTCTTGTTCTTGTGTAGTCAAACTTGAAATTTCCTTTGTGAGAAATAATATTCAATCTTGACCTTGTTATGAGTATTCTTTTGGTGATATCAATTGCAGTCGTGAAAATTTTGTAGCATGGCTTGGCTTATTTTGTTACCTTCTTGTTCTTGACCCAAGTGAAATCCAATCTCTTGACTCCTTGGGTTCATGTGCCATGTTGAATGGAAATGTTATAACCGTGATTTGTGTTCTTGTTAAATAACGATAATTTCTTCTTTCAGGTCATAATGCTTATTGATTTAGTAACCCTCCATGGTACTAGTATCAATGTTATTCTAGGCATATTTTAGTGGGTTGAAACTCTTTTTTTTTTCTAAAGATAATCAAAGATAAAAGAAGAGGAATACATAGATGAATAAATAAAGAAGATAATAATGAAGTTGTTTTGGTCGATAAAATTTTAATTCTTTGATCAAAGATGATTAGGGTTCTGAACCTTAACGATACTCCTCTCCTTTTGATTCGATGCTTTCCTCCTTATGCAATGTGGGTATGAAACGAGTTTCAGTAGAGGGGGTTTAGATAGATAGCCTTGTGGAATTGTATACCACCTGGTTTTGTAAACAAATTAATCAATGAATGTTCATATTATAGGTGATCCTAGGATAGTCCTCAAGTTATACAAAAGAAAAGAAACTTAATCCTAAAAGAAGAATGGTATGAAACAAATCTTGAACTTTCCAGAACGTAAGCTAAGAATTGTAAGATGGCTCTAGTAAATCAGTAATCTTAAGAAGATTTTCACAGTGGGATGTCTTCAGCTATAACTATGTAATGTGGTTGGTCTTTTGCCATGTCCTTTCGCAAGTGAATAGTAAATTGTCCTTGAAAGGTGTGAACGTTTTCCGTGCTGCCTTTAGGGCCATCCTTGTATTAAGTTGTTCACAGTGTTAGTTGTATCCTTGGTGACGACATGTTGCGTCATGTTATGTGTCAAGCAAGTCAAAAAAAAAAAAATTATCTGTACTTATAAATTTTGTTCAAATCGACATTGTTTCTTTCACAACATGCCATAAAAACCTAGGGAATTGCACTTGGGAGAATTGAGGATGGATTACAAGGGTTAAATTTTTTTATTGATTATCAATTTGAAATTCCCCAAATCGACAGCAAAACATTTGTAAATTTTGACTATCCTCGATTTTGAAAAGTTTTATAAAATTTTCTTAAGTTGTAAAGTCTATTTAGGATTATTTTTGGATCATACAAGTTCAATTTAATGTTTCATTTCATTTTCCAAGGTTGCAAGGTTGTTTCTGTACATTTTTGATAAAAAGAATATTTTCCAGTTTGAAAATTATCTAACAGAGGTCTACAACTTCTAACTCGAATTGATCCATTTACATTCATCAAACTATAAAATGTGAATACATTCTAAACTGATATTACAATGTTATATTTCCTTCAATCCAACAATGTGAAAAGAGAATGCAGTACCACTTTCCGAAATCAACATTTCAAATGAAGCGAGTAATATGTTTTCTTCATACGTGTTTCCTTTTTTCAATTTTCCAACAAGAGATTTCATACTACATTTCAAACACAGATTTCCAATGAAAACAATATCATATGAACAAGGAAAACACTTCTATTAATTCAAAGGAAATCTCTTACAACTTCTTTCCTATTTATTTTCAAAATACAACATACCAAATGCATATCTTTCTTTTTTGTTCACAGGACTGAATACAAGATATATTCTTCCATAATCAATTTCAACTTTCATAGCTAAAATAGAGTAGTCTTTCCAACACAATAATATACAAGATCATCCACTTCAAAGTGGGAAAAGGTTACAATAAGAAATAATCTCAACAAGGATTGTCAAACTTGTCTTTTTTTTTTTTGCTCTAGAACAGCAACATGAATATCCTCCATTTTCTTTATTTCAATTTGATCACAACAGAATAGGGGGAAAGGCAATGCTCTCCACCCAACCAAGACATCCAATGAAAAGGAGAATTTGTCCTTCTTCATTGGCCCCTGAGCCCCAACCACATTGCAATAGAAGGTGTGTTTTCAACACATGGCAACAACAGGATTCCACAACACAAAGACAGATTTCTCATTCAAAACATAGTCCAAAACAAAACTACAGTTTACAACCACAAAAACAAAAAGAAAATAATACTCAGGCTTCACCATGCAAGCCAAAGGAGCAAGAAACTATGGGGGATGCTACTTATGCCTCCCAGGGGAAATGGGTATCACCACCTGAGAAAAAACCACCAAAATATACACATCATATCAAATCCCTGACATGCCCTTATGCCTCCCAAGTACCCCTTATTCCTCCCATTTCCTTATGCCTCCCCAACCTCTTATGGCACCCCATAACGAGTAAAGAAATGCAAGTGATTTCTTTGTAATGTGTTACCCAAATCCCAACTCCCCCACACTTATACCTCCCCAAAACACTTACGCCTCCCACAAAATACCCCATAGTCTTCTCCTACACCATTCCTAGGCCATCTATCCAAATTGACAACAAATAAAACAACACATTCAAACATTCTACCGTTCACATAAGCATAAAAATGAAAGGATAACATTTCTAAGAGCTAATCTATTACCTCTCCATGATGGAGTTTGTTCCAAGTTCAAAATATCAAGCTCTCCAATGAAAAATAATCCAAGAGATCAACAATCAACAAGTTTGCAACCATCTCCAACTTTATCCCAATTTGCAAGAGCTCCCAAAAAAAAAAACCAAAGCAAGTCGCCAAAAATAAAGTGATAAAAGTGAAGCCTCTCCAAAACAAGGTAAGGAATTCAAATTTCAAAGAAGGTGGAGTGTTTCATACTCCAAATATCAACTTACACATCACTTACAACACTTAATCCAAGAGCCATCAGCTCTAATAAATGCAATCTTATGACCCATTTGATTACTTAATTTTAACAATATGATTACTCACAATATTGACACACAATTTAATTCAATAATGAAAAGGGAAAGCTCATCACTTAAAAAAAACACATACAACATTAACAAAGGACCAATTAAAAGAAAAACATAAATCCCTTGGTCACATTCGAAGGTGATCCCCCCATGGGAATCCCTAGCAACAATCAAACACACACAACAAAACAAGTTGCCATGGTGTCCTTGTTGAATTCATCTAGAATTCCAATGTGGTTGGTCTCCAATCCCCCGATGTGTGTTGTGATATTTATTTTTTAAAACCTGCAAAACACAAATACCTCCTTCGGCCTCGTGGCCATATCAGAACATCCAAAATATATATAATTATAATTCCAAAATCATCAATATATATATATATATATATATATATATATATATATATATATATATATATATATGAATCACAACAACATCCAAACAATCAACAATATCATTTGCAATCTCATCAACAACTATATGATCATCACATTTAATTCAATTTTCTAGGTCTACTCAACATATCAAAATATCACATGTCTAAACAACATCCATAAATATAACCATGTCAACAACATGTCAATATCCATATAAATGTCTCTAATAATCCACATGCATCATATATGAATCAAAGTCAATAATAATCCATGATCTGACATCTAACACCATACTAAATCAAAACTATAATAATGTCCATAATATAGTCAGCAAAGTATCAGGATCAATATCAAAATTGTCGAAGGGAAGTGGCACTACATCCCCCTCCCCTTAGACTTGAATTCCTCCTGGAAGTCATTGGAAAGAGAGATAGGAACAAATGCAACAGAAAAAGGATCACTCCCATTATGGGATTGCTTGCTTCAAACAAGTGTGGGTCCACAGAACCCAAGTTTGGTCCAATGCAATTTAGCAAGAAGAAGGGAGATTGTAAGAGATGAGTTCTAAACTTTCTTCATGCAAGGCTACGAACATTTAAATCTAGAGAGTAACTTTACGCTATCAACCAAGATACTGACACATAACAATATAACATGAAGAGTTCAAAAGAGTATTAAGAGTAACCACCAAGTATAGGAATAATAAGGAGAATTCCATGAGTTTGAGAAAGACCACATAGTTTCCATGGAACACAACATACTGCAATAACAAAAGTTAAGGTTTCCACTAAGGTTAAGTTATGTTTTCATAGTTCGTTGTTTAGACAAGGCTAGCAAAATCAACCATGACCAACATGTCTACTCAAGGTCCCACAATTTGAGATCACACAAGATGAGGTTAATCAAAAGGAAGGACACCTAAAACAACAAAACATTTACAATCGAGGAAACTATTTATGGAAATAACTTATATAACTTGAGAGGGTACAATCAAATTTTCATGGTAATACTAAGCAAATTCATGACCACAAGTTTTCCTATAGTCTGATTTTTACACTTTTATTTTTAAGAACCGAACACACCACACCAACCAAATCTAGAGACGTCAACCATTTAGCAAAAGAAAATATATATATCTCCCCTAGCAACTAACATATCAATACAAGAAGTACCATTCTCAATAACACAATGGGATTTATTTATCTTATTTCCTGCTCAAGCTCGGAATAACCATAAAGAGGGCACAAGAAACACCAAGGAGCACTCAAGATAGCTAGGGAGAAAAAAAAGTAACAAGGGGGTCCAACTACAATTCAAGGTGCATCGTGACAAAAGTGAATAACATCATCTTGCACTTTCCATCCTAATGGAAAGGGGAAACAATAACAAGGTGACACAAGAAAATATGAAGAAAAGAAGACTTCCCAAAGTTATTTTATATCCTTAACATATGTTGCCTTAAAATCACAATGATCTAGGTTATCAAGGACAAGACAACATGCAAGGAGGTTGCTCCTTAAACAAGAGGTAAGTCTCAATCCAAAAAGACCACAACTCACACTCGTCGAGCTACGGGACGATAAGGGTATGATGACCCAAAACTCTCACAAAGAAAGACACATACATCTATGAATAAGAAAGTACTAAGCAACTAGAACACATTACTATCCACCAGGTGTTTCACAATTCCAGGTAGGTGACAGAACTATAGGTTAAACTATACATTGCATTCAATACACATAAATCTTACTTATTTTATAACTCAACTAATCAAGTCAAAAGTAGTACTTTCATTTTCTAAATACATTCCTTTACGAGTTTTCTTAATTAAGCTTCCTCCTATTATGACATCACAAGTTTGTGTTATAAGGACCACTAAGGGGCATGATATCTCATCATTCTGTAAAGGCGGAAAAGAGAAAAAAAAAGTATTTATTTTACTCTTAGGGGAGGTATATGGACAAATTTTTTTTTTTGTTTTCCTTTCTGTTCTTCTACATGGTTTTTATTTCTTCTATTAATCTACCAACGTTAAAGCAAGGACCATTTTCTCTTTCTATGTTCCAGTTTATTTGTTAAACTTCAAGGCCAAATCTCCTCAATTATAGTTTTATGATGTTTGGGTGAGTCAACTTGTCACTTAAAAATTTAATGAGAAGGAAGGGTAAACATATCACACTGTTACATTTATGGGAGAGAGAGGTAAATCAACACATCACATTTTTAATTCTAAGGAAACAAGGGACATTAAACATAGAAAACACATTATTAATTTTGTAAGAACTAGGAAACAATCAACCAACATGGATCACAACAATATTTTGAGAATTTTCCACTAATCACAAGTATCATAAAGCATTCCTAGTGGGTTTTACAAGTCTCAAAAGAGGTTACTGAGGAAAGCCCATTAAGGGAACATAATTAAATATAATTTAAATTGGAGTATATATTTTGTCATAGAATTGAATGTTGATTATAGTTTTGAATTACTTTGTATATAGTTTGATGAAGTGTGTGATCTTAAGTATTTTTGGTTTGGAACATAATTTTTTTTTTTCAAATTTTACATCTTTTTATTATTAAATGAAATTTATATATTAACAATTAATGCGAACAATAAATTAGTTATGTCAAGAGCTATTTTATAATGGTAAAAGGGATGCGTCATGGAATATAAGGTTGTGATCATAAAATTTCTATTTGAAACATTATATTTGACATACATTTAATTCTCAAGTGAGAATTTCAACCGACATACATTTAATTCTCAAGTGAGAATTTCAACCTAGAATTTAATGTTCATTTAAGAGTCATTTAAAAACTTTTTATTTTTATTTGGAAAAGTCAATTGTAATAACCATATTATTAAATTAGAAAAACATAAAATTAAATTATTCTAAGAACATGTGATTTCCATGTACTTTTCCCAATTAATGTATACAATTAATAATTTATACACAAGAAATATGTGTGAGCGGTTGACGACAATATTGATATCAACGTGTTTTAATTTTGTAGGGAGGAGAGATTATCATGAACATATAATGATATAAGCATCGAGTCACACAGTTTGGAACTGGAACTCGCCTTTCCACATAGGACATTTAAAGGAGACAACACGGAGGTTAGATGCGCACTACCAGTCGCTATTATATATTACATTATCAACGAGTAACATGTGGGAGAAAAAAATTCACAAATGAGAGTACACTATGGCCCGCAATCTTTTCAGGCTTGACGGAATCCATTGACAAACTTCAATCGCATGTGAAACTTGACGCACCCTTCTATCCCACCAAACTTCTGGTGTAAGGCTGAGGCTACTTAAATCATCCGTTGGTCCGTTGTTTTCTCATGTTTCTACCCTCTGGATTCTTTTTGCTTTCTTTTACGCCTTGTTGGAAATATGCATGTGATGCATATTTAATTCCAACTATAGCTTTTTAGGAAAGCTAATTTTAGCTTTAGTCTTGCTTTAGTTTGCTTTAGTTAAGTTAGCTTTATCTTATTTTTATCATTAGATTTAAATCAAATAAATCATGCTTTAAATCATGCATAGCATGCAACTGGTTTAAAGCATGAGTTTAGATTTAGAATGCTCATTGAAGAGCTGTTAGTGGGTGAGTTATTCTATTTAAATAACAGCAATTGTAATTGCTTTGTATGCACACACAAAGGTGTGAAATCTGCATAAGCAAGGAAGGATGTGCATTGAAAGCACACAGCTGCATGCACAGCTTGATTGTAAAGAGCTGAAGCTCTGAGTATGATGAAGCTTTTATTAATGGAGATTATGCACAGCAGTGCTGGTTTGAATATTCATATGTTTATGCAAGTTATTTAAGTATTCTGTTTATTTCTTTTATCTTGTTTGTTGTATAAGACTGCAGATTTTCTACAAATTGGTATCAGAGCAAGGTTATTCCAGCAGCTTATTAAATTGGTAGCAAGCTATGGCTTCTACATCCGGTATGCAGACACCGCAATTTAATGGAAAGAATTACGAATACTGGTCGTTGACCATGAAGGCGCTATTCAGATCTCAAGACGTGTGGGAGATCGTTGAAGATGGGTACACAGAGCCCGCAAATGCAGCAGCATATATTGCACTTTCTCAAGCAGAGAAAGATACTTTGAAGGAGTTACGAAAGAAGGATGGCAAAGCTCTTTTCTATATTCATCAGGCAATGCATGAAAGCATTCTTCCAAGAGTGGCAGCAGCCAGTCAAGCAAAGACTGCATGGGATACTTTACAAGTTGCATATCAAGGTAAGGAGAAAGTAAAAACTGCCAAGCTACAGTTACTTCGTAGAGATTTTGAGAATTTAGCAATGAAAGATTCAGATTCTGTAGAATCATTTTTTACTTATGTAGTTGGCTTAGTCAATCAAATCAAATCTCATGGTGAGACTCTTGAGGACAGAAGGATTATTGAAAAATTGCTTAGAAGTTTGCCTACGAAATTTGATCCTTTAGTTGTTGCTATTGAAGAAACTAAGGATCTGAGTCAGTTTTCTATTGATGAGTTGCATGCATCACTAATCAATCATGAACAGAGGATGAATAGATCACATGCAAGTGTAGATCAGGCTTTTGCATCTCAGACAGCAGGTAGTCGTGGCAAAAGAAGAGGAAGTTTCAGCCCAAGAGGCAGAGGAAGAAGTCCATGTAGAGGACGTGGCAGCGGTTCATCATACTCAAGTGGAAGAGGACATAATCAAGAACAGAGTTATGGTCAGAGACAAGATAAGTCTCATGTTCAGTGTCATTATTGCAAGAAGTATGGGCACTATGCTTATGATTGCAAGAAAAAGCAATATGATCAAGAGAGACAAAATCAAAATCAGGTTGGAAGTTCTATTTCTAAACCTATGTTTATTGCATGCACAAGGATTTTTGAAGCAATACCTTCTTTATCCCCTATTGAATGTAATTTGTCAAAAGAGAGTCCATGTGATGTATGGTATTTAGATTCAGGTTGCAGTAATCACATGACAGGTAATCTAGATTTGTTTTCTAGTTTGGATGATTCAGTTAAGAGTGATGTAACTCTTGGAAATAACAATATTGTGTCTGTGAAAGGAAAAGGCACGGTTAGTATTCTAACAAGACAGGGGGAGCAAACAAGTATGCAAGATGTTTACTATGTTGCAGGTTTGAAACATAACCTTATGAGTATTGGACAAGCTGGTACAGAAAGGATACCGAGTCTATATGGAAGACAATGAGTGTGTGATTGTGGACAAAGCTCCTAGCACTCAGTTGATTGCAAAAGTGAAGATGAGCAGCAATAGGATGTTTCCATTGATTTTGAAACCTGGAAAGAAGAAGAAATCAGATCTGTTTGCAGCAAAGTCATGTGTTAAGCCAAATCCGTCTTTTGTTGAGTCATGCACTCAAACAGATGAGTCCTGCACCAATGAAAATCAAGTCTGCACTGAAGGAACACAATCAGCTTTTCATTCAGTTATGAAGGATGAAACATGGCTTTGGCATCTAAGGTATGGACATTTGAATTTTGGAGGTTTGAATTTATTATATAGAAAAAATATGGTTAAAGGTTTGCCATTGATTCAGAAACCTGAAAGGGTATGTGAAGGTTGTATTTTGGGAAAGCAACACAGAGATTCATTTCCAGTTGGCAAAACAGCAAGAGCAAGTGCACCACTTGAGATTGTACATTCAGATTTATGTGGACCTATGCAGACAACTTCTATTGGAGGTTGTATTTATTTTATGACATTCATTGATGATTACACAAGGAAGACATGGGTTTATTTTCTGAGAAATAAATCAAATGCCTTTGATACATTTCAGCAGTTCAAGGCATTAGTGGAGAAGCAAAGTGGATACTACATCAAAGTTCTCAGAACGGACAGAGGAGGTGAGTATGTTTCTAATGAGTTTATGAATTTTTGTAGATATCATGGTATACACAAGCAATTTACTACCAGGTATACACCACAACAGAACGGTGTGGCAGAGAGGAAAAATAGAACCATCATGGAGATGGCAAGAAGCATGTTGAAGGCAAAACATCTTCCAAATGAGTATTGGGCAGAAGCAGTAGCAACTTCTGTTTATATTTTGAACAGGTGTCCAACGAAACTTGTTAGGAACATGGTTCCTCAACAAGCATGGACTAATAGGAAACACAGTGTTTCACATTTCAGAGTTTTTGGTTGTGTAGCATATGCACATGTACCTGATGAGCTAAGGAAGAAGTTAGACAACAAAGGAGAAAAATGTATTTTTGTTGGGTATTCAGAGAATACAAAAGCATACAAGTTATACAATCCGATCCTTTGGAAAGGTTGTGATCAGCAGGGATGTACAGTTTATTGAGAATGAAGCATGGGATGGAAGTATAGAGAAAACAGTGAGTATAGCAACATCTATTCCACATGATGATATGACAGATGAAACTTTAGAGCAACAAGCTACTGTATCTACAAATCTTGGACATGCACCACAAGTTGTAGCACAAGCTACACCTCCATCTACAGTCAGGAGGTCACCAAGATTTCAGCCATCTTCAGCCATGCAAGAGACACCACAGGGAACACCAGAAGCTACTCCATCACCAGAAAGTAGTCCTGCATCGAATACTCCTATGCAGCGGAAAACAAGAAGTCTAAGTGAGATTTATAATGTTGATACAACTAATTCATTTTCAGTTTTTGCATTATTTTCTCAAGCTGCAGATCCAGTATATTACGAAGAGGCTATAAAGAATGAAGTTTGGGAAAAAGCCATGGATGATGAGATTGATGCTATAGAGAAGAATCAAACGTGGGAGCTAATGGATCTTCCAAAAGGAAAGGACGTGATAGGAGTCAAGTGGGTCTACAAGACAAAATACAATGCTGATGGAAAAGTACAGAAGCACAAAGCAAGGCTGGTTGCAAGAGGTTTTACGCAGCAATATGGAGTTGACTACAACGAAACATTTGCACCAGTAGCACGTTTGGATACGGTAAGAATGGTTTTAGCAATTGCAGCTCAAAACAAATGGCCTATTTATCAGATGGATGTTAAATCAGCATTCTTAAATGGATTCCTTGAAGAGGAAGTTTATGTAAATCAGCCAGAAGGTTATGAGATTGAAGGTCATGAAGGAAAAGTATACAGATTGAAGAAAGCACTCTATGGTCTCAAGCAAGCACCTAGAGCTTGGTACAGCAGAATAGATTCTTATTTGATTGAGAATGGTTTCAGTAGGAGCAGCAGTGAGCCTACCTTATACACCAAGATAAATGAGCAAGGTAAAATTTTAATTGTTTGTTTATATGTAGATGATTTGATTATTCATTGGAAATCTATCTACAGAGTCATTCAAATCAGCCATGAAGAAGGAGTTTGAGATGACAGATCTTGGTCTTATGCATTACTTTTTGGGTATTGAAGTTCAACAATCAGAAGGTGAAGTTTTTATCTCACAAGCAAAGTATGCAAGTGACGTTTTGAAAAGGTTTAACATGTTGAATTGTAAGCCAGCACCAACACCAGTTGCAGTAGGTTTGAAGTTGAGCAAAGAGGATGAAGGATCATTTGTGGATCCAACATTGTTTAAAAAGTTGGTTGGAAGTCTTATGTATTTGACGGCCACAAGGCCTGATATCATGTATGGTGTAAGCCTCATATCAAGGTTCATGGAATCTCCAAAAGATTCACATTGGCAAGCTGGAAAAAGAATTTTGAGGTATGTACGTGGAACAAGAAATTATGGAATTCTTTATTCAAGTTCAGATGAGTTCAAACTCATTGGTTTTACAGATAGTGACAATGCGTTGGAAGTATAGATGATCGGAAAAGTACATCCGGCTATACTTTTCACTTTGGAGCAGGGGTGGTTTCATGGGCATCAAAGAAGAAGCCCATTGTCACGTTATCTTCAGCTGAAGCAGTATGTAGCAGCAACAGGGAGCAGCATGTCAATTTGTTTGGATGAGAAGAGTGTTGTGATTTACAACGAAACAAGTGGAAGCTACAGATTTTTGTGACAACAACTCAGCCATAGCGTTGTCAAAAATCATGTTTTTCATAAGAGGAGCAAGCATATTGATACGAGGTATCATTTCATCAAGGAGCTGGTAAACAACAAGGAAATTCATCTTGAATTTTGCAGATCCGAAGATCAGTTTGCAGACATTTTTACAAAGGCTTTGGCAAAAGAAGTTTTTGAATATTTGAGAGATTGTTTGGGAGTATGTGATCCTGCACATGGCAGATCTGAAAAAGCAAACACAACTCTAGAAGAGTGAAAGCTACAATTTGAAATTAAGGGGGAGTGTTGGAAATATGCATGTGATGCATATTTAATTCCAACTATAGCTTTTTAGGAAAGCTAATTTTAGCTTTAGTCTTGCTTTAGTTTGCTTTAGTTAAGTTAGCTTTATCTTATTTTTATCATTAGATTTAAATCAAATAAATCTGTTTTAAATCATGCATAGCATGCAACTGTTTTAAAGCATGAGTTTAGATTTAGAATGCTCAGTTGAAGAGCTGTTAGTGGGTGAGTTATTCTATTTAAATAACAGCAATTGTAATTGCTTTGTATGCACACACAAAGGTGTGAAATCTGCATAAGCAAGGAAGGATGTGCATTGAAAGCACACAGCTGCATGCACAGCTTGATTGTAAAGAGCTGAAGCTCTGAGTATGATGAAGCTTTTATTAATGGAGATTATGCACAGCAGTGCTGGTTTGAATATTCATATGTTTATGCAAGTTATTTAAGTATTCTGTTTATTTCTTTTATCTTGTTTGTTGTATAAGACTGCAGATTTTCTACATGCCTAAGTTCTTGCTGTAGATTTCTTTTCCGCTGTGTACTAGAAACACACGCGTTCCTACGAAGCAGTTAATTTTTTAGAGTTATAATCATGGAATTGAAGAACGCAGTTCAAGTAAAGATCGATCAAGATCGCTGGGTTACTCAAATTAGGGAGGGCCTTTCTGTAAACGAGGAGGAAGAAGAAGAAAAGGAATTTTGCATATGCGTGTTCAACGTGCCCAAGGAGTTGCTGGCAGTGAAGCCAGAAGCATATATTCCGCAGTCTGTTTCCATTGGGCCGTATCACCATTGGAGATCCGAGCTGTACGAAATGGAGAGATACAAAGTCGCTGCTGCCCGAAGATTTCAGAAGCGGATCGCCGGTCACAAGTTCGAATCCTTGGTGGAGGAGGTGAGGAAGCACGAGTGGCGAATCCGGAGCTGCTATCACAAATATCTCGACTACAACGAGGAGACACTGGCATGGCTCATGGCTCTCGACGCTTCCTTCCTTCTCGAGTGCCTGCAATTTTACGCGTTCAAGAAAACCCAGGCAGATGAAACTTCTTCCCAAGTGAAACAACTGGGAAAAGTTTTAGATGTCTCTGGCAGAAGTGCCGCCCACAACGCAATCCTGAGAGATCTCATGATGCTTGAAAATCAGTTGCCGCTATTTCTGTTGCAAAAGCTGTTGGAGATGGAGTCGGGTAGCCGAGACAAGGCGGAAGACAGGCTGTGCGACCTGGTAACACTTGCTTGTTCAGAATTGTCGCCATTTATGTTCAAGATGCCTGACAGTTCAAGGTTGCAAATAAAAGAAAGGGGTCACCTGCTGGAGGCGCTCTATTACTCTCTCGTCCCTGCTCCACCAGCGGACGATACTAATCCAAAAGGCGGCGAGGACGAAGAGAAGGCGGCGCCGCCAGATACGACACACCTTACACGGGCTTTGGAGTCGCTATGGAACACGCTCTCCTCCTTAAACGTCGGCCCCGTTCGACGTCTCACGGCACTGTTTCGGCGACTCATTAAAGCCAGGGCGCTCCAGTTTTTGATGAAGCTTCCTTGCGTCTTCTATCTGTTCTTGGAAATCTGCCAATTCTGCGCGCGTTAAAGGGACCCTTAACTCTTCTTTTCGGCTCCTCCGCCGCCGACAACGATGGCAATGATAAGGAAGGGGATGGGGAGGAGGATCCTCAGTCGAAACTCCACCTACGCGGGACGAGCTGACCATTCCTTGCGTTGCCGATTTGTATTCAGCTGGAGTGAAATTCGTTCCCACCGATGGAGACCTGACCACAATACGCTTCGACAACAAGACTGCCACTCTTTATCTTCCCAAAGTGAGGTTGGATACGAACACAGAGGTGATTCTCAGAAATCTGGTGGCTTTCGAAGCTACGGCGGCGCCTGGCGCGTTCATCTTCACTCGCTACACCGATTTCATGAACGGAATCATTGACAGCGAAAAAGATGTTCGAGTGCTGAGAAACAGTGGGATTATTTACAATCACCTGGAAAACGATGGCAAAGTGGCAAGCCTGTGGAATGGCATGGGTAAATGTGTCAAATTGACAAAAGTTAAATATTTAGACCGGGTTATAGCGGATGTGAATAAACACTACAACAGGAGATGGAGTGTTGCCGTAATGGAGTACGTGAGCAAATACATATTTGGGTCACTTCACTCAATGAATTTCGACACCTGTCCTGCAGCCCTTTTCCATAGATTTGTTGACAACTGTTGTATTTTGTAATTGACAGCTAGCTGGATTATTAATAAATAAAAAATATTAATAATGTGAAACAGTTGGAGAACTCCGGGGAGATAATTCGGTTGAATTTTAAATATTAATAATGTTAAAAAAACGGTTAGACAGATACGGTTGTATTTATGATCGGCTTCTAGTTTTGTAGAACTGTATTTATGATTGTCTCTTACTATTTCTAGACCCATTACTTTCCATCTTCTTTGCACTGCACAGAAAAAGATGGAGAACGCTTTACTTCTTTCCATCTATTCGGATGTACAACTCACGAGGGATACTAGTATTTTATTCAGTCATAGACAGACACAGACAGGTCAGTTAATGTTTTGCTTAGATTATTCTTAGGATGGTCTGTTTAAAGGTTTTTGTCATCAAATCGGTTGCCTCTGCAACAAAGCACTATGTGGACAAAACGGAAGCTCTGTTATGCAGTAGAGACAAATGCACAGGTAAGTTTATGTTGTTGTATCTTTCTTTTATTCAATAAGTAATTGATTTGTTTACATTTTTAATATTTACATATTATCTTAATTATCAGAAACGATCCAATTTCATTGCATTTTGTGAGTTCATGCGATTTATTATTCTATTAATAATTTGTTTCACACTTTAGGGATTTTGCGATTGTATGTGATTTAGAAAACTGTTCCGCTCTTGCACTGTGCTTGAATACGCTTTTACGTAGTCTGCCTAATGGTCTACATTCTTTAAATCGTTTGAATGTTTAATGCTTTTTCGTAGGATGTTCCGCACTGTAGTGTTATGTCATTTGCACGAGTTGTACGAAAGGTTGTTTGAGGGATTCAGATGTCCATTTAGGGTTTCGTTATTGTGTTTTCTTATTAATTTTCTAAAGCCACAATAAGCTGAAAGCTGCTCTCTTCTTTTCATCTATTCGGATGTAGTCTAGTAAATGCTTCAGAGCTGTGTGACTCACGAGAATGGACGGGTGACATTATTTCTAGGCAAGGTGAGAGATATTGGTATTTTTTCTAGACAGACAACGACACGGCTAGGTCAGTTAAATCATTCTTATTTATTAAGGAAGAAATGAGCCTTCTTGCATTTTTATAATCCGTCATATTTTATATCATATATTAAGGAGGAGTAGATTACTTGCAGTTGTAATCACCCAACAATCTTGTGAATCACTTTTTAGGAATTGATAATTTATGAAATGGTTTTTGGAACCTTAAACCTTGTGTTTTGTGCTGTAATTGTTCTACATTACAGACTTTTCAAAGGACTGTATGTTTTCAAAACTGTTATTCCACCTCTTCATTCCACCACTTTTCAAAGGACCCAGTGTTAGTATTTCCAAATTGTTTTTATTTTTCCCAGATTTAATCATTAGACAAATAGAATGCAGATGAAAAATCACGGTTTATTTCAATCAGTGTTTGGGTTTAGTTTTATTTCCCATCGAATACGCGGAGGAGTGTGCGAAGGCGATCGTGAATGGGGCGTGTAGAGGACAATGGATGGTGAGCATTCCCAAGTGGTACAATGTTCTCTTCTTCTACAGGGTCTTGGCTCCTGAACTGCTCGAATGGGTTTCCTATTTATTTTACGTGAGACCAGTACAGCAATTTATCCAGGGTTTACGTCCTTCTGCAATTTCTAATGCCCAAATTCTTGCTGTAGTCATTAATTCTCCAGGAGATACAATTGCATCAATGAGACCTAGTTTCTTCCCCTCATCTGATGTTATTGGTTTTGATAGCTTCATTTACTTACAGCAAAAACCATTTCATACTATTTGGCATGAGCAGTTCCATTTTTTAAGTTGTTCCAAACTTTTCCGGTTGAATGATCATAAGCTTAATGGAAAGGGTAAACTGAGTATAAAGGAAAATTAATTACTGATCAGAGACTGAAATATACTTAGCAATGACTAAAAAGAAGTATCATGACATGACTCTGTACCCAACTAACAAATGCAGATGACGAATATTAGCTTACGAGCATCATTTCAACTGCCTTCTGAACCCCCACGAGACGAGGTAGGCGCTGTGTTCCTTTTGAAAAAGAAAATTCAGTGAGTGGAGTTTCCTATTCAATTTCAATTTAAAAACTTGAATACCATAAATTCAGAGAAATAATATGTGAGAAAAACAGGTTTCATACTAAATGGATCAAACTAGAATTTCATATATGCTACAGGCCACAAAACACTAGCAAAGAACAAATGGGTGAAATGTGCCGAAATATTACTCTTTTCTTTTTCTTCGTTGTCTCATATAAATCAGTCCAATACAGTTGTCTGGTTGGGTGCTGTAAAACTTTTATTTATATCATTACATTTTGCAGGATATTTGAAACAGTTTTTCCAATTTATTATACAGTTTTGAGATCTGAAACTCTCTCATGGTTTCATTATAGAAAATTTCTGTAAGTACTTGCACTTCATAAATAAACATGAAGCAATGGTTTGAATTAAAACTTGATAATAATCGAGTCTTTGATGAATTTATACATTATCAAGTCTTTGATGAATTTATACATTATCAAGTCTTTGATGAATTTCCAAATAATTGCATATAACTATTCTGGCAGATAGAAAAATGCCCAAATAATTTTCTGTATCTTTTTAGATTTTGGATTTTGTTTCCAAATAATTGCATATGGATAAGTTTCTGGCAGTGAATATACTGGATTTTAATCACAGGGTTTTTTTTAGCCCATCATTGTTTCTGCCTTTGTCCTGTATAATTAAGTTTTCTACCAGCTATGATTATGCACACTATCAGTGGAACTATTCATAAACTGAATTACCATTATAGTTCTCCCGAACCTGGACTAGCAGTTGAAAAGTTGGAGTTGAACTGCTTAATGTAATTTCTTTCGTATTTTTTTGATTTCTATATGGTTTTGAATACGAGCTTTTTGCATTCAGAGTGTGTCTGAATGAGGTTTTTCAGATAATTGTTGTTCATTGTTCTTCTCCTACCTTGACTAGCAGTTGAAAATTTGGATATTGTCTAATAACTGCTTAATGTGATTACATGAAGTGATTCATCATTAGGAGTTAGAAATGTATTAAAATCTTTTTCTTCCTGATTTACAGATTCAACTGAAGAATGTAACTCATCTTTGCCATACCAAGAGCCTCATCACTGTGAACGGGCATTTTGCAGGGCCTGCAATAGTTGCTAGGGAAGGAGATCGTGTGATTATAAAAGTAACAAATCAGGTGGCCAACAACGTTAAAATTCACTGGTTTAATGGCTTTTTAAGATACTTGAAAATTAAGTGTTTAATGGATTTTTTCCATCCTGCTCCACATTGTTCTTCTTGATTTTGTAAGTTGTCTCTAATTTTATTGAATGCAGACAGTCTTGGATTCCAACTCAGCAGCACACATTTTGTGAAGGAATCCAGAGCTTCATTATCTAAAAGCATCATAGGATCAATTTTTCAGGTTGGAATCTCTTTTTTTAATGGTTTTTGCATTTCTTATTGCGTTGGAATCTCTGTTTTAATGTGCATTTGAACAATTTTTTAAAGAATTTTTAAAATAATGTATTTAATACCGGTTGCACCCTTTATCTAGATATATTAATATAGGTTATTGTGCTGACTTGTAGTGAGTACCAGTGGCTTACAAGTTTGTACTGTGTCCTATGATAGGAAGCCGCTTCTTGCTCCCAGGGAGTAGAATAGTTCAGTTAGGTTGAACAAGTAGTTTTCATAGCACACATGGTACAAACTAAGATCTTTGAGTTTGATTTTTTCTAATCGGATGCATGGTTTAGAATTCTTTTTAGTCAATGGGCAATTGCCTTGATCTAAATTCTGCAAAAAAATGAGCACAAAGGAATTTAATAAGTACATTTATTGTTTTGCTTATAATGTTTAAATTTGACTGCCGTTTACGTGTTTCAATAATTTAATAAGTACATTTATATTGCTTAACAAGATACATAAGACAAGCTATGACCAATAAAAGATGTTGATGTATATCTATTGTCAGACGCAGAGTATCACAGCGATCAAGTATGCCTTCATTAAAAGCTAGAATGTTTCATATCTTCTTCTTATGTTAAGAGTCATTCTACAATGTGTAAATGGGATGTAATGATATGAATGTGTTTTTTTTTTTAATTTTACATTTGAAATTTAATGTTTATTTAATCGTTTTAGGGGTCATTTTAATTTTAAATTTGACATTAATATGATTGTCGCTTAATTTTAAAATTGATATGTAGTACTTTTTAGTTATAATAAATTGTTTGTGTCATATTATTCAGATAACTATGTATTGAGAAACTACTCCGAGATGGAAGAATAGTAAATTAACACAGATTGTGACCAACATTCACAAATTTATGGGGTCTATTTTCTCTCGTAATCATAAAATGCATATAAAAAAATTAAAAACAATATATGTGCATGTTGAAATATTTATTAAAAACAATATTATTATTCAGCATTTCAATTTTCTTTTTAATAGTATTTTATTGAAATTTGATTCGTATATTTTATAAAGGTAGTCTTTGGAGTTAGCGGGTAGTTCGTTGTTGGATATACACACGCAATCCAGGTATTTTCATCATTTATTCTTAGGGATTCAATAATTTGATTATGATATTTTTATATTATACATTGAATTTCATATTCTCTCTGTCTGTGAAATCAAAATTCATATTCTTTCTATCTGTGAAATCGAATATTTGTAAATTTATAATTTGAACACATTGACGAATATATATTTGATAGAAAAATTAAGTGTGATGTTTATGAGAAATAATTGTATGTGTATATATATTTTTACATCATTTCCATTGGGGATCATTTGCGGATATTTATCCAACTCGGAATCTAGCATTGCAAGTGCCTTTTTCGATACCGGGAGCTAGGATTTGCAAATGGGATATTTCCTGTTATGCTCTCCTAGCACGTCCAAATTTGGACGTTAGCCCGTGTTTTTGAAGAAGGTTTTTAAAGCAATGTAACGAGGGATTCCCCAATATATGTTGAGCATATGCTTTTTGTGATGATACGGTTTTTCTATAAGAAATGTCAAACGTAAATGTTTGACATTTCTATGAAAAAAACCGTGACATCGTATTTTGTGTATGTTTGGCATAATGTTTTTCTATACATATCACGAAATATGGTTGGATTGTATTGTTTATAATTTTCATGAGTGGACGAGATTTTATTTAATTTACATTTCTATATTTTATTTTTTCAAGCTATGATTAATGTGGAAATGTGCATTTGATAATTTTTTTACAGGTGGTGTGAGTTTCTTTTGTTGAAGAACATGGATATTGTTTATTTTTAATACACAATTGAGATTTCATCGTTTGATTCTTTTGTGTTTTAAATTGTATTATTTATGAGAGGAACATTGTTCAATTTTTACAACTTGCGAATAATAATGATTTAAACAATGATGTCAATGAAGACTTGTTCTTTTAACACGAAATTGATTATTGTTCACTTTTTTTGTAGATGTGATGATTTGTTGTTTGGTTTTATTTATGTAATGTCAATTAACTTGATTTGAAGATCTAATGTTATGCATTCGTATAAAACATGTTTAGAAGATGTAATTCACGATGAAATTTTATGATTTGTTGTTGTGATGGATTTAATTATATTTCTGTGTATTCATATTATTCTTGTAGAATAAATTGTTTTCCATATTATTGTACATTTTTTTATAATAATCTTTGCTTTGGATTATATTGTGTTGGATTTTGTGTGGTCATTAATACCTTCGTTCAATTTTGTCTATAGATTAGTAGGGCATAATGGATCAAACTATTTGGAAGCATCTTCCCACGGAGATTTTTGATTACATTATTTCTAAGTTGCCGCTTCGGAATCTTGTTAGATTTCGTTTATTGTGCACAAGAATGAATGCAATGTTAAGCAACTCAGATTTTTTGTCTACATGTGGAACCATCGTCAATCGTTGCGTAGGATTTTTGTTATATCGACCCTTGACAATGGAAAATGTGTTGAACCCTTTGTATTTCACACGTGAAGGTGAAGCTGTATATTTACGTGTCAGTTTGAGTGGGATGAATGACATTAGATTTGAATGTGCTATTGGATCGATGGTTTGTGTATCTTCAACAACTGTGAATCGAAGCATACGTTCATATGCTATTATAAATCCTTTTACTGGGATATTTGTGAAAATGGGTGACATTCGTATCGGTAAGAGGAATGGATGGTTTAGGATATGTCAGGGTTTGACAGGGTATAGGTATGATTGGATTTCCGTCCGATATGATCCACATGCTACAGGTGTGAGTGAGATTCAAACTTTTGATAGATCTTTCTATATGTGTAGTAACCTTCGTCACGTTTGGAGTCCGATTGTAATTCAGCACGTCTTCAAGCTCCAAAACATGTTGTTGTTGTCGATGGAAAAATGTATTGGCTGAGTTTGGATCTTGAACAAAGTGGTGATGTTTTATATGGTGGTGAGGTTTTGACTTATTTCATTGTATGTCTCGATGTTGTTCATGAGACATGGAAGATTGGCCATTCTCCAGCTCCAAATTTTGCTGATTCCATGTGCCTTGTTGTTTATGAGGATCAAGTTTCATGTGTTGTCAATTATGCAAGCCGCATGCAGTTGTGGAAATTGAATAACGATATGAGTCGTTATGATCCAGATATTGGAGAGGCCAGTTTTTTTTGGTCTGATACGGATTGGGAGTACATGGAGATCAAAAGTGGCATGTTGTGGCATCGATTTCCTGGGTATAAGTGTGTTTCTGGTGCGATGGGTTCATGTTGATATGTAAATATGCACCTGTGCCCATACTTTATTGTGAGCTGAGCACCTTAGTCTGCTATTATGGCCCTGCAGGTTTATACATGGATATACTTTCTGGATGCGGATTTTATGATGCTTTTTTTAGTCGTTCGAATGAAGACTTTAATGGTTTGTTTAGGCCGTTTTAGGGTTGCTTGAAAGTGGTGATAATCCCAAGGAGATACCGAGATTTTTGGGAAACATGATAGAATGAGTCTTTTTTTTAGATGTAAATAGTTGTTTTTGAGGCGGTGACATTTTGGTTGATTTGAAGTAGTTTGTGTTTTATGTTATGGTGCATGTTGTCGTTTATTGATATATGTTTATATATAACTTTTTTGAGTCTTGTTTGTGCATTTGCATGATGAATCTTCTTGGAGATTTTTTGAAGTTGGTTTGTAAATGTGTTTAAATTTTGCACTGCTCTATAGCTATTAATGTTCTACATGATGGATTTTATGTAGTTATGGAATTTTAGTGTATGTTTGATGTGAATATTGATGTGGGTGTGTTTGATTTTGTAGGTTTTTTTATTGGTGTTTATGGATCGTTCAATGTCACCGCGATTCCCTTCAAAAATAGCTTTTAAGCACATTTTTCCACGACTTCCTTTTGTTGTGTTGGTTCGTCTTCGCCTTGTCTGCAAAGAATGGAATGAGATGCTTTCTCCGTCAAGTGCATTATTTAAAAAATGTTGTCTTATTCATGGAACATTTGGTTTCTTCTTAGTTGAAAAGTGGCACTCCTTCTTGGACCGTATAAACGTTTTATTTTTGAATGATCGAGGTAGAGTAACTCACTTGTGTTCCCGGATCATCGGAAGCCCATACAGAAAGGAAATAATCTATTCAATGGGCCCATTCTTGCTTTTGGAATCTGAGAAATTTGGTACGAATTTATTGGATGAATTCATCCTTAATCCTTTTACATCCGAGGGAAAAAAGCTGGGAACGATAGAACTTGGGATACGTGGTTGGTTTGTGTTGTGTGGAGATGCTTTGGCTCGAAACTACGGATGGGTTGCACTTAAAAATTGTGATGAGGTGTCTGGTGGTGCGTGTTATATGAAAAGTAGTTTCAATAACAGTTGGTGTGTAACAAAAGCCCCTGTAGATGTTCCTGTGCCTCGGAATGCAGTTTGTAACGGATGGAAAATATATTGGTTGCATGCAGAATTTGATGATCACGATACCTTCGTTTATAATTTGTTTGCGTTTGATGTGTTTTGTAATAAATGGTGTGTGTCTGTGCCTCCATTTGCTGGTGTACATGGTATGTGTTTGGTGTTACACGAGAATCATGTAAAATGTATTCTTGATGACTCATCATTGAGTGTCTGGTTGTTGAAAGAAACATATGATTTTGTTGTGTGTCAGTGGGAGATATTGTGGGAGCATATATTAGATGCAACAGTTGACATCAACAAAGTTTGCAATGGGTACACGCCGGAAGTGAGCATGGGACATATTGTTATGTTGTATAAAAAGCATGGGCCTTCTATTTTATATTATGATATGAACAAGGGAGAGTGTGTACAATGCACTTCATCAGGTTTTGATTCATGTGCAGTATATTTTCCTACGTTTGATGATATCTCGAAGAAATTATTGGTGGAAATTTCATGGCACTGATGCCTGGTCCGACAACAGTGTTGACCTGATTTCAGACATTGGTGTTCCCTGAATGCTGGTGTTTATGGAGACTTTTGTGAGGCGTGTTTGTTTATTAATGTTTATGAGTTATTAATTTTATCGTATTTTGTTATCCTTATGTTGGTATTAAATTACGCACATGATAAAATATTGGATTCCAATTCCGATGTTTTATTTTTCTTGAACTGTATGCATGGAATTTAAACACTTGTCTACGTAATTTTGTAATAGTGATTTTTTTGTTGTTTTGACTTCGAACGTGATTCATATTGCTATATGAAGAAACGTATATTCTTTTTTGAGATGTTACAGTTTTGATTTTAATGAATTTGAGTGGTGTTGTGTATCACTTTTGTACGAGATGTTCTGAACTTTCTTATTTGATAATAGGAGCACTATTTGAAATGGAATCAAGAACTCGTGCCACATTGCCAATCGATGTCTTGAAGACAATATTTTCCAATTTATCTTTCAAAGAATTGATGCGTATGAGGATTGTTTGTAAGTTGTGGAACTTTATATTAGATTCATCGAACCTGTATTATATTGTGGAAGATCCGACTATTTGGTGCTTTGGATTTTTGGTGCGCGAATGGAGGGATGTTACGGGGTTCTATGGCCCTTTGTACTTGGACGACGATGGAAGATTTTCACGCTTGTACATAAGTGGGGCCCCTTTTGAAAAGAGATCAAGGATACATATGACAATTGGATCTCTTGTTTTGTTATCCTTTCCCATTTATGAGTTTGGAGCTCGATAGTATATTCTTGCAAACCCATTCACGGGTGGAGTTATGCGAATTGGGAGTATTGACGTAGGAATTGATGGATGTGTTTCTTTGTTTGAAGATATTGATGATGACGAGTACGTATTTGTTGCATTACGATGTTTTCCGTCTTCAGATTTCGCGTACGAGATCTACTGTAGCAGGTCTCGTTGTTGGAGTCTGTTGTCAGTGCCGACACATACCGTCATTCCTAAAGTGACTCCTCCTATTGGTGCCTCATGTTGTGGTGGGAGGATGTATTGGGTGAAGGAAAAGCTGAATTGTTTCTCTAAAATTGAGTACACCATTTTCTCATTGGATGTTGTACATCGGAAGTTAAACTTTTGTTGTATTCCTTTTAGTGACGTTGTGTCATTGTGTTTGGCTGTGCATGAGAATAATTTGTTATGCATCGTGAGTATGGGTGAAGTTTGTGTGTGGTTGCTTCGAGATGCAGAAGCAATTTTAGGTGAAGAACAAGAGATGGGTTTCGAACGTGACGATGAGAATGTGTTTGAAGATGGATTTGGATTTGTGTGGAAGTATTTGATGGATTTTTCTCGAGATATAAATGAAAAATGTCCAGGGTACGTGGCTGTTCGTTCGGTTGGATCCATCGTCCTTATGTGTAAATATGCACAAATCCCATACATGTTTTATGATTTGGATAGAAAAACTTGCATTCCGGCTTTTAGGAAATTGTGCACATCGAACGTTATGGATGTTATTTCCCGACAAGAGAGGATTGTAGAGATGTAGTTCTTGGTGTGAGTTTCATGCCATTGATTCCTGGTTGTGAAAATATTTCTCGCCTACGTAATTTGAGTATTGACTGATATTTTTTCTTCCCTTGGTTGAAAAACTTTACATGTATCTCATGTTTGTGTGGAAGATTTTACATAATTAAATGTGTTGTCTTGTAATTTTTACGTTTTGATGTACGTGTATTCTTTTGGTTTAATTGTTGAAGATTTTCTCATCCATGTTTTGCATAGTGCATTATTCGATTAATAATAATTATGTTTTCAAAATTTTGTATGTTAAATTTTTAATTTTATTGTAGATGATGGAGGAGCGAAAACATGCTCAAATGCGAGAAAGAAAAATAATGTGATGATAGAATCGTCGAGTGATGTTAATCGATGCCAATTTCGTGGGCCACAATTCTACAATGAAAGACTTATGGATGCGATACTTCCTACGGGTTATGAATGGTCGGGTGAGAGTAACGTTGCGCGAAAGACTCTTCCGATGTCTGACATAATGAGAAGATCGAATGTTGTGATTAATCCTGTAGGGGATTCGCGCTCGGAAAGGAATTCATTGTTGCGAACGCAGAAACCATTACCGATCCTGTAATGTTACATTTTTTACTATTTAATGTCTTTGTTACTCGTTTAATGAAAAAATATGTCTTGCATGTGTTATGATGATTGTTTGTTGAAATTTTTTTGTTTTGCAGTCATTGAGTGAGAATGCCACCATGCACACACGCGAGGAAATAGATTCACCTGGAAATTCTCGATGGGATGCTAAGCGTCGTCGTTTCGAAGGTCACAAATTTGACAACAACAAAGAATGAAAGGGATGGGAGGTCAAGGTTATATGTATTTGTCAGGCCAACAAGTTAATGTAGATGTTTTTCCATCTTCAACGATCAGAGAGAAATAGATGCGATAGAGGAGGTGTGTTTAGATAATGTGAATGTTAACTCCTCTTTAGAGAGGATAGAAACATCGAATGAATATCTCCGAAATGATTATGTTGGAGAAGAGATGCATGTATTGTTATCACGTGATGACATGGTTGGTGTTCATGGTGTAATGTTAAGTGTAATGTATTATTTGATGTCTTTGTTCCTGTATTTTTAAGAACTAAATATTTCATATATGTGTAAAGAATGTTATTTAATGTGTCCTTTTGTTGTAGGTAATAAAGGAACATTCCGCTGTTTGTAGCGGTAAGAAACGAAAGTCTCCTGGAAAATGTCAGAGGGACAACGATCGCCGTCGTTTCCTTAAGTCACAGGTTCGAGAGCAAGATAAAATGAAGGAGATACATGGTCAGCTTTGTACACATTTTTCGATTGAAGGTGTCGGTACAGACCTTCTACACTCTTCAGATGTTGGAACAGAGTTACACATCATACCGAGGTTAGGTGTACAATCTTGTGAAAAAATTTCCCCGCCGTACGATAGATTAAGAGTCATACCAGCTGTCAATGTACAACTTGAAGATCGAGATGGTCAGATAGGAAGTGTCAAAGACAAAGATAGAGATTACTCTTTGAATGCGAGAATTGTGCCTGCTGTAGTTGAGACAAATGTGAACCCCATAAATGTGGGACATAGTGGAAGTTGTAGCTATGGGAGAGGGTCATTACAGGATATTTCTGTTGGAATATCTGATATTCCTCATCCGATGTTAAATGAAATGTCACATCAGCAACGCAACAACTTAGTCGTGAATAGATGTGCAGGTGAAATTTTATTTGTGATATATTTTTAAAAAATTATGCATTAAAATAATATGAGAAGTCAAAGATGGTGTGTTTCTATTCTCCAGTTGATAGATTCCTTGTCAAAGTTTTTAAAAATATGATTTTTTGCAATATTTTTCGTGAACCGAACTGCATGTGAAATTTTCTTTGTGAGATACTTTTTAAATGTGTACATCAAAATAAGTTGTGATTTCGGGGATGGTGCATTTTTATTCTCCAATTTATAGATTCCCGCAATAGTTTTGAATTTATGATCTATTGGAGTTGGTCGATTTTTGTTAACCAAAATGTCTTTGAATTTTATGTATATGTGAATTTTATAAATTTTCTAAAAATGTCTCACGAATTTCTATTCTTATACATAAACGTAGCAACGAGTGGAAGTAGCTATGGGAGAGGTTCATTGCAGGATATTTCTATTGGAATATCTGATATTCCTCATCCGATGTTGGATGAAATGTTGCAGCTGCAAAAAAACAACTCAGTCGTGAATCGAAGTGTAGGTGAAATTTTCTTTCTGATATATTTTTAAAAATTTATGCATTAAAATAAGATGCGACGTCAGAGATGGTGCATTTTTTGTTTGTTAGGTCTTTATGACTCAGTATATTTGCGTGTAGGTTGTCAAGGAGATGTCTTATCCAGAAGTCTTATGCGAAATGGAATGCATAGAACATGTCCAAGAGCATCAGGTTCATGTGAATTGCGTGTTGGGATCCAAAGTGATGTACGTGAGCATTTGGAGAATAACATGAATGCTTGCGATCAGAATTTACCCGAGAAAATGAATTATATGGATTCTTTTGCAAATGTAGACGGTGAGGGCAGGAGGTCTGTGAACAGGGAGAATATGGAGTTTCATGCAACAGATTCAGTAGGGAACAACAACATCCACTATCCCAGGGATGGTGAGCGTGATATTGAGTCAGAACAGGACATTCGACATCAAAACATACCTACGATAAGTGGTGTGAATAATTTCCGAATCAAAGTTACACACAATTTTACTCATCACGTTATGGTGTACAATTGAATAGGATGCTCGAGTCTCGTTGTGAATTTTTGAAAAGGATTGATGCGCTGGAAGTTATTCAGATGTGTGGTATATGCAAAGAGTCATATCCTGGTATAGTTGTGACACTTTCAGTGGAAGGACCTATTTGCAAGAGATGCAAGTGTGAACGAGGTGGTCATCGATATTCAAAGTGGAACAATATGGATCCGGGGATCAACCAGAAGTGTTGCGTGTACTGACGCAGGTGGAAGAAATGTTGATAGCGCGGGTGAATCCCATATTGCATGTAACTCATGCACGTGGTGGCCAGTACAAATATAGTGGACACACTATTTGCTTTCCCCAAGACGTATCTTCTATTGCTAGACTGCTTCCTCGTCGAATAGAGGATGTGGATATTCTTATTGTGAAAAGACAGAATGTTGGACAGAGGGAGTATGAATGTATTGTTAGTCGCTCACGTGTATTGAATGCTTTGCGTTACAAAATTCGTAACGATAGGTATTACAAAGACGTGGAGATAGACTACGCAAAGCATTAGAAGATCTCCCGGAAGTAGAGGGAGATGTATCAGAAAGAATTCGTCGGGTGGAATCTGAGATACAAGATGAGCACGTAAGGAGAGAAGGAACAATGGATATAGTGAGTGTCGAAGAAGAACATGTACATAATCATCCATCATCGTTTGCTTTAAGGCTTCCTAATCCACGAAGGGAGATGGAGGAAGTCAGATTGTTTGTTGAAAATACGGATTTGAGGTCGGTCGATGTTGTTGATTGGCCACCGATTGGGTCTTCTCCAATAAATGAATACAACACAGAGGGCATGTTTTCCATGGCATTTCCGACCCTCTTTCCTATGGGAGATGCTGAATGGTTGCAGCTGAGGATTAGAATAGTACAGTTTCATGATTATGTGAAGCATTTGATAAGGTATCATGACAATAGGTTTGGAAGGCACCCGAGATTTAGATATTGTGCATATAATAGACAAATGCAGCACCGCAGTCAGGCCACACTTCTATTTTTGTCAAGAGAAATTTGGAGGACAATGTTCCCATGACTATTGAAGACTTGCATCATCACATTAATAATGTGAATGATGATAAGTTGGCAGAACAGGTGATGCATTTTGGAACAAAACTTCGTGGGACTAGGTCTTACTGGTACTCATGTCGTAGTGAGCTGATGGATATGATTGTTCAGTTGGGTAGCCCGACTCTTTTTTTTACGCTTACCGCAGCAGACACAAAGTGGTTTGATTTACACCGGTTGATGCCGGGGGAACCTCCTTCAAATTCTTCGAGGGCGTATAGGTGGCGGATTGAGAATGTGATAGATTATCCTCATATCGTCGCGACATACATGCACAAAAGATTTGAGATATTTCGTGAAGAGGTGATACAAAAACTAATTGGTGCAAAGGATTATTGGTACAGGTTTGTAGTTGTCTGTTCGATTGAAATTTATTTAAATTTGTGCAGTGATCTGATCCATTTTCAATATTGTGAACGAATGGTTTTGTAAGCTGCATTTTTTTGGCATGGTATTTGTAGGTTTGAGTGGCAACATCGAGGATCTGCACATGTCCATGGATTCATGTGGGTTCCTGGTAGCCCATGCATGGAAACATTGGATTGGGAATATGAGAATCAGGTAATGGCTGCAAGATCATTTTTGATAGATACGTCACTTCGTGGAATCCCGTGATAGCCATCAAATAAATGTCATGCTCGGTCGGTCTAGAGATGAAGATCCTTGCTCGATGAAGCCTTCGCAGATATTAGAGCGTGACCCACTTTATGACTATGAAGAACTTGTCAACCATGTGCAAAGGCACACTAAATGTAGTGAGATGTCTTGTTTGAGAAAGAAGGGATCGTCCATGGTTTGTCGTTATAATGTTCCGTGGGACCTCCGAGATGATTCAGATTTGTTTGTTGATGCAGATGGTCGAAAGAGATTTGAACCTTCTCGTAATGATGCGAGATTGAACCTTCACAATTCGGACATGTTGGCCATATGGCGAGGTAATATAGATTGTCAGCCTGTTGTTTCTAGACACGCGGTGTTAAAGTATATAGCAAAATATGCTTCAAAGGTAGAGAAGAGGTCGAGAGAGCTTTCATGATATGTTGATGAGGATATCAGATGATGTGGAGGGGGAAGAGTCTGCACTATGTATATATCGGAGGATTTTGACAGAAACAATTGTGGAACGTGATATTGGGGCGCAAGAGACATGTCACATGCTATTGAAGTTGCCATTGGTTCAATGCAATCGTGCCTTTATGACTCTGAATGTTGGTAGGAAGATTTTCCGCAAGGTGATTGCGACATCTGATGAGAATGAAAGTGGATCATGTTTCATTGATGCATATAAAGATCGACCAGTACAATTGGAATCCATCTCGTTGATTGATGTTGCGAGATCGTGGTCGTTTAATGCGAAGAGAAAGAAAGACAAATGGAAGTCGAGGGATACACCTGCTATCATACGCGTGTGGCCGCGGTATTTCTCTGTTCCTGAAAGTGGATCAGAGGATCGCGAGAACTTTTGTTGGAGTGAATTGTTGTTGTATAAGCCATTTCGTGATATACACAGGGACATAGGTTGTACTAGAGATGAAATTTTAGAAAATTGGGAGAGAATTAAGAATACGTATCGTGCATGGCATGTTGACCGGAAGGATGCAATGGAGGAAGAAGACATAGATGAAACTGACGATGATGAGATGCAAAGTTTTGTGGGCGTGGATGGAATGGATGAGTGGGAGTTGTTTTCTGGCATTGTTCCTCCCAATCAGGTGCATTTGAGTGATCTTCATATGCTTGGAAGACGGGATTTTGATTTGAACCATGTTTGGGATACAGAGGAGGACGAGGACGTACAGGACGCATCAGCATGTTTTATAGAAACGAACAAATCCATGCAAAATGTGGTGGATTCTTCAGACAATTCAGTATCGGGTGTGGACATGTTGTCAAGAAAACAACGTATTGCTCTAGAAACTATAGTCAAACATTCTAGAAAGGGCCCCGAGGAAGCTCCACTCAGAATGATAATACAAGGCATTCTAGGGACGGGAAATCTTTTTGATTAATTGCATTAAGAATGTCTTGGAAAATAGTGTCGTGACAGGTAAGAATCCTCTTCTTCTTTTGGCACCGACAGGAGTTTCTGCTTTCAACATCCGTGCTACAACGGTGCATTCGTCACTGAAAATTCCATTACGTGACATGAGATGTTTGGATAGCAGACACTAATTTTGTATTTCAAGAGCAAATGAGACATTATAGATACATTCTTATTGATGAGATGAGTTTCGTGGGTCCAAAATTGTTGAAAAAAATTGATATTCGCTTGCGAGAAGCATTCCCTTCGCACGAGAATGTCATATTTGGAGGTAGGTCTGTAATTTTAGTCGGGGATCTTGCCCAACTCCCACTGTAAAGGATATACCGATGTATGCAGGAAACACATAGGGAAAAAAGTTATGGAGATCTTTTTCTCATGTCGTGACTCTTGACACGATTTTTCGTCAAGAAGGGGACAGTGTGGATCAGGTGAAGTTTCGAAACTTGCTATGTAATTTGAGAAATGCGAATCCCATGATCGAAGATTGGGAGTTGTTGATGTCCAGAACAGATTCGTGCTTTAGTGCAGAGGAAATCTCGATGTTTGACTCTTCCAGTCATTTGTTTTCGACGAATGTACAAGTGACGTTTCATAATAGGATCATGCTCAAGAAATTGAATGTGCCCTGTGGCGAGAGTTGTTGCAACCCGTGTGAGAAGAGTGACATATGGAGAAAGCGACGATGACCAGTTGGAGAGTGAGGTGTTGCTTTGCAATGGTCAACATGTTATGTTGGTGTGCAATTTGTGGGTGGAGGCAGGTTTAGTTAACGGATCTCTTGGAAAAGTGAAGAACATAGTGTATTACCCTGGGACGAAGCCTCCAGATCTGCCAATATTTGTTGTTGTGGAGTTTCAGAATTACATCGGCATCCCATGGGATTTAAGTCACCCGAAATATGTACCAGTGCCTCCAGTATTGAGGGGGTGTCGCAGACAAGTGCCTTTGAAGATGTCATGGGCTCTTACAATTCACAAGTCACAGGGACTCACTCTTAACAGAGCAACGATCGACATAGGCAGTAGGGAGCGACAGGGGCTAACATTCACGGCGATATCAAGAGTGAAGTCTCTTGATGGATTACGCATATGTCCTCCTTTTTCTTATGAGCGTTATTCTAAGATGAAGGACGGTGCATACGTTTCTATTAGGAAGAAGGAGGAAGATCGTCTGTTGAAATGTGAACAAACATCATCAGGAACGACATTGATCACTCGTCCTTGAATACTTAAATATGTGTCTTTTCTAATATGTTGATAGTTGTGTGTTTTCTATAATTTTGTTCAGCGATATATGGTGATCAATTTTTCTAAACGTGAATCATTTAAAATACGTTGAGGTTTATTAATTACGTGTGATATACATTTTGATTTTGTAATTTCGTATTTATTTCTACATATTTATAGTTAACGTTTGTATAAATTTAATTTATTTGATGCAATATGACGACTTTTATATTTCATACCATGTCTCACAAACTCATCAGTGCGTCGTTATTAGTTGTGAGATCATATGCGATGAGCTTTTGTATGGAAGAAAAATAAACACATGTGAAATTAGAGAACTTGGAACTATACATTTTGATTTTGTAATTTCGTATTTATTTCTACATATTTATAATTAACGTTTGCATAAATTTAATTTATTTGATGCACTATGAGGACTTTTACATTTCATGGTGTCTCACAAACTCATCAGTGCATCGTTATTAGTTGTGAGATCATATGCGATGAGCTTTTGTATGGAAGGAAAACAAACACATGTGAAATTAGAGAACTTGGAACTATGTTTCAATAATATTGTTGACCTTTCATAAGTTAACCACGTTATTTTTTTTATAATTTGACATGCGCAACTTTACATATTTAAATATTAAGGCTTTGAATGCATTGGTGGTGTGAATTATAATATGATAATAATTTATGAAATTTGAAAAATTAAAATTTATTACAATTTAAAAAGTAAAAACAACAATGATGATGATAATGATGATGACAATGATCAATGATGGTGGTGGTGATGATGAGAATGACGATGATCGATGATGGTGGTGATGATGATGACGACGAAAATGATCATTGATGGTGGTGATAATAATGATGATGATAATGATTACGAAGACAACAATGATGATGACGATGATGAAAATAATGGTAAAAAACTTAATGGGGATGAGAATGATGATGATGATTTTATGGAGATGATGATGAGAATGAAGATAACAATGATGTATGATTACGAAGACAATAATGATGATGATAATGATAATGAAAATGATCAATGATGTTGGTGATGATAATGATGACAACGATGATCAACAATGGTGGTGATGATAAAGACAATGATAGTGATCGACGATGGTGGTGTTGATAAAGATGATGACAGTAATTACGATGACAATGATGATGATGATGATGATGATCATAATGAAAATAACAATAAAAAATTAGATGGAAATGATAATGATGACACTGATGATAACGATTTGATTGAGAATATGATGAAAATGATGATGATGATGACAATGATAATGATTCGTAATTATTAAGACAATAATGACGACGAAAATGATCAACGGTGGTGGTGATGATAATGACGATGACAATGATATTTGATGATGATGAAAATTGATAACGATGACACTAATGATTATAATATGATAATTTAGTTTTTGATAATTTTTAATTTTTAGTTTTAATTTTGTGTAATTTTGTTCAGCGATATATGGTGATCAATTTTTCTAAACGTGAATCATTTAAAATTCACTGAGGTTTATTAATTACGTGTGATATACATTTTGATTTTGTAATTTCGTATTTATTTCTACATATTTATAGTTAACATTTGTATAAATTTAATTTATTTGATGCAATATGACGACTTTTACATTTCATACCATGTCTCACAAACTCATCAGTGCATCGTTATTAGTTGTGAGATCATATGCGATGAGCTTTTGTATGGAAGAAAAATAAACACATGTGAAATTAGAGAACTTGGAACTATACATTTTGATTTTGTAATTTCGTATTTATTTCTACATATTTATAATTAATGTTTGCATAAATTTAATTTATTTGATGCACTATGAGGACTTTTACATTTCATGGTGTCTCACAAACTCATCAGTGCATCATTATTAGTTGTGAGATCATATGCGACGAGCTTTTGTATGGAAGGAAAACAAACACATGTGAAATTAGAGAACTTGGAACTATGTTTCAATAATATTGTTGACCTTTCATAAGTTAACCACGTTATTTTTTTATAATTTGACATGCGTAACTTTACATATTTACATATTAAGGCTTTGAATGCATTCGTGGTGTGAATTATAATATGATAATAATTTATGAAATTTGAAAAGTTAAAATTTATTACAATTTAAAAAGTAAAAACAACAATGATGATGATAGTGATGATGACAACGATCAATGATGGTGGTGATGATGACGAGAACAACGATGGTAGTGATGATGATGATAACGAAAAATATTGACGATGGTGGTGATGATGTTGGCGCGAAAATGATTGTTGATGGTGGTGATAATAATGATGATGATAATGATTACGAAGACAACAATGATGATGACGATGATGAAAATAATGGTAAAAAACTTAATGGGGATGAGAATGATGATGATGATTTTATGGAGATGATGATGAGAATGAAGATAACAATGATGTATGATTACGAAGACAATAATGATGATGATGATGATAATGAAAATGATCAATGATGTTGGTGATGATAATGATGACAACGATGATAAAAAAATGGTGGTGATGATAAAGACAATGATAGTGATCGACGATGGTGGTGTTGATAATTACGATGACAATAATTAATTACGACAATGATGATGATCATAATGAAAATAACAGTAAAAAATTAGATGGAAATGATAATGATGATGGTAATGATAACGATTTGATTGAGAATATGATGAAAATGATGATGATGATGATGACAATGATAATGATTTGTGATTATGAAGACAATAATGACGGCGAAAATGATCAACGGTGGTGGTGATGATAACGACGATGACAAATGATATTTGATGATGATGAAAATTGATAACGATGACACTAATGATTATAATATGATAATTTAGTTTTTGATAATTTTTAATTTTTAGTTTTAATTTATTTTTATACTTTTATTAATATTTACCTTTAAATAATTTTAAATTTTTATTTATTTTTAGTCTTGTGAATTTTTTAATTTTTAGTAATTTGTAATATTCTATTATTTTTAAATATTTGTAAATTTAATATTTTATTTTTCTAATTAAGTTTAATATGTAAATTTAATTTTTTTAATCCATTTTTATTTTTAAATTTATTTCTAATTTTTATTTTTAATTAATTTTTTATTGATTTAAATTTTTAATTTTTAATGATTTAATTAATTTTTAAATTTTTTTCTAATATTTATTAATATTTAATTTTCATTAAAGACAATACTTTTTATTGATATTTATTAATTTAAAGACAATTTTTTTATTAAAATTTATTAATTTAAATTTTATTATTATTTTTAATTTGTAATTTTTGTTAATTGAATATTTTAATTTTTAATATTTATTATTTAATAATTTTAATTCTAAATTTAAATTCTCAATTTTTTTATCTTTTATTAATTTAATCATTATTTTATTTACTATTTTTAAAATATATTTTTTCTTAGATTTAATGTTTATTAATTTTTATTAATAACCTTTAATGTTTATAGTTATCTAATTGTTAAATCTATTTTAGATATACATATTAATATAATTATATATTTAATATAAAATCACTATAATTTAATTTTAGATCTTATAATTATAATAGTATAAATATATATTATTTGACTATATAATTGTATTATATATATAGTACTTATTTACATATATTGTTCATATACTTAATATAATATTATAATATTATATAATATTAATATGTATACAATAATATATTATTATTATATATTACAATATACATAATAATTAATTTAAAGACGATTTTTTTATTAATATTTATTAATTTAATTTTTTTTAATTTTTAATTTCTAATTTTTGTTAATTGAATTTTTTAATTTTTAATATTTATTATTTAATAATTTTAATTCTAAAATTTAATTCTCAATTTTTTATCTTTTATTAATTTAATCATTATTTTATCATGGAGAGAATAATTTTTTAATATATATTTTTTTTCTTAGATTTAATGTTTATTAATTTTAATAAACATTAATAAAAAAATATTAAAAGTGTTCACATATCCAACGGTGAGTATTTTATATAGAATTTAAGGTTGATTATTTGTAAGAATTAGATAGAGAAATTCAATATCCATTGAAACACACATGTTTAGATGTTTAGGTATATATTACATGACATTGGTTGATATGCTATTGGAGTCTCTCCAATAATTAACAATTTTTATTTTCAACATTCTTACTACTTAATGTGTTAAAAATATTGAGATAGTTTCACTATTCTCTAGATGAACACATGTGACAAAATAAGTTTCAATTCTCTTAAGTTTAGAGATATTGGTCCCCGATCAAGTTAACAAAAATATATTTCACAACTGATTGTAATGAGTAAATATGGATCTAAGAAATAATGTTGTAGATTAAACGTACTAAATTTAGTTATTAACTTGTTTGAGACGTATACGTGTTTTTGTCTCAAGTGAAATTACATGGTCGAGATCTTCCAAAGTGCAACTATGTGGTCAAGAAAAATTCTATGATTGTCGCCAATTTTATACATGATCATCCTATTACCTATGATTGTATTGTAATATAATTGAAGATTCTATTACTACTTACTACCATTACCCTATGAAGATCTTGTTGGAATGTAGATTGGACGAGAGGTAGGAAAATCTAGTGATGATAAGATAACCAATTATTCATAAAGTCACCAAACTAAATTAAAGATACCAAGTTCATGTATTTTGTAATCCACCATCGAGAGATTCAATATCTCCATGATTATATCTACTAGTAGATATTTCAATAGTCAAGTTTGGACATGATGCTAAAGATGACATTATCAAAGTGGATATTACGGAGTTAAACTAAAATAATTCATCCCAATACAATTAAATACCATGATTTAGTGTTGAAACCAAATGTTACATAATGGTGGGAAAATTCAAGAGATCGATGTGCATCCAAATGAATTTGTTTTGATGCAAGTAAAATTTGAGATTAAAAACCTTGTATATAAATCTACAAAACATAGATCTAGAAAAACATAAAACAAGGTTTTGTACCTAGGTAAGCCTATGGTTGCATTTGAAAGATGAATGTTCTTCTTCTTCTTCTACTTCCTCATTAAAATCTATAAAAAAACTTGAAATAATAAAAATAAATGATTTGACTATATCAAACTTATTACATGTTTACAATCAATCGTAACACTTTTAGACACTCCGTACTAAAATTTGAAGTTTGATTCATTCATAAATCTTTCAAGAAAAATTTAACTTGAATAGGTGTAAACACACACACACACACACACACACACTATGTGTGTGTGTGTGTGTGTGTGTGTGTGTGTGTGAGAGAGAGAGAGAGAGAGAGAGAGAGAGAGAGAGAGAGAGAGAGAGTTGTGCCCACTTCCCTTCGACATTTATTTATGTTGATTTCGATACTATTGACTCTACTTATGGACATTTTGTATTATTCTGACTTAGCATGATGTAGATGTTAGAGATACTAAGACTATTATTGGTTTTCGATTCTTAGTATGATGTGTGTGTGGACTTTTAGAGACATTTTTATATTGATGATGATATGTTGTTGACATGGTTATATATATTTCTGACATGCGATATTTTTGTCACATTGAGTAGACCTTGATAATTGAACTAATTTTGTGATCCTATTGATATTTATGAAATGTAGCTTCGAGATGTTAAAATTTGTAAATGATATCGTAATTGCTTAGATGATGATTTGATGCATATAATGTAGATGATTGTATATTTATATTGCATAGTTTATCTTGGATGTTTTGATGCGACCATGAGGCCAAAGGAGATATTATGTGTTTTGTAGGTAAATATATTCACAACAAACAATGGGGGATTGGAGACCAACCACAATAGAATGCTAGGTGAATTCAACAAGTTTCACCATGGCAACATATATATTTTGTGTGTGTGTGTGTGTGTGTGTGTGTGTGTGTGTGTGTGTGTGTGTGTGTGTGTGTGTGTGTGTGTGTGTGTTTGAATTATTGTTAAGGGGTTCCCATGGGGATTATCTCTAATGGTGACCAAGGGGTTTATATGTTGTCTTTTATCTAGTTTCCTTTATTTAATTTTTGTATGTGATTTTTAGTGATGTAATTTCCTTGTATTAATTATTTATAACTTGGTATATTTTTTCCAATTTTCATTAATGGGTTTAAGTGTCTTATTTAACTTAATTAATCTTTATATAAACTAGTTATAGATGGGACAATAGTTTTGATTTATTATACTAGATGGCTCTTGGATTTTGTGTTGAAAGTTGAGTGCTTGGGATCTTAAGTGTTGTACACTCTATGTAACGCCCGCTAAAATCACCACTTGAGACACAAGAACAACCTAGGTTTATATATAAAAATTATGGAATAATTTTTTTTTAAAGCGTGACCACTACCAAGCTTTAAGCAAGTTGTCACATCATTAAAATTCAAAGTCAATTATAATTAACAAGTAAAATTTTCCGTTATAAAAAATGTTAAATCCACATCACAAAATTAATGAGTGTAATTAATCAAATATAGTTAAATTTTCTTAGGTGTTAATTTAATAAATAATTAAATTAACACTATATTTAAATGTTTCTTACTTAATTTTAGAGGGTCAAGGGACCAAAACAATTAAATGCCCAAGGTATTTAATTTTACTAGTCTAAACAATAACCAAACATTCTCTAGGGTTAGAAAAAACACATTCTCTTGTCCCCTACCGTGACCCTTCAAAAAGGTCAACCCATGCTCTAGAGTTACTCATGTAAGTTAAAAAGGGGTAATTTCCCACTTACCCACTCTCAGACTCATCTTTACACTTCAACTTGATTTTTCACATATTTAACGCACTTAAGGTTTCCATAAAAACATTTCCATTAGATAGGAAATCTCTTCCTCTTTCCAATGATATAAAAAGTCCTCCTAACTCTTCACATTTCTTAAGATTTAGGGATGGCGGACGTACAGGGGAGGAAATTTTTCCCAAAGGCCTCTGTGGGCACGGGAAGAAAATTTTCCCAAAGGTAGGCCGGTGGGGAGACTTAAGATTTTTCTCCATTTTTCAAAAAGGTAGAGTTTGAAGGTGCGCATGCCGTGAACCCACAGAAGTATATTTTTTTCAAAAGCGAAGGATGCGGGGTTGTGGAGGAACTTGTGATTTTTGCATTCTTGCAAAAATTACCCTAAGTAATTTTTCAGGCCCGCGGATCCAATTTGCAAAAATTTCCTCTTTTTTGATAGTTAGTTTTTTTGAAACCAACCAAGTAAAAAACTTCAGAAGGCCATAAATTTTGACTAGAAGCTTGGATTTGGGAAAATGAGGACTTTTGGAAAGGGCTAGAAATCCACTTTGTATGAGAAACTTCAAAATTCATTTTCATCAAACTTAGATGGGTTAATTTTAAGAAAAATTCTTTTCGGCCATAAAAATATGAACTAAACTTTTTCAACTACCAGAATTGGTCTAATTTGCTATTCGTTCTCCTTTTCATTGCAATGTGGTTGGTGCTCGAATGGGGAGGATACTGAAGAGGATGGCTTCTCCCTCTCATTGGATATTTTGGTTGGGTGGACAGTAGTGCCTCTCCCCCCCATTTTTGTTATGGATCAAGAAAGCATGAAGGAACTATAGTTAGTGATGTGAAGCTTGGAGCTATGTTGTTGTCCAAACGAGACCTTCCTTTTGATAAGCCTTATTATTTTTCCCACTTAGGGTGGAGGACTTGTAATATTGTAGTTCATCTTAGTTTCATTCTTGTAAAGCTTTCCCACTTTAAAGTGGAAGACATTGTAATAATCTTGTGAAGAAAAGTTTGCAATCAATTATTGGATATGAAAGTTGTATTGTATATTGAAAAATATAAAGAAAGATTTTGTTGTAAAGCTAGTCTTGTGAAATAGAAAAGAAAGTTATTGTCTTTATTTGAAGTTTTAGTTTGTTTTGTGAGAAAAGAAGTTCCTTGTTTTAAAAGAAATGAGCTATACTCAATGGGAAAAGAAAGTTTACTTTCATTGTGAAATTGTATTATGGTAAATGAGAAAGAAGAAATATAGAAGTTGTAAGATGTTAAAAATGCATGCACAATAAACTTGAAGGTACAAAAAAGTTGTTATAGATATTTTAAACATATAAGTTATAGTGAAAATGGAAAGAGGCAAAAATTTGAAGTATATTGTTATATTTATATGTTGAAATTTTTAGTAAGGAAAAATAGTAATATTAGAAGTAGATTTAGATCCCCTTTATTTTTGACTTGCAAGAAAGTTTATTGAAGAAAATGAAAATGATCTTGTAGTAGTTGTTGCTATTATTGGAATAGATAATGCCTTAAAATGAGTAGTTTTAACTAAGAATGAATAAATGGAACTAAATCTTAAAACTGGAAACTTTAGGCATATAAAATTAAGCTCAAAATGAATTTTAGAACACTTTAGTAACTTTTAGTTTTTGAGAAATCTCAGAATTTTAGGTTATATTTCTAAAAATAGGAGCGCTGCCCTGTGTAGAGTGGAAGTCTTATAGCCACCGCTCAGGCAAGGTGACATTCTCAAAACCGCCACTTCGGCAAGATGGCGGTTCGTGAATCATCACCTAGGTGGGGCGGTGGTCCCAGGACCACTAGCTTGCTCTAGGTGGTGGTTCTGTCACTTTCTATGGAAAACGTAAATCCACGCTTGTGTAAAAATTAACTTGGACAAAACAAAATTTTAAGCATGTAGAAACTACAAGGAAACCTCTAGCAAACAAATATTGGCCAATCTCATTGTTTAAGGCACATAAATTCTCAAATGGGCAACTAGAAGTGTTAAAACTTGTATATATAAATGGGAGTAGGTTTTTCCCAAATAGTGAACTCAAAATACAAATAGTTGGTAATAAAATGAGATTTGAAAAGTAAATCCTTTCAATCCTTGAATGAAAGACATAACAATAATAAACCTACAATCTAAACTACCTTAAGATTGATCTTGAATAATTTCTCCTTAGTTTATTGTAGTGCCCACTTCCCTTCGACACTTTTGATATTGATCATGATACTGTTGACTATATTATGGACATTATTATAGTTTTGATTTAGTATGGTGTTAGATGTCAAATCATAGATTATTGTTGACTCTGATTCATATATGATGCATGATGATTGTTAGAGACATTTTATATAGATGTTGACATGTTGTTGGACATGGTTATATATATATTTATGGATGTTGTTAGGACATGTGATATTTGAATATATTGAGTAGATTGAGAAAATTGAATTTAAAATTGATGATTATATAGTTGTTGATGAAATTGTAAGTGATATTGTTGATTGTCTAGATGTTGTTGTGATTCATATATATATATATATATATATATATATATATATATATATATATATATATATATTATTGATGATTTTGAAATTATATTATATTCATTTGGATGTTCTGATATGGCCATGAGGCCGAAGGAGGTATTTGTGTAGTGTAGGTTAAAATATCACAAAAACATCGGGATTGGAGACCAACCACATTGGAATTCTAGATGAATTCAACAAGGTCACCATGGAAACTAGTTTTGTTATGTGTGTTTGTTAGTGTTAGGGATTCCATGGGGGTAAATGTGGGGGATTTAATGTTTTATTTGGTCCCTTTTGTTTAATTTTTTTGCATGTGTTTTATGTGGTGCACTTACCCCATTCATTATTTATTTGATGTGGTGTTAATATTGTGAGTAATCATATTGTGTAGTTAATTAATTAAAATATGTCATAAGAATGTAATTAATAGAGTTGTTGGCCATGTTTTAAAGTGTTGTAATAATGTGTAAGTAATGTGTAAGTGATATGTAAGTTAAATTTTGAGTGTGAAACACTCCACCTTCTTGGAAATTCGAATTTTTCCTTGGAGGCTCTTTTGGAGGCTTGTGGGACAAGTTAAACTTGTCTCATACCTCTTAAATTTATTTAGCAACCATACCTATGGTTGGGTAGTTGATATTAGACTTTTATTATGCATTTTGGGAAGACTTATTGTAGGTTTTAATTGCACTTTCTTACATGCTTTCAATTTCAATCCCTATGGTGTGGGTTGGATTTGAGTGTGTAAGTAAACTATCATATTATTCACCCACTTATTTATTATGTATTGGAGAATGAAGTTGAATTTTGGGGTTGGGGTTGAGGATGTGTGATGTGGCATCCTACATGGATCCACCTCATCCTCTTCTCTTCCCTCTTCTATAAAATTCAAATTGTTTTCCTTGTTTTGGGTTGCTTCACTTTTGGAGACTTCATTTTGTGAAAAATTTTCTTGCTGTTTTGGGAGCTCTTGCTTGGAGAAGTTTTTGGAAGATTGTTGCATGCTTGTGCTTGGATGTTTTGGATTTCTTGCATTGGGATAAATCTTTCTTTTTTGAACTTGGAACGACTCCATCATGGAAAGGTAGGATTTTGGCTCTTGAAATGCTCTTCTTGTATATATGTAAATGTTCTTGTGTGGATGGTTTGGTTTATATTGTGGGTTGTTGGGTAGATGACATAGGAATGGTGTAGGAGAAGACTATGCGGTTATTTTGTGGGAGGCACAAGTTGTTTTAGGGAGGTATAAGGGTAGAGGGAGTTGGGATTTGGGTTCCACCTTACAAAGAAATAGCTTGCATTTCTTTACATGTTATGGGGTGCCATAAGAGGTTAGGGAGAGATAAGGAAATGTGAGGAATAAGGAGTACTTGGGGAGGCATAAGGGCATGATAGGGTTTTAAAATATACTCGGTTTGGGTTGTTCTGTGATACCCATTTTCTTTATGAAAATGCTATCTTGTATCCTTTTTTTGATGAAGCTTTTGTATTGTTTGTCATGTTTTAATGTAGTAAACTACACTCGATTTGATCACATATTTTATGTTTTTGGATTTTGGTTGAGTTGGATCACATCTTTTATTGATTTGCTGGTTAGTGACGGGGCCAATGAAGAAGGATGGCTTCTCCTCTTCATTGGATGTCTTGGTTGGGTGGAGAGCATTTCCTTTCCCCTACTCCTGTTGTGATCAAATTGGAAGAATGAGGAGTATGCATGTTACTATTTTGGAGCTAAGAAAAGATAGTTTGATAGTCCCTTGTGAAATGAAATCTCATTGTAACCTTTCCCACTTGAAGTGGATGAAATTGTAAATGGTTGTAATGGAAAGATGTTGTACTGATTGCAAGTTGTATATTGAAATGTAAAAGAGTTATACTCTATTTTCTATTTTGGAAAGAATGTGAAAGAAAGATACGTGTTTTTGTATGTTGCATTTTGAAACCAAAGGGAAAGGAAGTTGTAAGAGTTAATTTAAATTAATGGAAGTGGTTTGTCTTGTCCATATGTTGTTATTCCATTGGAAATATGTGTTTAACATTCACTATGAAATCCCTGTTTGAAAAGTGATGAAGTGAAACACATGAGAAGATAATGTATTATTCTATTTACGTATATAATATATGTTTTGGAAGGAATAAAAGAAGAAATGTTGTAATGTTGTATTTTGGAATCAATAAAGTATTGCATTACCTTTTTCAATCTGTATTGTTGTATTGAAATTGATCATCTATGGAGTTTGAAATCACTGTTGAAAAGAAGAAATGCGTGTGAGGAAAAATATAATGCTTTGTTTCCCTTGAAAAATGTTAAGACTGGAAATCAGAATTGTATTTTGGATTTTGAATGGTTTGATTAAATAAACTAATGTATTAGATTGGAATTGGAATGTATTCTAGATACTTGGAAGAAGAAAGTGGCAAATAGAACCATTAAAATTTGATCCCTGTTTTTTTGTAATTTCAAACTAGCAATTATCTAAACCAAAAATACACAGTTTGAACCTACAACAATAAAATAAAAAATCAAATGATTAAATTGAAGTAGTAGGCCCTAAATGAGTTTAATTAGACAAAAACACTTAAAGGAAATATTTCAAAACTTAGCAAAATCGGGCTCAACTATTTTATAGTCGTTTTGTTGTCAAAATGTGTAAATTTCAAATTAGAATTCAATCAAACATATCCACCTCAAAAACTTATCCTAATCCTCTTAGAAAAACTCTCCATGTCTATTTGACATGTTGAGAGAGGAAGAAGATCAAATTGAATAAATCTCACAAGTTAAAATTTATGAGTTCACCTTTGTAAAAGCCTGCGTAGGTAATTTTCTTAAACTTGACCCATTAAATTTTATCAAAATTAAAAAGTTAATGATATTTGTGCAAAGATAACATCTAGAGACTTCCAGAAAGTCATGGTTTACCCAAACCCTAGCTCTCTATCAAAAGTTATGGCCTTCTGAAGTTTTTCTTCCGTGGCTTAAAAACAAATGGGAAAAATTTCCTCGGTGGGGCCGTGGGCTGAATTTTTCCCTTATGCACTTAGGAAACTTTCCATGAAAATTTTCCAAATTTTCTCCACCACCCCGCCATCCTGCAGCCAATCAGAGGCTACCACATGGCACCATGAGGTGTTGGCGGAGGGGCGGACCCCTTTTTAAACTTAGCGCATCCAGAAATTTTTGGGAAAATTTTCCAAGTTTTCCCCGCCGCCCACTTGCCCATGACCAATTAGGTGATGCCACATGGCATCACGAGGCATCGGCAGGAGTGGGTCCCTTTTTCCTTTTTTGATTTGGAAAATTTTAGGAAAATTTTCCATGTTTTCCCTGCTCGTTCATTCGACATGCAACCAATCAAGAGATCCAAGGCGAGGCGTGGGTCAATTTTACCTTTTAGTCCATTTGGGTGTTAAATTTTTTTCTCCACACACCTATGCTTTCCCTGCATTGGCTTAGGTGATGTCATGTGTCCCTTATGGCTTGTGGACTTGTGGGTGCAATGTTGGATTTTTGCCCCACGCGGGAAATTTTTCCCAAATGTCTCTCGCCACCCCATTCTCCCGCCACGGGCGAGAAGCGCCACGTGTCCCTTATGGACTTATGGACCCACGGGTGTGCACGGGACAAAGTTAGTTTTTCTCCCACATGGAAATGTTCCAAATGTCTCCCCACGGCCTGCCAACCCACCCTTTGGGAAAATTTTCACCCTGGGCCCACAGGCCCAATCTTTGGGGAAATTTTTACCCCAAGGCCCGTCGGCCCATAACTTGAGAAATATGAGGAGTTAGGAGGACTTATTTATATCACCGGAAAGGTGAGGAAATTTCCTACCTAATGGGAATATTTTTAGAATTTTTAATTGAATTATTCATCATGAGAGAAATAAAATTGAATCTTTAACCAAGTTTTAGAGTAGGTAAGTAATAATTTACTATGATGATTTTAAATATGTATTCTTTTCCCCACTTTAATTAAACCTTGCTCTTTTGTCTTAGATATTTTGGAATTAAATACCTTTGGTATTTAATTATTTTGGTCTCCTTAACCCTAAAATTTTAATTAGGAATATTTATCTAAAATGTTAATGTAATCGGTGATTAAATTAATCCCTAAGGAGATTTGAGCTAGGTGTGGACTTATTACACTTGTTGCTTTATAATGTGGAATTAGTAATTATTATAATGGGAAAATTTATCATTGAATTTAATTGTCCTTAAGACTTTGGTTGTTAACACTTTAAAAAAATTATTCCATAATTTTCTAACTAAACCTAGGTTGTTCATGGGTCTTAAGTGGGTTGTTTTAACGGTGTTACACATGGAATTCAAACCAACTTGTTATCACATGAAGTTTCATGTCTTGGAATTAGAAATCCATTATAATATGCTTCTTGGTTGACCATCGATTCATGCCATGTAGGTCGCACCATCAACATTCCATAAATGCATCATCTTGAAACACGGGGAGACACTGTCACCAATACTGAGGAGATCCATCCCTTCAATCACTGAGATCTCTCAATAGATTTTCACGTAATGGTGCTTATATGTTTCTATCTATCGATATAGGTATTCCTTTCAATCTAAAGCCATGGAGTACCGAGTAGATTCAAATTCCCTAAGTTTTGTGTGCAGGAGCCTTCTATACATCAACTTCTCCTTTCGATTCGTGGGAGATGAAGGTTCAGAATATGGTTCATGGGAGTATAATTTACAAAACGTTATTTTGGTTTCATACCTCTATTATCACCTAAAACTAGATGCCAATCAAACTATCATTACAGATGGCCTAGAGATGAGAAAACTATTGGGTCATTTTTACCTGGAGGGTTACTCGCTAAAGAGAAATTATTGGACCCACCTACGACCTGTGTCCGGAAGATACTCAACCAAATTGCTACCAAATTCCTGAGTATGAGAAGTCTAGCTAAATGATGTATTCCATGAGCTACAAAGGCCTAGGATGTGAAAATAATGAGCAAGGACTAGAGAACCAGTTCCTCTCCCACACTTCAAGATGAAAAGGTATGACATCGACATTCGACCCTATGGATCACACCCCAATGATCAAGATGCCACCTGTTCCGAGCAAGAAGATAGCTTTGATTATTTATATAGTGATACAAATTCCCATTGTATCCAATATGAGAATCTAGCCTCGTGAACTGTTCATGAATACCGCTATCATTACATGACCCCTATAGAACCTAAAATTGACCTTGTTTACTCTTTCCTTGTCGAATGGGACCAAGGTCATGTAGAATTCATGGGAATTCAAGATACAATTCTAATGGAGATAATAAGAAGGGTTTCTAAATTGACTTAGATACCTACACGTAATTTGATGAAGAAGTGAGCTTCATGGTCAACAAAAATTGAGAAAAAGCAAGGGAAAAAATTCCAACGAGAAGCCTCGGCGAAAACAAAAGTCCAAGTCACACAGTGAAAACCTCTTTGAAGCATTGGGTGACAAACAAGTACAAAAATCAATGGAGAAGAAAAGTGACCATGCCAAGGGTGAAAATTTAGAGATTCACCCTTGGAAGAAGATCTAACCATCCTCCCGATCCTACACTATAGATATGGAGGATTTTCAAAAATGTTAGTAGAAGAAACCATTAATGTGAATATTGGGAAAGAAGATGATTCAAATATAGTTAAACTAGGAGCTTCACTCTCGGCATGGGAACAAAAAACATTCACCATGCTTCGAGAGAATTTATAGATGTATTTACATGGTCCTATAAGGATATGTCAGGCTTAGATCCAACTTTAGTAGTGCATAACCTAGTAGGCACATGCAGACCCGAACCCATCAAACAAAATCTAAAAAATGCATTTGCGGGTGGCCCTCCTAGTTAAAGAAGAGTTAGAAATATTTTTAGCATCAAGCTTGATTTGACCTATTGATTACTTAGAATGGATATAAAACATAGTCCTCATACAAAATAAACTTTTTGGGATAAGAATCTGTACAGATTTTAGAGACATTAATAAGGCATGTCCAAAGGATGATTTCCCATTGCCCAATATTGATATGATTGTTGATTTAACTACAGGATATGAAATGTTATCACTTATGGATGGCTTTTTAGGCTACAATCAGATCAAAATCACATATGAGGATCAACACAAGACAACCTTCACAACCCCCTGGGGAATTTTTGTTATTAAGTAATGCCCTTGGCCTTAAAAACGTAGGAGCAACTTATCAAAGGGAAATGACCATGATTTTCCATGATATGATTTATGACATCATGGAATACTATGTGGATGATATTCTTGGGAAAACCAAGACAAGAGTAGATCACCAAGATATTTTGTGGCGTATCTTTGAAAACTGCGGGAATACAAAGTTAGATTGAATCCAAAGAAGTGTGTGTTTGGCATACTATCAGGAAAGTTGTTTGGATTAATTGTATCATGAAGAGGGATTGAGGTAGACCTAGTTAAAGTTATTATCATTACTAAAATGCCTCCTCCTAAAACATCAAACAACTACGTAGCTTGCAAGGAAAGATACAAGCCATCTTCCGCTTCATTTCACAACTTGCTGAAAAATGCCATTCATTTACCCATCTACTTAAAAAGATGTTGCCTTTATTTGGGGACCGGAGAAAAACAAGCCTTAACCTTGCTTAAGCAATAATTAGCCAATCCACTTTTCCTCATGCCTCCATCTCCTAGTGAGTGACTCCTACGTATATTTCTACTAATCAATTTGCTATTGATGCCTTGCTCGCCAAATATGACCTTGGAGATAAATAAAAATATGTACTATCTCATTCCTAATATCATTACTTATGAGCTCAACTACCCTTAGATTGAAAAGGCTTGTTTGATCGTACTTTTTACTTTCTAAAATATTCACCATTACCTATTGAACACTAAGACCAAGATCATCTCCAAAGTTGACCCACTTAAGTACCTGTTGTCAAACCTACCCTTATAGGTAGAATGGATAATTGGATCATTATACTAAGTGAATTTGACATTGAGTATGTGCATCAAAATTTGGTAAAGGACAAGTACTCGCCGATCGATTAAGCGAAACACTATTACGTGTATAAATTTGTAAGTCTAGAGCTACTAGATGCTTCATTATTATATATTGAGGAATTTGTCATGTGGCAAGTGCACTTGATGGATCTTTTACTTTTCATGGTTTGGGGGTAGGTGTGGTATTAATTACTCCTTCAGGAGACCCTATACCTCAATATTTTTACCTTGGTTTTCCTTGTACAAATAACATTGCGAATATGAAGCACTCATTACAGGGATGAAACTAGAAATCAAATGGGATATCCATCATGTTAATATCATTGGTGATTCAAATTGATCATAAAGCAAGTTAACAATGAATATAAAGTCAAGGATGAGAAACTCATCCCCAAAAAACTAGTGGAAACCTTGAAAGAGTATTTTGTGTGTATCACATTTGAGTAAATTCCAAGAGCATAAAACATAGATTTAGACGCTATGGAAACCAAGGTTCTATGCTACATGAATTCCACCAGAGAGAAATGACATGTCGTTCTTTATTGAGAATCTACGCCACTGCGTATGATATGCCTAAATCATGTCTAGCTTGTGAAGTTGTTGGTCCCTATTCCCCATGGTATGTGCACATCTACACCTATCTTAAACACAACACCTTCCCTCCTAACATCTCCCATTCAAAAAAATAAATCCTTATACGCCGGATAATCCATTACACCCTATTAGGCAATACACTCTATCATCATGGCTATGATGGGAATCATTACATTGTCTAGATGTAACAAAGTCACCCAAATGATTAAAGAGGTGCATGAAGGGGTGTGAGGTTTCCATACAAATAGAATGTTTCTAGCTAATAAATTTTTGAGAGTAGGATACTATTGGCCTACTATTGAAATAGATTCTTTGTAACTATGTAAGGAAATGTGGACTATGTCAAAAGTATGGAAATTTCATCCATGTGCCATCACATGACCGTTGCAGCCAATCATAACCCATAGCCATTCTGCAAATAGGGACTAGATTTAATAGGAAATATCACCCCTAACTCATCTAATGGTCATACTCACATCATCATAGCTACAAAATATTTCACTAAGTGGGTGGAGGTTGTTCCTTTGACTTATGTTACAGGAGCTCAAATTTCAAAGTTTATCATGAATCACCTTATCTATGAGTATGGCATTCCTATGGCCATAGTTACTGATAATGGAAAATAATTTAAGAAAAAGATAGTGAAGGACCTTCTTCATCGCTTTCAAATAAAATTGAAGTGGTCTATGCCATATTATCCACAAGGTAATGGGAAAGTGAAGCCACTAACAAAACATTGGTTTAAATCATTGAAAGATGTTGAGAAAGACAAGTCATAATTGGAATTTACAAATTCATCCCTCCCTTTGGGATTATAGGACCTCCATTCACACTCCTGCTAGTGCGACACCCTATTCCCTTGTATTTGAACTTAATCCATTATCCCATTGGAAATGGAGCTTCCTTCCTTGAGAATATCTCTTAGGGATTATCTAGAAAAGGATGAGGATTACAGAGTGCCAGTGGTAAAATTTGAAATCCTCGGATAAAAGAGCATCCATGCCCTTAACCATCTCAAATTATATTAGAATAGATTCTCCAATTAATTACAAAAAGGATCATACCTCATCATTTTGAGGTTAGAGATTTGGTCATGAAAGAAAATCAATTCAAAAAAGGGCAGAAAGAGAGAAGAAAGGAAATTTTGAACCGCATTGGTTAGGACCTTACATCATTGTGGACAAATATGGTATGGGAGCATACAAAATTTCCCATCCCAATGGTGATGAGCTCCGAAAACCTATGGATTTAATTCACCTAAGTAGATTCTATGCTTAAACATGGTGCAAAAATTAGAAAAGAAAACAAAAAAAAGAGTAAAAATGATCAAAATACAAAAACTTAAAATCAAATAAAAAGAAAGATATAAAAAGAGAAAATAGTCATTTATATATGAAAACCATGAAATTGTGGCACATTGGATAGGTCCCTCGGTGAAAAATGGTTTGTTTCCTTGGGAGGGTTTGTTGTTCACAAAGCATCTTACATCTGGAGGGTAATTTTACTTAGCCTAGGGATAATTCCATGTCTCGCATCTCGAGATTCAATATGAATCTATCCTGTCAAGCCTTGATCCGGATTTTTATCCTCTTGTTAATATGTGAAGGGATGGTCTTTGCATATTCCCCATCTAACACTCGGGGCACTTCTATGACTTCACCTTCCTGTTTATAACACATGGCACTTGCCCTTGTATATTCTCCATTTGACGCTGGGGGCATCCACATTTCTTGGTTACCTGTGCATAGATTTGGTAAACCTTAGAAAATCACAAAAATTCAAAAATGTTAAAAATCAGAAAATTATTCAAAAACAAAAAAATAGAAAATTGTTTCACAAAAACACAAAAATAGTAGAAAAGTGCTTCACAAAACAATCTTGCAAAAACATAATGTTAGTTTACTTACTTTATCTTTTTTTTTTTTTTCGGTGTACATTGTTTTCTTTTATAGTTGTTTCTTATTTGTACATTTATGTACTTTATTCTTTAGACATACTTTGGTAAGTTTTGTCTTTTCTTGCTTAGATTAGAATCATTCTTACTTATATATATGTAGTGTGTTTTTGCATGCTTGTAAATAATTGTATATAGTTGTGTTAATTCATGATTGGTTGGCACTATGTATTTTGTTAACATTTGATTGTGTTTACTTGTTGCATGTAAATTGTTTTATTATCACATCATCATCTCTTCATCAATATCATCACATCTAACATCATCTATACAACATATAAATAAAAATCTAAGTATACATCAAACATGAATGCTAAGCTAATCATCACATATATTATCATTAAATGGGGAAAAGAAATCAAAATATCAAAATCTATCCCCCTCGCACCAATATCATCATGTCATGCCATCCACTAATCTAGAGCATCACAAGTATAATCAATGGATATCATCTATGGATCTATCATATCAAAATTAAACACATGTAGTACAAACATCTCAACTATCATCATGATACATACATAATGTGGAATCAAATCATATAACATCATGACACATCTATAATCCATGCAATCAATCATAAAAAACAATAAAAGTCCATCATCTCATAAACAACGGTGCCACATCAAAATGTCCATATATACAAGTATAAAATGTTTGTCTCACAAAAGATATACATCATCGATACAAAATGGGCCATCAAAGGGCACAACTCATAAAAATTCCTTCATCAGAGGCATACATCAACAATGTTATACAATGGTCAAAATAATAAAGCCTTCATCAAAGGCGTGCATTAAAAAAATTGGTACATCATATACATCGGTCAAAGTATAACACCTTCATAAGAGGTCTATATAACATGATACAAATACAATAAAAAAATACAATGAGAGTCAAGGCTGACTAGAACCCTCAGAGGGAGTGGCTGGTCTACATAATGGAGGACCCATAACCTATGTCCCACGTGGTCCTATAGGCTGCCCTTGTGGCTACTCCACTGATACCTATGGCCTCTCTAATCTCGTCGATCCACTTGACTACTGACTATAGGTAGGTTCCCACTGCCAACTAGAACTTCCTCATAATAGAGTGACTAATAATACAAGGCTCTACCCTCTACTGTAGCTAAGTCTCGATGAGTACAAGTTTTCAATATTGTCTCTTCTATACATCAAAATGACACTACCTTTGCTTCTAACCATGCAACCTTAACTTGACCCATTGCTTGCTCGCATGAAGCCAATCTCTCTTGACTATCACCGGTGTAGGCTCGTCACTTGAGCCATATGAGAATCTATCCGACGTACTGTAGAAAATGTTTGGACCGATCTCCCCCCTGAGTAACCTAGTCCTACTCTGTTGTCACGGCTAGAATGTGAGATCGGGCCTGATCTCTCTCCATTGTCAACTATTGCACCTATTGCAATAAGGAAGCTAGTTGTGCCTTGGCATCTCCACCATAGGCTTAGGCTAGCCTCAAAGGCACCATTGGAGCTTGTCCCTTTCCTAGTCTGAACCTATCCACGGCGCATTGTACCTTGGCCCATGGGCCTGTCCTTGAGCTTGTCCACCGTAAGGGAATCTATTGCCTCTATCGAGATCATGTACTAGACCCTTCCCATCATGTCATTACTCGTAAAATGGGTCATCAACCCGACTCTGCAGGTTAAAGCCTCATCACTACTGTATGTGACCTCGGTTGGTGCTCGCACACCTACTCCCCATGCCTCATCTGATATGGCAGCACTTTATGGAAAAATGGTCGCATACTAAGCCATGTAATTTGGTTTGGTTCCTAGGTCCCTAACCTATCAAGTAGGGATTAAAACTTGTGATATACCTATAGGAAGGTATCATTGGCTCGAGCTACCTATGTGCGGCCCCATAGTCCGCCTCTCTACATCCCAGAAAGGATACCACATATCTGACTAAGGGACACCCTGAATGCTGCCCATTTTTCGCTGACATCGGTCCATCCTATATATCTTGGTAATATAACTATGACTACCAAGAAGGAAGTGCTCTACCACATAGACGTTAAGCTCCACTCCATCCTTAGGCCACTGTATATGTTTGTAGGGCCTCCAAATGATATCTCTATCTAGTAACTCATCAAACTCTTAACGGTAGTAGTAAATGATGCCTAGTCACCCTCATACATCATCCCCATAGAGAGTGATACCATGAATTTCGGCTCCTCCATGGTTAGGTATGCAATGCACCTACAGGGTGCCTAATTGCTCTATGGTCCCTAGGACCATATCTGAGTAAAGAAGATGACACCACCATCTTCTGATAGTGGTAAGTAATCAAGTGCAAATCCCAATATAGATGTGCTAGTATGGGCTAGCCCACCAATATCACTTATCGTTGAACACTCCATGTACTAATGTCATCATCCCCATCGAAAATGATGACCCAATATTATCAATGAGTAAGAACCCAATGATAAGAGCCATCAAATAAAGTGGTCCCCGGTGTAGGGTCAGATCAGCTATGCAGTCATGAAAGGACATTATCATACCCTCGTGGGGTATCTCCTCGCAGCCAAAAAATTCACTAATCAGTAGCAATAATCTGATGAAAGTTTTCGTATACTCGATCATTGAGCCTACAATAGGAACGCAAAATCTGCCACACATCCTCTAGTGTGATGGTCATCTCTCCTGTAGGGATCCTAAAACACTGGCTCTCACTATGCCACCGCTCAATCAAAGTGGTCAATAGGCCATGGTCTAAGGTGATAGATGGCATCTATGCTACATAGCCTATGCTAACTTCCTCTAGTAGAGAATCACCATTGCATGATGGCTTGTGGCACATACTCCCCTACATCTTGGAAATGTGAGTGTGTCACTCTCATGTTTCTGCAACGCTGTTAACCGTCTCTGTAAAAACATTGTATGTGTTAGACATTGACAATTTCTTCTCAGTTCTTCTACTATTCCTCTATCCTCCACTCGATTTTCTCTTTCTTCTAAGTGTCAATTTTTTGACATTTTTCCATCTAGTTTCTCCTAGGTTCTTATGTGCCCTTTTGGGCATGTGCACGTGAGTGCGTGCACATACACATGTTTGTGCATAGATGTATGTTCCTTTTGGTGTGTGCCTATGCACGCATATGCTTAGGGGTATTTGTGCCATGTTTTTCGACCACTACGCGTGTGTGTGCTAGGTTTTAGATGCTTGCATGCATGCACATGTACCAAGTGTATGTGTGTGGATGTGCATATGCCTTTTTAGGGTGTATGCATGTGCACACACACATGTAAGGTACTGTACCATGATAGGTCAAGCTGTGCTCCTGCACATGCATGCATGCCATACCCTACCTCTAACCTACTACTAAATGCATTAAATGTGACATTAATTGCAAAAATTGACAAAGTAGGTCAAACTACTAAGAAGATGCCATCGTCTATGTGTCGGGCGTACTCCCAAAATCGGTCCACATTTCTCCTATGGGCTCCTCCTCTCACCATCGTTCTCATCACTATCTTGGGTGTCATAGTAAAATCTCAAGCAGGTGATTAGTAACAAATGAATTGTTCAATGATTTACCCCCTCGAGTGGGGTATATTTAACCTTTTTTTGCTGGTCTTGATGCTTGGAAGCTTGTTTCGATCGTCGTTGTTTCTCTAATTCTTCTTTTACTCACCATGAAAATTATTTTATTTAAATAATTATTTTCTTTCATTTTTCGTTGTCTTTGGTGCATCTTTTGCCACCTAGTACTCTTTTCTTCTCCTAGGAAAATTTTATTACTCCTAGGTGATGTCCTTTCTTCTACACACTCCATCGAATAATTATTTTTAATAAATAATTATTTTTTAATTTGTCCATTATCTTTGGGGCGTTATTTACGGCATGTTATATCTTTCTTCTCCTGGGCCATTTCTTTTGTACAGGAGATTCTTGTTGATGGTTCTACTTTTTCTGCTACATATCTAACCCATCTAAAATTGTTAATATATATATATATATATATATATATATATATATATATATATATATATATAACCTTCCAAAATTAGAAAAAAAAATCAAAAATTCTCCAAAAATCCTAAAAATTGTAAAATTTGAAAAACTAGGTAAACTAGCTCATAGCGGCTGAAACTCGTGTCTTACACATGGTATTCTTTCCATATCTTGTTGGAAATTTCACATCTTTATAGATCAAATGACTCATGGATCATCATATTTACAATCATCTATAAAGCTAGCATGTTTTCTTTGTTAGTACTCTAGGGCACATATAGTTTCCTGGTACTATTTCATAGCACACTACACTTTCTCATTGGACCAGTGTCCTTCATCATCTTCCCTTGCATGTATCCTTGCTTGGGGCATCATTTTTAACCCTTTTCATTAATCACAAACATTTGGGGATCTTCATCTTGATAACAAAACATTTTTACAACCATCATGATCATTTTTGTTGGAATATGTGTTTTCATACTTGTTTTCTCTATTAAATGAGTTTGTTTCCTTCTCATATTGCATTGATTTTTGTATGTTGCATTGAGTGGGTGTTTCAGAAATGGACAACTATTCATAGTATGGTCTTTCATGTCATCCTACTTTTGTCATATGCTTACATTTTTAATAAGGACCGATGATGTAGATCTTTGGCAATATGATGACAATAAAGTGGTTTCAATACACTAGATGAAAACTTGCTCTTTTCTTCCCATCTTCATTCCTCTACATCATTCTCCTATCAACACTATTCTTCTTATTCACCTGGGGCATCCTGCTCCTGCCCATTCTTCTATTTTCTTTCTCTCACCTTTTTCAATCATCGATCACCTTCTTTCAATAGCCCATCAACACTCGAGGGGACATCTATCATTTCTACTAATTTTTCTTCTACATCTTCAAAATTTTATATGTCTACTATCTTTAAAGTGGCGTCACTTACGCCACCTCAAAGAGTGGAAAATGTAGACACTTATAATTTAACCTGAGTAATTTAAATACTTTAATTGTGCTAATTATCCTCTTTCCCACAAATTGACGACATATCATCAATATGGCACACTTCCTCTTCTATCACCATTATTTAGCTACATTACACTATTTAATTAACACTTCTATCCAATAATGACACCAATTAATGACATTTCGTTAATAAGCTCCCCTTTTTATCTAAATTAATTAATTATTTCAAATTAATTAATCCCCTTTTCTACCTACACTAGTTAATTATTATTAATTAATTAGCTAATTAATTATTATTAATTAATTAGCTTCCTCTTCCATTAAATCAATAAATCATCATTTATTTGATTAAATCCATCTCATATTCTAAATCATGCTAATTATTCCTCTAAAAAGCTTCTATAATCTTGCACATCTATTAATTAATCCCTTTGATTAATTAATAAATCCCCTCAAATCCCATGGGTCACTAAAGGACAAACTAAACTCTCCTAAGGTTGACTCAACCCTTTCTAAACCTCTCTTATCCACAACTAACCCAACCTCTCCATTTATCCCACATGAAGGAGGATGTAGAGATTCTTCTATCCATTGGGCTATATAAAGAGCCCTCCTCCTACCATTACACATCTAAATGAGCATAGAGCATAAGCTATAGCCATTTATCATCTTTGAGAAGTCTTCATTGGAGAAGCTATCTAATTTCATTTCTTGTATTCATCCATCCAAGTTTTGAAGTCATATGGGAATATGTCAAATGATCTTTTAGCCATGGATTGACAAGACCCCATTCTTGAGAACCTTGGGATTCAAACATAAAATCAAACCTTTGATTGCTAAGGATCTAAATAGGTTCACTTCATTTGGATAGCATTCAATAGAGATAGAGATTAATGGATTAACATGTTAGTTTGAATATTTTTTCATGTTCTAATGCAATGATGTTAGTAGATTAGTATTGCTTAAGATCTAAGCATGATGGTACATTGATTTTTATTTATCTTTGTTTTAGGAATTCTAGGTGTTAGTTCTAAATCTTTTTGCATTTCTAACAAATTCATGTACACAAAAGTCATGTATAAGAAACATTCGATCGTGTAAAAGTGTATAAAGTGTATATAAATATGTGAAAAAAATGTGAGATGAGTGAAAAGGGAAGAAAGGATCCCAAAATTACTATCGAAGAACAATGATTTTTTTTTTTATGATCTCACACCAAGAACTATTTTTTAGAGCAATCTCATTCAAAGAACAATTTTTGAGTGATCTCATGCCAAGTGAAAATTTTATCGTGGATCTCACACCTTGGCAAAAGAGTGTAGGTTTAAAGGTCTAGTTTTATTCTACAACCTTTGACTAATTCTCTATGTTTTATATACCACTACAGATTGTAAGATCCTATTTTGTTTAAGTCGGATCCAATTCGATCTAATGCAAAGATAGAAAATGGAGACAATATGCATGATGATTGATGGAGGAATGTGTTTGATCTATGAAAGTAGATGTGTAAAATACATGAAAATGTGTTGATCGAAAGAAAATATGTAACTACCCGTTGTCATAGGTATCTAGGAAGGGTTCGAAGTGCCTATGTTTTATTGTTTGGAGATGGGTACTCATGTGATGAAATTACTTTTATGAATTTGAATATCAATAAAATATAACACCAAAGAACACAAGATTATACAAAAATAATATAAATATGCAAGTATAATACCTTAGCCACTTGAGGGGGAAACCTCCAAACCATAAAATAAGACTCAATTCATGATATATGCTTAACTACACACTACTATCTCCTATATATACCCTTCTTATGCTATGGACCACCACTGAGGCTGACCTACTAATGATATGAATGAAATATATAATGATAAGAACATATGAATAACCAAGGGAATTTTGCCACATTTGGTATCTCCATTTCGATACATTATATATGATTAATTACATAGCACACCCTTCCTTTCAAAGAAAGATTTACCCAATGTTGTGAAGCTTCGAGTGTTGCTACAAGAATGTTATCTCCTCCCATGTTTCATCTTCACTATCCAAATTCTTCACTTATTCTGGTACTCAGGAATAACCCATGTCATCAATATTTTAGTGTATGTTTGAAGGATGCATTCAAGTTCCAAGATGACTCTCCCCTTCTCATCGAGCTCAAGAAACTACTTGGGCTGATACCCTCTATCCAATTACTTTATTCAAGAAAAACATGAAAGAATGGATGTATTCTAGTTATATGCGGAAGTTCTAATTTGTATGCTACTATAGTACTAATGTTCCGCAATACTTAATAGGGGCCATAATACTTAGGTGAAAGTTTATTATTCTTCTTTTTTTTTCAAATACATTTTCTTAGATGGTTGTAAATGCACAAAAACCTATTCATTTCCTTAAAAATTCCTTTCCGTATGATGTTGGTAAACCATTTTCTTCATGTGGTTTTGTTTCATGTTCAAGTTCTCCTGAAACTAGAGAGGACCTATTGTTGATGTTGAATTTTTATTCTACTACTCTAACCCTTGTTATTAATCTCTCAGTGATGATGTGATGAATGGAGGATGGTACCGATAGAATGCCAAAAATGAGACATTTTAGATGAAGTATTAAAAAAGTGTTATAACACCATTCGTCAGAATCGCAACCATTGGACCTGTTAGTGAAGAATCACAACACCCCTAAATGCCTATAACCAGATGGGTTTAGAAAATCAGTGTGATTGCATAGCATGGATCATATCTCAAATTTTTGTACCTTACAAGTTGAGAGAGCTCTCTGGATTAAGGATGATTCCTATTCTCTGTTCGAGTGAATACAAATAGATTGCAGAGGGTCTATTCTAAGTCTACTCTATTTTACAAAGGAGACAGGGTTGAGGAGATGCAATAAAATAAACTAACCTAATGAGGTGATACGACCAAAGGAATGTTAGACACTCATTTTGCAATTTAACACAAACCACAAAAAGTAATACAAACACTATGCACAGATGACAAAAATGCAATAAGAAATCGGGGAGACAACAACGAATACATGAAAGGGTCGAGAAACATCCATAGACATATATATATATTATTGCTCAGGGGTCAATATAGTATATTGTAGTGGAGAAAGAAGCAAACATTACATTAAACCTGGAAGGAGAGGTTGGAAAATCTCCACAAATCCTTATGTGAACAAAAGAAGAAGGGAAAAAAAGAAAATTCCAACCTTTTACAATGAGTCTTAACCTTCCTTTATAGATTTAGCACTGAGGGAAGAATGAGAGAGAGAGGGAAATAGTTCAAAGCTCAACCAATGGCCATCAATGCCTCATGAAAATCCACCCCAAATCTATCTTGTGAGCATCAATTAATTTTTCGGCACCTCTAAGTAGGAGGAGGAGAGGATCGATCAAATCCGATCTAGTTATTGGGGAAAAATGGATTATGTATTAATGGAAAAATACGTTTCTCATTTTTTTACCACATAATCCCCCAAAATTAAAGTTTCATATCTTTATGGCATAGAAGAGGGTGAGATCTTTCCAACGGTGCCAAATTTGTCGATTTTGAGCACTGAGTCAAAAGATATGCCCATTTGAAATTTGAATCGGGTCCATATAGAATCGTGGGAAACAAATACCAAAATAGGTCCCTTTTTTTGAAACTAGACATGTGGAGGGATGGCACATATCTGGGGACAACTTTTGGATTCTACTTTTGGAGTTGTGTCAAGTTGACATGTGGCTTCTTCCATGGCTTTCTCAGTTTCCTCATGTTTTGGTCAAGTTCCTTTTTGCTCGGTGAGTCATACTTATGGACCTGGGACACGTGGAGGCATGACGCTCATTTGGAGACCTTCCCCAACTCTTACTTTTGAGATAGCGTTGTGATGACACTTGGAACCTTTCATGGCTTGCCTCTGCTTTGACTATTTAACCCCAAACCTGTCCCTTTTTGGACTTGGAACACGTGGAAGGTCCGTGGTTATTTGAAAACCCGCTCAGGATTTTACCTTTGAAGGAGTGTTAGGTTAACACGTGGAAGCCTCCATAGACTCTTTGAATTTTCAATGACCACTTTTACTTTTTCGGACTCGAATACACGTGGTGAGTTGGTGATCATTTGGGAATCACCTTTTGGACCACACCTTGAAATTACATTGATGCAACATGTGGCACCATCCACTAGTTCTCTATACTTAGTCGATTTTGGGCCCACTCTATCCCATTTTTAAACTTGAACTACATGGTGAGCCCACACTCATTTGGGTCTCTACTTTTGGATTTACCTTTGGAGATGCAATAGCGACATGTGGTTGCTTCTTCACTAGCACCCTTTATACTTAGTATTATTTAAGGCCCTCTCCTCGTCCACTTTTTGACTTTTAGCTATTGACTCTACCCCTCTTTAGGCCTGGGACACATGGGGGTCTAGTGCTTATTTGAGTCTACCTTTTGGATTCAATCTTTGGAGGTGCGTCATTTGGAAACTTGGTAGCATCTGCTGTCTCATCCATACTTAGTCATTTTGGGACTCGTTCTGAACCATTTCAGAGCCCAAAGACTTCAAACCTTCATCGTTCCTTCTCCTTTGAGCCTCTAGTTTCTTTGACACTATCTTCTCCTTCCCCGACCCTACTATTCCATTTTAGAGTCCCTTTGTTGCCTGATTATAGGATTTGAACGTGATTTCTCTGGTTTCTTTTATGAGGGTCGTGGCTGACCAATTTTATCGAGGGAAAAATTGGGATAAAATTGGCGACTCATGGGGGCATCTACCTGCTAGATGAAGAGATCAATTACCTTGTTATATCCAATGGGCATGGAGTCATGAATGATGGCCACGACATCGATCCTACCTTTGATCCACAAGCCCAACCGTTTGCACTCTCAATTTTCATAAGAAATATTGAAACAAGGCTTCTGAGAGTAGAAAAATGTTTTTACCTAGGGATTTCTTTTTTCCATGAATGGAATGCTTTAAAGATGGCTTTAGTTGCTCTATATTTATTTTGTTTTTAAATTTTTAATTGTTACAAGAAACTATGGGTCTTTTACCATGAATAATGAAAAGGATAACACATTCACTTAGAGGCACATTGAACTATGTAATGATGCAACCTGGAGCAACAAAGAACCTATGCCACAAAACTTAGGGAAACAAAAATACAATATAAAAAAACAATGTGCATACGCACTTAGGGAAATTAAAATCCTATGCTAATATTTACAAGGGTGGAAACTTCCCAATCAGTAGCAATGTTTGAGATGGATCTCATTCACTAGGATCTAGTAATTCTTCACCATCCAATTTAGCCAGCTGGAAATCATTGTTACTCTTACACTCTGTGATCATGTAAGGGCCACTCTAGATGGCATCAAATTTGGAGTGCTTTCCTAGATTTTCTTGATCTGCATCCCACTTTAGAACTAAGTCCCCTTCTTGAAAGGTCCTTGTTCTTGCCTTCTTGTCAAAACTCTTTTTATCAATGCTTGATCCTTTTCCATGACTTGCATTACATGCTCTCTTTCCTCCCCTACTTCCATCATCTCTACATAAGTGATTGCCATGGGTACAAACTCATCCAGCTCCAATTGTTTCATGAGTTCCAAAGTGGGCAACTCCAATGAGATGGGAAATACTGCCTCCTTTCCATATACAAGCTTGTATGGGGAGCTTCCTATGGATCTTTTGGATGTGATCCTATCAGCCCATAGAGCTGATTTGAGCTTTGTATGCCAAGTCCTCTAATTTTCATCAAGAGTCCTTTTAATAATCCTTAATAGGTTCTTATTTGTGGACTCTGCTTGGCCATTACCTTGAGGGTAATAATTTGATGAGGTGTTGAGATACACACCATTCTTAACCACCCATTTAATGATCCTTATCAAGGAATTCCAATGCATTATCTGATATAATAGTGGTAGGGACTCCAAACGTGGTGGCCATTGCTTCATAAAAATCTAAGATGTTGGATACATTTGCTTCTTTGAGTGCCACTACTTCAATCCACTTGGTGAAATAGTCTATTGTAGTAAGTATCCATTGTGGCCTGGCTTGAATTTGGGTTAATCACCCCAAAGAATTCTATCCCCATTACATGAATGGTTGTTCCACTAAAATGGGATGAAGGGATACGACTGCTAGCTTCTCTTTTCCTGTGAAGAATGCACATTTTCTACACTTCTTAACCCATGAGTAGCAGTCCCTGAACACTATAGGCCAATAATAACCAGACTTCATGATCTTCAAAGTTTTACTCAAGGGGAAAAGTGACCTCCTACTTCTCCATCATGGAATTCATGCAACACTCTCTCAATCTAGCCTATCCCAATGCACCTTAATAGAACACTATTGATATCCTTCTTAAACAAGACACCACTAACAAGCACATATGGGATGGCTTGTAGTCTAAAGTATCTTCTCTTTTCTTTGTTCCATTCTAGAGGGCACAAACCTATTTGAAGTTAATGCACCAAGGATTAGGTCTAACATGGAGCGGGTGGATCATTACTGGTTTCTATTGATCATCTGTAGAAATAAGATAGCCTCCTTTTCACCCACTCGACTCACCTAATGCTTGGTGATGATCTATTCACAAAGTCCCTTACCTCTAACCAGCTTGGTCACCTTGATCTCAATGTCATATCCATCACCCAAGTGATCCATCCTTCCCTCTTCTCATTCAAATCCTTATTTAAAAGGAAGTCCTTAACACCAACATGAGATACTAGTAGTTGAATCTTGTTATTTGAGACCAAGTGTCTGAACTTATTTAAGCTCCTAATAACAAGGACATGTTTTTCAATGAAAGAGTATTTTACCTCGTAGTCCTCCAAGATATGATTAAAGAAAGCTTTGGGTTTCTTTGAACCTTCATTGTTGGGCTAGACCAAGATGGTTGAGATGGTGTCTGACCCTCCAAAAGCATATAGCATAAAGTCTTTTGAGAAGTTTGGGTTAACAAGAGTTGAGCCTGTGATATTGCGAGGTTGATGGCCTCAAAATCTCTTTCCCCTTCGTTGTCCATTTAAATGCAAGGCTCTTCTTTAATATCATTGTTAAAGGCTTCACAAGAGTAGAAAAGTAGGTATAAACTGCGAAAAAGTTTATTCTCCCTAAGAATCTTTGTAGATACTTTTTATGTTGTGACGATGTTTGTGTCTAGATGGACTCAACCCTTTCAGATCAATTGTCAACCCCCTCTCTTGAGAAAATGTGCCCCAACAATTTCCCTTCATGAGCCAAAAACACACACTTTATTGGGTTTAATGACACACCAAACCTTCTACATCTATAAAATACCTATATAAGGTAAAGAGATGGTCTGCAACATTCATTGAAAATAAAATGATACCATCTAGGTACACTAGGACTATGTTATTAATTAAGCATTTGAATTCCATGTCCATAACTTGCTAAAATGTTGCTCCAGCATTTGATAGTCCAAATGGCATTTTCTTATAAGTGTATGTACCCCATTTGGTGGTGAAGGTTGTCTTGAATTGATCTTATTCTTTCACCATTATCTCGTTATAGCTTGAATACCCATCTAACAATGAGAACCTCTCAGAACCAGCTACAACTTGTGAGATCGGTTCCATTGATGGAAGTGGGTAGTGATCCTTAAGTGATGCTCTGTTTAGATCATGAAAGTCCACACACAACTTGATTTCTCCATTTTCATTTCTCATAGATACCAAGTTAGCAACCCAACTCAAATGCTTGATAGGAAAGATGATATTGGCCTCAATTAGCTTGTTCAATTCTTTTCTCAAGAGAGGCTCAATGTGGGGATTTATTGGCCTTTACTTCTATCTGAAAGGCTTAGCTCCTGGATCTAACTCGATGGTGTCTTGTGCTAAATTTGGGTTGAAACCTATTAAATCTTTGTAAGTCAAGGAAAATACATCTAGGAACTCTTGAAAGAGTTGAAAAAATTCAAATTTTTCTTGTTGAGTGCTTACCTTGCAAATCTGCAATGTTTTTCCTTTTTCTATAAAAATAGGTTATGAATCTTCACCCTTTACCTGAATATTTGCTTTCTCTTTATAGTATTTGTAATTTATGTTAAATATTGATTCCAAAGTGACAAGACCCTTTGGTAATTTGTTGGTTTTCAGTTGCACCAGTTGATTACCATACTACTGCTCTAATCTATCTTGATTCTGGAGGAGAACTAGCTTCTTCTTGTAGAAAGTTAACAATTTGTTGATCACTTTCAAAGACTTACCAACTTATGTAGTTATGCTGGGATAGATGGTCTTACAACTAACTTGATATTAGGATGATGCTTATCACTCTTGATATTCTCCACAACATCAAACACTTTTGCCCAATTGCTACTAATAACTGTCACTACATGGTTCTTCTTCCTTCGGATGGAGTTAATGTTGAATGCCTAAAAATCCTCAATGAGGTCCCATACCCGATTCTTGACACTATTTAACAGGTTGTTCTTGGAAACATTTTTTTCAAAGAATTGATTAGAAACTAGGTCACTATCACTAAACACATGTAATTCTTGATTCCTCATTTCCTTTCCCAATGCAATGATGGACCAAAGCCTCATACTTTGCTGAATTGTTTAAACAGGAAAATTGGAAATGGAAAGCTTAGTAGTATTTCATAACTTTAGGTGAGACAAGCATAGATCCTCCTCCAGATCCTTGCCTATTTCTTAAGCCATCAAAGAATAACTTCCATACCTCGTTATCATCTTTGTGGTCTTGCTTAACAATGTCGGGAAGAGGATGATTTTCTTCATGCAGACAATACACTCCTAGCTCGAGACTTCTCCATTTCTTTATAGGGGTTGAAAGCATGTCCCTTGCTCACCCATTCATTGAGAGTCAAGTCGAGATACTAGAAGTTGAATCTAGTTATTTGAGACCAAGTGTCCGAACTTATTTAAGCTCCTAATAAAAACAAGGACATGTTTTTCAATGAAAGAGTATTTTACCTCGTAGTCCTCCAAGATATGACTAAAGAAAGATTTGGGTTTCTCTGAACCTTCATTGTTGGGCTGGACTAAGATGGTTCGAGATAGTGTCCGACCCTCCAAAATCATATAGCATAAAGTCTTTTGAGAAGTGCAGGTTAACAAGAGTTGGAGCTTGTGTAATATTACACGCTTGATGGCCTCAAAAATCTCTTTCCTTCTACTATCCATTTAAATGCAAGACTCTTCTTTAATATAATTGTTAAAGGCTTCACAAGAGTAGCAAAGTCGAGGTATAAACTGTGAAAAAGTTTATTCTCCTAAGAATCTTTGTATATACTGTTTATGTTGTGATGATGTTTGTGTCTGGATGGCTTCAACCATTTCGGGATCAATTGTCAACCCCTCTCTTGAGAAAATGTGCCCCAACAATTTCCCTTCATGAGCCAAAAACACACACTTTATTGGGTTTAATGACACATCAAACCTTCTACATCTCTAAAATACCTATCTAAGGTGAAAGAGATGGTCTGCAACATTCATTGAAAATACAATGATACCATCTAGGTACACTAGGACTATGTTATTAATTAAGCATTTGAATTCCATGCCCATAGCTTGCTAAAATGTTGCTCCAGCATTTGATAGTCCAAATGGAATTTTATTCTTAGTGTATGTACTCCATTTTGTGGTGAAGGTTGTCTTGAATTGATCTTCTTTTTCACCTTTATCTCGTTATAGCTTGTATACCCATCGAACAATGAGAACCTCTGAACTAGCTACAACTTGTGAGATCGGTTCCATTGATGGAAGTGGGTAGTGATCCTTAAGTGATGCTCTGTTTAGATCATGAAAGTCTACACACAACCTACTTTCTCCGTTTTTATTTCTCACAGTACCAAGTTAGTAACCCAACTCAAATGCTTGATAGGAAATATGATATTGGCCTCAATTAGCTTGTTCAATTCTTTTCTCTAGAGAGGCTTAATGTGGGGATTTATTGGCCTTTACTTCATCCGAAAGGCTTAGCCTGGATCTAACTCGATGGTGTCTTGTGCTAAATTTGGGTTGAAACCTATTAAATATTTATAAGTCAAGGAAAATACATCTAGAAACTCTTGAAAGAGTGGAACAAATTATGATTTTTCTTGTTGAGTGCTTACCTTGCCAATCTGCAATATTTTGCCTTTTCTATAAAATAGGTTATGAATCTTCACCCTTTACCGAATATTTGCTTTCTCTTTCAAAGATTCGTAATTTATGTTAAAGATTTATTCCAAAGTGACAAGACCCTTTGGTAATTTGTTGGTTTTATGCTGCACCACTTGATTACCATACTCTGCTCTAATCTATCTTGATTCTTGGAGGAGAACTCAGCTTCCTCTTGTAGAAAGTTAACAATTTGTTTATCACTTTCTAAGACTTTCCAACTTATGTTATTGTCTGGGATAGATGGCCTTACAACCAAATTGATATTAGGATGATGCTTATCACTCTTAATATTCTCCACAACATCAAACACTACCCCAATTTTTACTAATCTGCTTTCTACTTGTTTCTTCTTTCTTGAATGGAGTTAATGTTGAATGCCTCAAAATCCTCAATGAGGTCCCATACCCGATTATTGACACTCTTTAACAAGTTGTTCTAGGAAACATTTTTTCAAAGAATTGATTAGAAAGTAGGTCACCATCACTAAACACATGTAAGTTCTTGATTCCTCATTTCCTTTCCCAATGCGGTCCATGGACCAAAGCCTCATACTTTCTTTGAATTGTTTAAACAGAAAATTGGAAATGGAAAGCTTAGTAGTATTTCATAACTTTAGGTGAGACAAGCATAGATCCTCCTCCAGATCCTTGCCTACTTCTTAAGCCATCAAAGAATAACTTCCATACCTCGTTATCATCTTTGTGGTCTTGCTTAATAATGTCGGGAAGAGGATGATTTTCTTCATGCAGACAATACACTCCTAGCTCGAGACTTCTCCATTTCTTTATAGGGTTGAAAGCATGTCCCTTGCTCACCCATTCATTGAGAGTCAAGTCTCGAGATACTAGAAGTTGAATCTAGTTATTTGAGACCAAGTGTCCTGAACTTATTTAAGCTCTAATAAAAACAAGGACATGTTTTTCAATGAAAGATTATTTTACCTCGTAGTCCTCCAAGATATGACTAAAGAAAGATTTGGGTTCTCTCGAACCTTCATTGTTGGGCTGGACCAAGATGGTTCGGATGGTGTCGACCCTCCAAAATCATATAGCATAAAGTCTTTTGAGAAGTCGGGTTAACAAGAGTTGGAGCCTGTAATATTACACGCTGATGGCCTCAAAATCTCTTTCCCTTCTACTATCCATTTAAATGCAAGACTCTTCTTTAATATAATTGTTAAAGGCTTCACAAGAGTAGCAAAGTCAGGTATAAACCTGCGAAAAAAGTTTATTCTCCCTAAGAATCTTTGTATATCTGTTTATGTTGTGATGATGTTTGTGTCTGGATGGCTTCAACCATTTTGGGATCAATTGTCAACCCCTCTCTTGAGAAAATGTGCCCCAACAATTTCCTTCATGAGCCAAAAACACACACTTTATTGGGTTTAATGACACATCAAACCTTCTACATCTCTAAAATACCTATCTAAGGTGAAAGAGATGGTACGCAGACATTCATTGAAAATACAATGATACCATCTAGGTACACTAGGACTATGTTATTAATTAAGCATTTGAATTCCATGCCCATAGCTTGCTAAAATGTTGCTCCAGCATTTGATAGTCCAAATGGAATTTTCTTCTTAGTGTATGTACTCCATTTTGTGGTGAAGGTTGTCTTGAATTGATCTTCTTTTTTCACCATTATCTCGTTATAGCTTGTATACCCATCGAACAATGAGAACCTCTCGGAACTAGCTACAACTTGTGAGATCGGTTCCATTGATGGAAGTGGGTAGTGATCCTTAAGTGATGCTCTGTTTAGATCATGAAAGTCTACACACAACCTAATTTCTCCATTTTTATTTCTCACGGTACCAAGTTAGCAACCCAACTCAAATGCTTGATAGGAAATATGATATTGGCCTCATTAGCTTGTTCAATTCTTTTCTCTAGAGAGGCTTAATGTGGGGATTTATTGGCCTTTACTTACATCACAAAGGCTTAGCACGGATCTAACTCGATGTTGTCTTGTGCTAAATTTGGGTTGAAACCTATTAAATATTTATAAGTCAAGGAAAATACATCTAGAAACTCTTGAAAGAGTTGAACAAATTCAGATTTTTCTTGTTGAGTGCTTACCTTGCCAATCTGCAATATTTTGCCTTTTCTATAAAATAGGTTATGAATCTTCACCCTTTACGAATATTTGCTTTCTCTTTACTGAGTATTCGTAATTTATGTTAAAGATTTATTCCAAAGTGACAAGACCCTTTGGTAATTTGTTGGTTTTATGCTGCACCACTTGATTACCATACTACTGCTCTAATCTATCTTGATTCTTGGAGGAGAACTCAGCTTCCTCTTGTAGAAAGTTAACAATTTGTTTATCACTTTCTAAGACTTTCCAACTTATGTTATTATCTGGGATAGATGGCCTTACAACCAAATTGATATTAGGATGATGCTTATCACTCTTAATATTCTCCACAACATCAAACACTACCCCAATTTTTACTAATCATTGCTTTACTTGTTTCTTCTTTCTTGAATGTAGTTAATGTTGAATGCCTCAAAATCCTCAATGAGGTCCCATACCCGATTATTGACACTCTTTAATGAGTTTTCTTGGAAACATTTTTTCCACGTAATTGATTAGAAACTAGGTCATCTTGTCACTAAACACATGTAAGTTCTTGTTTCCTCATTTCCTTTCCCAATGCGGTCCATGGACCAAAGCCTCATACTTTGCTGAATTGTTTAAACAGAAAATTGGAAATGGAAAGCTTAGTAGTATTTCATAACTTTAGGTGAGATAAGCATAGCTCCTCCTCCAGCTCCTTGCCTACTTCTTCATCCATCAAAGAATAACTTCTATACCTCATTATCATCTTTGTGGTCTGCCTTAACAATGTCGGGAAGAGGTTGATTTTCTTCATGCAAACAATAGACTCCTAGTTCGGACTCCTCCATTTCTTTATAGGGCTTGAAAGCATGTATCTTGCCCACCCATTCATTGAGAGTCAAGTCTGAGATACTAGAAGTTGAATCTTGTTATTTGAGACCAAGTGTCTCGAACTTATTTAAGCTCCTAATAATAATAAGGACATGTTTTTCAATGAAAGAGTATTTTACCTCGTAGTCCTCCAAGATATGACTGAAAAAAGATTTGGGTTTTCTCGAACCTTCATTGTTGGGGCTGGGCCAAGATGGTTTGGGATGGAGCCGACCCTCAAAAGCATATAGCATAAATTCTTTTGAGCGATGCTGGGTTAACAAGAGTTGGAGCTTGTGATATTACACGCTTAATGGCCTCAAAAATCTCTTTCCCTTCTACTGTCCATTTAAATGCAAGATGCTTCTTTAATATCATTGTTAAAGGATTCACAAGAGTAGCAAAGTCAGTTATAAACTTGTGAAAAAGTTTATTCTCCCTAAGATCATTTGTAGATACTTATTATGTTGTGACGATGTTTGTGTCTAGATGGCTTCAACCCTTTCAGGATCAATTGTCAACCCCTCTCTTGAGAAATGTGCCCCAACAATTTCCCTTCATGAGCCAAAAACACACACTTTATTGGGTTTAATGACACACCAAACCTTCTACATCTCTAAAATACCTATCTAAGGTGAAAGAGATGGTGCAACATTCATTGAAAATACAATGATACCATCTAGGTACACTAGGACTATGTTATTAATTAAGCATTTGAATTCCATGTCCATAGCTTGCTAAAATTTTGCTCCAGCATTTGATAGTCCAAATGGAATTTTCTTCTTAGTGTATGTACCCCATTTGGTGGTGAAGGTTGTCTTGAATTGATCTTCTTCTTTCACCATTATCTCATTATAGCTTGAATACCCATCTAACAATGAGAACCTCTCGAAACTAGCTACAACTTGTGAGATCGGTTCCATTGATGGAAGTGGGTAGTGATCCTTAAGTTATGCTCTTTTTAGATCATGAAAGTCCACACACATTTGATTTCTCCATTTTTATTTCTCACTTTGGTACGAAGTTAGCAACCCAACTCAAATTCTTGATAGGAAATATGATGTTTGTGTCTGGATGTCTTCAACCCTTTCGGGATCAATTGTCAACCCTCTCTTGATAAAATGTGCCCCAACAATTTCCCTTCATGAGCCAAAAACACACACTTTATTGGGTTTATTGACACACCAAACCTTCTACATCTCTAAAATACCTATATAAGGTGAAAGAGATGGTCCGCAACATTCATTTAAAATACAATGATACTATCTAGGTACACTAGGACTATGTTATTAATTAAGCATTTGAGTTCCATGTCTATAGCTTGCTTAAAATGTTGCTCCAGCATTTGATAGTCCAAATGGTATTTTCTTCTTAGTGTAAGTACCCCATTTGGTGGTGAAGGTTGTCTTAAATTGATCTTCTTCTTTCACCATTATCTCGTTTATAGCTTGAATACCCATCTAACAATGAGAACCTCTAAGAACTAGCTACTGACTTGTGAGATCGGTTCCATTGATGGAAGTGGGTAGTGATCCTTAAGTGATGCTCTGTTTAGATCATGAAAGTCCACACACACGACTGATTTCTCCATTTTTATTTCTCATAGGTACCAAGTTAGCAACCCAACTCAAATGCTTGATACTAAATATGATATTGGCCTCAATTAGCTTGTTCAATTCTTTTCTCTAGAGAGGATCAATGTGAGGATTTATTGGCCTTTACTTCTATCTGAAGGCTTAGCTTCGGATCTAACTCGATGGTGTCTTGTGCCAAATTTGGGTTGAAATCTATTAAATCTTTATAAGTCAAGGAAAAGACATCTAGGAACTCTTGAAAGAGTTGAACAAATTCAGATTTTTCTTGTTGAGTGCTTACCTTGCCAAATTGCAATGTTTTGCCTTTATCTATAAACATAGGTTATGAATCTTCACCCTTTACATGAATATTTGCTTTCTCTTTACAAGATTCGTAATTTATGTTAAAGATTGATTCCAAAGTGACAAGACCCTTTGGTAATTTGTTGGTTTTCAGCTGCACCACTTGATTACCATACTCTGCTCTAATCTATCTTGATTCTGGAGGAGAACTCATCTTCCTCTTGTAGAAAGTTAACAATTTGTTGATCCCTTTCAAACACTTACCAACTTATGTTGTTGTATCAGATGACAGATGGCCTTACAACCAACTTGATATTAGGATGATGATTATCACTCTTAATATTCTCCACAACATCAAACACTTTGCCCCGAATTTAATCGCTACTAATTTATCAGTACATGGTTCTTCTTCCTTGGGATGGAGTTAGTTTTGAATTCCTCAAAATCCTCAATGAGGTCCCATACCCGATTCTTGACACTCTTTAACGAGGTTGTTCTTGGAAACATTTTGTCCATCGAATTGATTAGAAACTAGGTCACTCTCACTAAACACATGTAAGTTCTTGTTTCCTCATTTCCTTTCCCAATGCAATCCATGGAAGAAAGCCTCATACTTTCTTTGAATTGTTTAAACAGGAAAATTAGAAATGGAAAGCTTAGTAGTATTTCATACCTTTAGGTGAGACAAGCATAGCTCCTCCTCCAGATCCTTGCCTACTTCTTCAGCCATCAAAGATTAACTTCCATACCTCATTATCATCTTTGTGGTCTGGATTAACAATGTCAGGAAGAGGCTGATTTTCTTCATGCAAACAATAGAATCCTAGCTTAGACTCCTCCATTTCTTTATAGGGTTGAAAGTATGTCTCTTGCTCACCCATTCATTGAGAGTCAAGTCGAGATACTAGAAGTTGAATCTTGTTATTTGAGACCAAGTGTCCGAACTTATTTAAGCTCCTAATAACAATAAGGACATGTTTTTCAATGAAAGAGTATCTTACCTCGTAGTCCTCCAAGATATGATTGAAGAAAGGTTTGGGTTTCTCGAACCTTCATTGTTGGGCTTGACCAAGATGGTTCGAGATGGTGTCGACCCTCCAAAAGCATATAGCATAAAGTCTTTTGAGAAGTGCAGGTTAACAAGAGTTGGAGCACGTGATATTACACGCTTGATGGCCTCAAAAATCTCTTTCCCTTCTACTATCCATTTAAATGCAAGACTCTTCTTTAATATCATTGTTAAAGGCTTCACAAGAGTAGCAAAGTCAGGTACCAAGTTAGGAACCCAACTCAAATTCTTGATAGGAAATATGATGTTTGTGTCTGGATGTCTTCAACCCTTTCGGGATCAATTGTCAACCCCTCTCTTGATAAAATGTGCCCCAACAATTTCCTTCATGAGCCAAAAACACACACTTTATTGGGTTTATTGACACACCAAACCTTCTACATCTCTAAAATACCTATATAGGGTGAAAGAGATGGTCCGCAACATTCATTTAAAATACAATGATACCATCTAGGTACACTAGGACTATGTTATTAATTAAGCATTTGAGTTCCATGTCTATAGCTTGCTAAAATGTTGCTCCAGCATTTGATAGTCCAAATGGCATTTTATTCTTAGTGTATGTACCCCATTTGGTGGTGAAGGTTGTCTTGAATTGATCTTCTTCTTTCACCATTATCTCGTTATAGCTTGAATACCCATCTAACAATGAGAACCTCTAAGAACTAGCTGACTTGTGAGATCGGTTCCATTGATGGAAGTGGGTAGTGATCCTTAAGTGATGCTCTATTTAGATCATGAAAGTCCACACACGGCCCTGATTTCTCCATTTTTATTTCTCACAGTACCAAGTTAGCAACCCAACTCAAATGCTTGATAGGAAATATGATATTGGCCTCAATTAGATTGTTGAATTCTTTTCTCTAGAGAGGCTCAATGTGGGGATTTATTGGCCTTTACTTCATCTCGAAAGGCTTAGCTCCTGGATCTAACTCGATGGTGTCTTGTGCTAAATTTGGGTTGAAACCTATTAAATATTTATAAGTCAAGGAAAAGACATCTAGGAACTCTTGAAAGAGTTGAACAAATTCAGATTTTTCTTGTTGAGTGCTTACCTTGCCAAATTGCAATGTTTTTCCTTTTTCTATAAAAATAGGTTATGAATCTTCACCCTTTACCGAATATTTGCTTTCTCTTTACAAAGTATTCGTAATTTATGTTAAAGATTGATTCCAAAGTGACAAGACCCTTTCGTAATTTGTTGGTTTTCAGCTGCACCACTTGATTACCATACTATTGCTCTAATCTATATTGATTCTTGGAGGAGAACTCAGCTTCCTCTTGTAGAAAGTTAACAATTTGTTGATCACTTTCAAAGACTTGCCAACTTATGTTGTTATGCAGGATAGATGGCCTTACAACCAACCTGATATTAGGATGATGCTTATCACTCTTAATATTCTCCACAACATCAAACACTTCCCGAATTGCTACTAATCTGCATACTGCTACTTGGTTCTTCTTACTTCGGATGGAGTTAATGTTGAATGCCTCAAAATCCTCAATGAGGTCCCATACCCAATTCTTGACACTCCTTAACGAGGTTGTTCTCTTGGGAAACATTTTGTCCATGAATTGATTAGAAACTAGGTCCTTTGTCACTAAACACATGTAAGTTCTTGATTCCTCATTTCCTTTCCCAATGCGGTCCATGGACCAAAGCCTCATACTCTGCTTTGAATTGTTTAAACAGGAAAATTAGAAATGTAAAGCTTAATAGTATTTCATACCTTTAGGTGAGACAAGCATAGCTCCTCCTCCGAGATCCTTGCCTACTTCTTGACCATCAAAGAATAACTTCCATACCTCAATATCATCTTTGTGGTCCGGCTTAACAATGTCGGGAAGAGGCTGATTTTCTTCATACAAACAATAGACTCCTAGCTTAGACTCCTCCATTTCTTTATATGGGTTGAAAGCATGTCTCTTGCTCACCCATTCATTGAGAGTCAAGTTTGAGATACTAGAAGTTGAATCTTGTTATTTGAGACCAAGTGTCTCGAACTTATTTAAGCTTCTAATAACAACAAGGACATGTTTTTCAATGAAAGAGTATTTTACCTCGTAGTCCTCAAGATATGATGAAGAAAGCTTTGGGTTTCTCACGAACCTTCATTGTTGGGATGGACCAAGATGGTTCGAGATGATGTCTCGACCCTCCAAAATCATATAGCATAAATTATTTTGAGAAGTCTAGGTTAACAAGAGTTGGACCACTGTGATATTACACGCTTGATGGCCTCAAAATCTCTTTCCCTTCTACTGTCCATTTAAATGCAAGACTCTTCTTTAATATCATTGTTAAAGGCTTCAAAAGAGTAGCAAAGTCGAGTATAAACTTGCGAAAAAAATTTATTCTCCCTAATAATATTTGTAGATACTTTTTGTGTTGTGACAATGTTTGTGTCTGGATGTCTTCAACCCATTCGGATCAATTGTCAACCCCTCTCTTGAGAAAATGTGCCCCAACAATTTCCCTTTATGAGCCAAAAACACACACTTTATTGGGTTTATTGACACACCAAACCTTCTACATCTCTAAAATACCTATATAAGGTGAAAGAGATGGTCTGCAACATTCATTGAAAATAAAATGATACCATCTAGGTACACTAGGACTATGTTATTAATTAAGCATTTGAATTCCATGTCCATAGCTTGCTAAAATGTTGCTCCAGCATTTGATAGTCCAAAGGGCATTTTCTTCTTAGTGTATGTACCCCATTTGGTGGTGAAGGTTGTCTTGAATTGATCTTCTTCTTTCACCATTATCTCGTTATAGCTTGAATACCCATCTAACAATGAGAACCTCTCGGAACTAGCTACTGACTTGTGAGATCGGTTCCATTGATGGAAGTGGGTAGTGATCCTTAAGTGATCTTTGTGTTTAGATCATGAAAGTCCACACACGGACCTGATTTCTCCATTTTTATTTCTCACGAGATACCAAGTTAGCAACCCAACTCAAATGCTTGATAGGAAATATGATATTGGCCTCAATTAGATTGTTGAATTCTTTTCTCTAGAGGCTCAACGGGGATTTATTGGCCTTTACTCGTCATGCAGAAGGCTTAGCTCCTGGATCTAACTCGATGGTGTGTTGTGCCAAATTTGGGTTGAAACCTTTTAAATATTTATAAGTCTAGGAAAAGACATCTAGGAACTCTTGATAGAGTTGAACAAATTCAGATTTTTCTTGTTAAGTGCTTACCTTGCCAATCTGCAATGTTTTGCCTTTTTCTATAAAAATAGGTTATGAATCTTCACCTTTACCGAATATTTGCTTTCTCTTTACAAAGGTATTCGTAATTTATGTTAAAGATTGATTCCAAAGTGACAAGACCCTTTGGTAATTTGTTGGTTTTCAGTTGCACCACTTGATTACCATACTATTGCTCTAATATATCTTGATTCTTGGAGGAGAACTCAGCTTCCTCTTGTAGAAAGTTAACAATTTGTTGATCACTTTCAAAGACTTGCCAACTTATGTTGTTATGCGGGATAGATGGCCTTACAACCAACCTGATATTAGGATGATGCTTATCACTCTTAATATTCTCCACAACATCAAACACTTCCCGAATTGCTACTAATGTCATCTGCTACTTGGTTCTTCTTCTTTCGGATGGAGTTAATGTTGAATGCCTCAAAATCCTCAATGAGGTCCCATACCTGATTCTTGACACTCTTTAACAGGTTGTTCTTGGAAACATTTTGTCCACAGAATTGATTAGAAACTAGGTCACTTTGTCACTAAACACATGTAAGTTCTTGATTCCTCATTTCCTTGCCCAATGCAGTCCATGGACCAAAGCCTCATACTTTCTTTGAATTGTTTAAACGGGAAAATTGGAAATGGAAAGCTGAGTAGTATTTCATACCTTTAGGTGAGACAAGCATAGCTCCTCCTCCAGATCCTTGCCTACTTCTTGAGCCATCAAAGAATAACTTCCATACCTCATTATCATCTTTGTAATCGGCTTAACAATGTCGGGAAGAGGCTGATTTTCTTCATACAAACAATAGACTCCTAGCTCGAGACTCCTCCATTTCTTTATAGGGGTTGAAAGCATGTCTCTTGCTCACCCATTCATTGAGAGTCAAGTTTGAGATACTAGAAGTTGAATCTTTTTATTTGAGACCAAGTGTCTGAACTTATTTAAGCTCCTAATAACAACAAGGACATGTTTTTCAATGAAAGAGTATTTTACCTCGTAGTCCTCCAAGCTCTGACTTAAGAAAGCTATGGGTTTCTCGAACCTTCATTGTTGGGCTGGACCAAGATGGTTCGGGATGGTGTCCGACCCTCCAAAATCATATAGCATAAAGTCTTTTGAGAAGTGCAGGTTAACAAGAGTTGGAGCCTCGTGATATTACACGCTTGATGGCCTCAAAATCTCTTTCCCTTCTACTGTCCATTTAAATGCAAGAATCTTATTTAATATCATTGTTAAAGGCTTCAAAAGAGTAGCAAAGTCGAGGTATAAACTTGCGAAAAAAATTTATCCTCCCTAATAATATTTATAGATACTTTTTGTGTTGTGACAATGTTTGTGTCTGGATGTCTTCAACCATTTCAGGATCAATTATCAACCCCTCTCTTGAGAAAATGTGCCCCAACAATTTCCATTCATGAGCCAAAAACACACACTTTATTGGGTTTATTGACACACCAAACCTTCTACATCTCTAAAATACCTATATAAGGTGAAAGAGATGGTACGCAACATTCATTGAAAATACAATGATACCATCTAGGTACATTAGGACTATGTTATTAATTAAGCATGTGAATTCCATGTCCATAGCTTGCTAAAATGTTGCTCCAGCATTTGATAGTCCAAATGGCATTTTCTTCTTAGTGTATGTACCCCATTTGGTGGTGAAGGTTGTCTTGAATTGATCTTCTTCTTTCACCATTATCTGGTTATAGCTTGAATACCCATCTAACAATGAGAACCTCTAAGAACTAGCTACAACTTGTAAGATCGGTTCCATTGATGGAAGTGGGTAGTGATCCTTAAGTGATGCTCTGTTTAGATCATGAAAGTCCACACACACGGCTGATTTCTCCATTTTTATTTCTCATAGGTACCAAGTTAGCAACCCAACTCAAATACTTGATACAAAATATGATATTGGCCTCAATTAGCTTGTTCAATTCTTTTCTCTAGAGAGGATCAATGTGGGGATTTATTGGCCTTTACTTGTCTTAAAGGCTTAGCTCCCGGATCTAACTCGATGGTGTCTTGTGCAAAATTTGGGTTGAAACCTATTAAATCTTTATAAGTTAAGGAAAAGACAACTAGGAACTCTTGAAAGAGTTGAAAAAATTCAGATTTTTCTTGTTGAGTGCTTACCTTGCCAATCTGCAATGCTTTGCCTTTTTCTATAAAAATAGGTTATGAAGCTTCACCTTTACCTAAATATTTTCTTTCTCTTTACAGTATTCATAATTTATGTTAAAGATTGATTCCAAAGTGACAAGACCCTTTGGCAATTTGTTGGTTTTCATTTCTGCACCTCTTGATTACCATACTACTCTTGCTCTAATCTATCTTGATTCTTGGAGGAGAACTCATCTTCCTCTTGTAGAAAGTTAACAATTTGTTGATGAATTTCAAAGACTTACCAACTTATGTTGTTATGCGGGATAGATGGCCTTACAACCAACTTGATATTAGGATGATGCTTATCACTCTTAATATTCTCCACAACATCAAACACCGCCCCAATTGCTACTAATTTGTCTGCTACTTGGTTCTTCTTCCTTGGGATGGAGTTAATGTTGAATGCCTCAATATCCTCACCGAGGTCCCATTCCCGATTCGTTACACTCTTTAACATGTTGTTCTGCAAACGTTTTGTCCATAGAATTGATTAGAAACTAGGTCACATGTCACTAAACACATGTAAGTTCTTGATTCCTCATTTCCTTTCCCAATGTAGTCCATGGACCAAAGCCTCATACTTTGCTGAATTGTTTAAACGGGAAAATTAGAAATGGAAAGCTTAGTAGTATTTCATACCTTTAGGTGAGACAAGCATAGATCCTCCTCCAGCTCCTTTCCTACTTCTTCAGCCATCAAAGAATAACTTCCATACCTCATTATCATCTTTGTGGTCTGGCTTAACAATGTCGGGAAGAGGCTGATTTTCTTCATGCAAACAATAGACTCCTAGATCAGACTCCTCCATTTCTTTATAGGGGTTGAAAGCATGTCTCTTGCTCACCCATTCATTGAGAGTCAAGTACGAGATACTATAAGTTGAATCTTGTTATTTGAGACCAAGTGTCCGAACTTATTTAAGCTCCTAATAACAATAAGGACATGTGTTTCAATGAAAGTGTATTTTACCTCGTAGTCCTCCAAGATATGATTGAAGAAAGCTTTGGGTTTCTCTCGAACCTTCATTTCTGGGCTGGACCAAGATGGTTCAGATTGTGTTTGATCCTCCAAAAGCATATAGCATAAAGTCTTTTGAGAAGTGCGGGTTAATAAGAGTTGGAGCTGTGATATTACACACTTGATGGCCTCAAAAATCTCTTTCCCTTATCACAATTCGAATGCAAGACTCTTCTTTAATATCATTGTTAATGGCTTCACAAGAGTAGTAAAAGTCGAGGTATAAACCTGCGAAAAAAGTTTATTCTCCCTAAGAATCTTTGTAGTTACTTTTTATGTTGTGACAATGTTTTTGTCCGGATGGCTTCAACCCTTTCAAGATCAATTGTCAATCCCTCTCTTGAGAAAATGTGCCCCAACAATTTCCCTTCATGAGCCAAGAACACACACTTTTTTGGGTTTAATGACACCCCAAACCTTCTACATCTCTGAAATACCTATCTAAGGTGAAAGAGATGGTCTGCAACATTCTTTGAAAAGACAATGATATCATCTAGGTACACTAGGACTATGTTATTAATTAAGCCTTTGAATGCCATGTCCATAGCTTGCTAAAATGTTGCTCCAGCATTTGATAGTCCAAATGGCATTTTCTTCTTAGTGTATGTACCCCATTTGGTGGTGAAGGTTGTCTTGAATTGATCTTCTTCTTTCACCATTATCTCGTTATAGCTTGTATACCCATCTAACAATGAGAACCTCTCAGAACTTGCTACAACTTGTGAGATCGGTTCCATTGATGTAAGTGGGTAGTGATCCTTAAGTGATGATCTATTTAGATCATGAAAGTCCACACACAACCTGATTTTTCCATTTTTATTTCTCACAGTACCAAGTTAGCAACCCAACTCAAATGCTTGATAGGAAATATGATATTGGCCTCAATTAGCTTTTTTTCAATTCTTTTCTCTAGAGAGGCTTAATGTGGGGATTTATTGGCCTTTACCCAAATCCGAAAGGCTTAGCTCTTGGATCTAACTCGATGGTGTCTTGTGCCAAATTTGGGTTGAAACCTATTAAATCTTTATAAGTCAAGGAAAGACATCTAGGAACTCTTAAAAGAGTTGAACAAATTCAGAATTTTCTTCTTGAGTGCTTACCTTGCCAATCTGCAATGTTTTGCCTTTTTCTATAAAAATAGGTTATGAATCTTCACCCTTTACGAATATTTGCTTTCTCTTTACAAGTATTCATAATTTATGTTAAAGATTGATTCCAAAGTGACAAGACCCTTTGGTAATTTTTGGTTATCAGTGCTGCACCACTTGATTACCATACTTGCTCTAATCTATCTTGATTCTTTGAGGAGAACTCAGCTTCCTCTTGTAGAAAGTTAACAATTTGTTGATCACTTTTAAAGACTTACCAACTTATGTTGTTTATGCGGGATAGATGGGCTTATAACCAACTTGATATTAGGATGATGCTTATCACTCTTAATATTCTCCACAACATCAAACACTTCCCAATTGCTACTAATCTCTCTGCTACTTGGTTCTTCTTCCTTGGGATGGAGTTAATGTTGAATGCCTCAAAATCCTCAATCGGGTCCCATACCCGATTCTTGACACTCTTTAATAGGTTGTTCTTGGAAAATTTTTGTCCACAATTGATTAGAAACTAGGTCACTTGTCACTAAACACATGTAAGTTCTTGATTCCTCATTTCCTTTCCCAATGTAGTCCATGGACCAAAGCCTCATACTTTTGCTGAATTGTTTAAACGGGAAAATTGGAAATGGAAAGCTTAGTAGTATTTCATACCTTTAGGTGAGACAAGCATAGCTCTTCCTCCATCTCCTTTCCTACTTCTTCAGCCATCAAATAATAACTTCCATACCTCATTATCATCTTTGTGGTCCGGCTTAACAATGTCGGGAAGAGGCTGATTTTCTTCATGCAAACAATAGACTCCTAGCTCAGACTCCTCCTTTTCCTTATATTGGTTGAATGCATGTATCTTGCTCACCCATTCAATGAGAGTCAAGTCGGGATACACCACACCTTGGTATGTGTCTCACAAATTCTTGAGAGGTCCTCCAAATCAAAGGCTAAATAATTTGCATTGATTGGGTGGGGTACATAAGACTCAATGTGATAATATGCAATGGGATCATATTTGATTGTGACCTTAGCCCCATACCTTGCTCTAATAAGCATGTGTGACCAATCAGAAGACAAATATCATCCGATCTTAGTAGTGAAGTCTCTTTACAAACTCAATGAAAAATGGGTGGCAATTCTATGAATGATATGTTTTGCAATACAGTCACATTGGGGTAGGCATGAAGTGTGAGGCTGAAATATTTGATGAATCCAAAAGTTTTCACTACTATCCCATCTAATTGCACTACTCCTTTGGATATGACTTCGTATTGAAGACCCAATTGATCGAGATATTATTTTGGAATTATAGAACTAATTGCTCTGAATCAATCATGCAATTATGTACCAATTTGTCCCTAATGATCAATGAAACATATAATGGAGGAGGCCTCATATTCTTACCTTGTTGTCCTCCATGATTTCCCTTAGGCTGAGCTACATTGGTAAGCACTTTATCTTGCTGGCTAGGGGGGCTATTTGAGCTTGACCAATTGGCCATAGTAGTCTACAACAAGTCTCTCTATCCTGGAATGGCCAATGACTCCCACATTGAAATATTCACATTTGTCTTTTCATTTGTTCAATGATATTAAATGAGCTATCCTTCTACTGCCCCTTCCCTGGTACATTTTTCTCTTGCACATGGGTTGTCACAACCGGTGCTTGAGTGGATTTGGTAGGTGGCTTGGACTAACTCTACATATTAGGAATTGCATTTTGAGTGCCAATACCTTGTGGAGTAATAGAGGGTTGAGGATTACCTGAGTTTGATAATCATCCCTCTCTAATATTTCTTTTCTTGGACCGTGTATTGGTCAGTTACACTTTGGGAAGGTGTTTGATTCATCCCACAAAAGTCTTCAGCTTGCCAATTGACAAGCATAGTTTCACTTAGAGATGCTTCTTGTTGAACTCCTTGCTACTGATTTTCTTCTTGACTAGAATCTTGTGACACACCACTGATCTATACCATCAAGGATTGGTTTAGTGCACCATTGAAGCACATTGATTGATTATGTGGATGATGGCATGGAAAACACCAATCATATTCTTAGGCCATATTGTTTTGTGTTGGGACCAAGGCCCTTGATGTTGAAGTTATGTTTGGATCATATGACCAGAAAGTCCTAACATCTTGAGGTTGTCCTTGGCTTTGGTATTTATTTACAAACTGAGCTAGTTGCCTATTTTTCTGTTATGGGGTCTAGCTTGAGACTAAGCTTGAGGTTGATATGGCCTAGAACTCTGATCATGTTGACTCTTGATAGTGTATAACTCATTCCCTAGGTTTTGCAGTTGTTTCATAAATTCTTGAAGCTCTTTTGAGGCACTAGAGGATGAGGTGGAGGCTTCAGCTGAACTTTGATTCCTAGGAGTAGGCATAAGAGCTAATGTGGGTGTCTGGCTAGTGCTTGGGTTTCCTAATTCTGGATATAGATGCATGAGAGGCCTAGGAGAAAGCTTTCCAGCTTGAATTAGATAATTTTCAGCTCTTATGGAAATGTCATAGGCTACGACAAGGTTATGCCTCCCATTGATTGAACCATTAAAGAAATATCAAAATTTAGATCTCTGAGAAAGTATAAGAAGGCACCTTCATCTGTGGGTTTCACAGCCACTAGAATCCTATCCCATGTCCTTTGAAATATGAGGTTGAAACATGTCAACTGCTCATTAGGATCTCTCTTGATTGTTGTCAGTTGCTCCAACAAGGATATGTTATCCCCTTTTTCTCCAAATTGGTCATGAAGAGCTTTGCATAGATGGTCCCAAGTTTGAATAGAGCCTGATACTAGACTCCTGAACCATTGTGAAGCTTTACCCTTGAGTCAAGAGGCTAGCATTTTGAATGCAATGCCCATCTCAGTGATCTCATGGATTGCATGACATTTGCAATGTCTTGAACGTGGTCACCAGGAGAAGTTTGGTTCTCTCCAGTGAAATATGGGATGCTCTTTAAAGATGCCACTGGGACTAGATTTTGTGCATTAAGAGGGAGTGGTGCTACCAATGAAATTGACATAAGGATTTGGTTGTGCTATCCTGATTGGCCGAGAAACCTTCTTGATTGAAAAAATGGCCTACTAGGAGGAGGCGTTGACAAGGTTCTGTTTGGTGGAGATGGAGACCTCGGTCTCTTCTCCCCCTTATTCTTTCTATCTAGGGACAAGTGCAAATAGACAAAACTCGGCCATCAATACCTCCTGCAAATTTTCCCCAAATCTATTGTGTATCGCATCAATTACTTGTTTGGCACCTCGAAGGAGGAGAAGCAACAGATCGGATCAAATATGATCGGTTGTTGGGAAAAATGGATTTCGTATTAATGGCACGAAGACATTTCTCCATTTTTCCCCACCTAATCCCTCAAAAATTAAAGTTTTAGATCTTCATGGCATAGATGAGGCCGAGATCTTTCCAATGAGTTCTAGATTTGTCAGATTTCAAGAACTGAGTCAAAAGATATGCCCATTTGAAATTGAATCGAAGTCCTGTACATGAGAATGGCAGGAATGCATATACCAAAACGGGTCCCTTTTTTTGAAACTAGACATGTGGAGGGCTGATGCATGTCTAGGGACAACTTTTGGATTTTTATTTTGGAGTTGCATCAAGCTGACATGTGACTTCTTCCACAGGCTTGCTCAGTTTCCTCATGTTTTGGTCAAGTCCCTTTTGCTCGAGGGTCATACATCTGACCGGGGACACGTGGAGGCCTAGCACTCATTTGGAAACCTTCCCCAACTCTTACTTTTGAAATAACACCGTGGCCTTGACACTTGTTACCTTCTCGCGGCATGCCTTTGTTTTGACTATTCAACCTTGACCCTATCCCTTTTTTTAGACCTGGGACACGTGGAAGGTCCTGCACTTATTTGAAAACCTGCTCAGGATTTTACCTTTGAAGGAGCATTGGGTTGACATGTGGAAGCCCTTGAGACTCTTGGAATTTTCAACGGCCGCTCTTAATTTTTTGGGCCCTAAATACGTGGTGAGTTGGCACTCATTTGGGAATCACCTTTTGGACCGCACCTTGAAATTGCGCTGATGCAACATGTGGCGCCATCAGTGGTTCTCTATACTTAGTCAATTTTGGGCCCGCTCTGTCCCATTTTTAACTTGAACTACGTGGCAAGCCCGTGCTCATTTGGGTCTCCACTTTTGGATCTACCTTTGGAGATGTGTCGGGTTGACACGTGGTTACTTCTGCTAGCACCTTTATACTTAGTCTTTTTGACTCCCACCTTGTCTTTTTTTTGAATTTTAGCTATTGACTCTGCCCCTCTTTGGGCCTGGTATGAGTGGGGTATAACGCTTGTTTGAGTCTTCCTTTTGGATTCAATCCTTGGAGGTGTGTTGTTTGGATACTTGGTAGCGTCTACTGTCTTCTCCATACTTAGTCATTTTGGGAATCATTTCAAACCATGTACAAAGCCCAAAGATTTCAAACCTTTGTTGTTCCTTCTCTTTTGAGCCTCTGGTTTCTTTGGCACTGTCTTCTCCTTCCCCGACCCTGCAATTCCATAGAGTCCCTTTGTTTCCTTATTGTAGGATTTGAACATGATTTCTCTGGTTTCTTCTATGTGGGGTCATGGCTAACCAATTTTACTCGAGGGGAAAAATTGGGATAACAGGACCCATCTTGCTTGTGTATCTCGGGTGAAGCAATGGAGATATCCCTCCGAACACTTATTTTAAACTTTTTTTCCCATCAGATTAGGGATGATAAGAAGACCTACGAGCTAATTGAGTACCCGAAATTTGAATAAATTAGTCCAAAAATTATTATTAGTAAATATTGGGTCCTAATCACTTACTATAATCTTTGGTGTACCATGTATATTTTGAAATGTTTCCATGAAGGATATTGCTATTGTTCTTATAGAAAATGGGTGTGACAAAGCACAAAAATGAGGATATTTGGTAATTCTATTAACCACAACAATGATGAAATTTTCTCCTTCGGATTTAGGTAATCCTATGATGAATTCAATGTCAATATCTTTCCACCAATGGCTAGGAATAGATAGAGGTTATAGAAGACCCAGGGATAAACTATTTCACCCTTATTTTTCGAAAACCACGTATTCTACAAAAAAATTGGCATCCCCTTTGATCCCTTCCTAGAAGAAATCTTGTTTGATTCGATGATAATTCTTCAAGAATCCAAAGTCCCCTCCCTACTGGAGAATTGTGAAGATCATATGGAACCCTATTTTTAAGGATGAAGTTCTTACATAGCTATAATCTATCTTTATACCATAAATCATCCCCTTTCCATACAAAAGTTTCAGACAATATTGGATCATTTTAGAGATTATGAATGAGCTTTTGTGTAGTTGTGTCATTTCCCCATTTGGACCTTGCCTCCTCTACCCAATCTTCCTATAAGAGGGATATGGCACATAACAACGTTGTAGCTGATTCATATTTCCTAGAAAGATCATCCATGAAAAAATTCTCCTTCCATTTCTTATAGATAATCTAAAAATAATATCCCAAAATATTTGAGACCCATTTTTATTGTTCTTTAGATGATAAGCACTGCTCCAAGAATTATTTCAAACTATCAAGATTTGTCTTCACTTTAAAGTGTCTTCTTATGAGATATGGTCTCCATTACTTTCTTTGCATGAAGTATGGCTAACATTTCCTTCACATAAGTTGGATTTGAAAAAATATTACCTTTGAATTGAAGGCTCAAAAGGGAATAGGAAAGCATTCTTGCATAAGAACTACCCCCATACCGCACCATGATGCATCACATTTAACAATGAATGTTTTGGACAAATATGGAGTAGTAAAGACTGGAGTGGTGCACTTTGTCTCGTTTAACTTCTAAAATTCATGGTAGCATCCTCACTCCAATGGAAAGAGTACCAAAGGAATTATCACCAAAGAACAAGAATTTATTTTTTTGCATGAATGACTTAAAAAAGAATTCATCAAACTTAGAAATGTAGAAGGTGCGTTTGTGAATACAAAAGGCATTATCAAAAATTCATATTTTCCTTAAAGTATCTAAAAGGCGGTTTTATAAACATCATCACCCTTAAATTTTAATTTTGTGGTATCCCAAACAAAGATCAAGATTTTCAAAGTAAAAATCACAATGTAAATCATCAATCAAATCATCAATCGTGGGCATAGGAAACTTATCTTTGACTACATACTTATTAAGTTCCCTATAATTAGGACACGTGCAACACATGTCATCTTTCTTACACACCATCACTACTAGAGAAGAATAAGCACTCTTTGTAAATATGATAGGTGATTCTTACATCCAACATCTCTTGTATAATCTTCTCGATCTCACTCTTTTACACATATGGTTACTTGTAAGGTATAATTTTGGGTAGTTGGCTCTTGGTAGTAATTGAATAACATGATTATGATCATGGTACTAATAGAGTGTGCATACATCATTGCATGAATATATGATGGTATACTTTCCTTAGATTGATGTGCCTCTAATGAAAATAGGTGTGCCACAAATCCCTCTTTAACCTTTTTAGCATTTTTGCATCTGTTGAAAGCTCACTAGCTGTGGAAATTTTACTCTTAATCCTCATAGCTCAAAAGTCCTTCCTTTAGACTAAAATCAAATGAACTATTCTTAGAAGTTCATATCAATGGTTCCCAAGGTGGTCGACATTAAAATTCTAACACAATGTCTACTCCTCCCATAGAAATGGCATACCTGGGGCTATTTAGTATGTAATCTCCCATGGTGAGATTAATGTTATGGAATTTTCTTGAACAAGTAACACTACCTCCATCAACAATCATTACTTGACATTAAGGATCGGATAAATAAAAACAGTTTAGCTGCACATCGCTAACTTATGATTGATGAAGTTTTGACTACTTCCTTAGTCAATCAACACTATGGCCTTATCTTTTTTAAGTATCGAACCACCTTGAGGTTTGGGGGTGTTAATGGCTGAAATTACATGGCATGAGATGATTGGCTAGAAATCTCCTAATTCCTCCTATGGCTCAAACATGACCTTTGAATCTTCATCTTATTCCTTCTCTTCATATTCACTAGGCCCATCAATATAGAAAAACTTATTTTTAGCACATTTATGTCCTTATCCATATTTGGAGTCATAGTTAAAACATTTTTCTCTCTCTTTTCTTCAATTTATTGAGGGTTCAATCTAACTAGTGGAGGGAGTGCTAGAGGCAAGGTGTTGCAATCTATGATATTAGTGAAATTTTTCTCCTACTTGAAACAAATATTTCCTCTACCCTACGTGTCATAATCAAATATTATGAAACCTTATGAGTATTATAAATACATACCTCATGCTCGATGTGATCCTTAAGACCCCTAAGAAATAGGTCATTCATATTCTCTTCACTAATATTTTCCACCCACAAGGAATTTTTTTGAATTGATGAGTGTAATCGTTAACGGATCCTTTCTTTCTTAACTTTTATAATTGGTTGAAGTAATTATATAACACACTAGAACTAAAGTGTAGTTTCAAATCTTTGGTGAAGACTTTCCATTTAACATTGAGATCAATCTTTTCCTTTGAGCACATAACCATCATTACTGGACAAATTAGTGAGGTTCGAGATATAAATATTCCATGATCACCTTTTATCCCTGATGGAATTTGATGTAGATAAAATAAATTATCCATATGGTCAATCCAATTGAGTATATTCTTTACATCAAACTGATGCATCTCTACTTTCGAAACATATTATTGCGGGTCTACGGAGTATTTGTATTTGGAGTGTGCATGCTCAAAGATCCACCCCGGCTTGTTTTTCTATTAATTGTACCTATAGATCCACCTTGGTTAATATAAGTTTGATGTCTAATTATATGTGTATTGAATTTCTACACGAAATCCTCTAATTGTTGTCCAATCATTTCTCAATATTCTTTGTTGGCCACCCTAAACTCGAGGTTTTGTAGGTCAAACTCAAGTTGGCTTACCTTATGGTCTTTTGAAGTAAACCCTAACCTTGAGGAATATGTAGTTACCCCTTATGACTCCAACTCCTTAACTATTATCTCATCCTTTTCTGGAGTTTTATCCAAAGTGATGGGATTAATTTTACCTCTTATGGAAGGCCCCACCATGATGCCCAAAAATAGTAGGATTTAGGGATCAAGATAAAATTTTAGGGTTTTGGAGCTCGATAAGAATGCAGAAAAATATAAAAAACTTAAGGAAAAAAATCAAATGAATTTTCTATCCTCTTTCCGAAAATGTGAAGAACTTTGAAAAATAAAAATTTGCAGCCTAGGGAGCGATTTTAGGAAAATCCTAAAAATTGCAATAACTTTTGGAAAATAAAGAAAAAAGTCTAAAATTTTTAGGGAACCTTACTTGGAATGATTCACAACTCAACTTAAAAAATCTATGAAAAATTATCTCTGGTTCGTAAGATATAGTGGAAACAAAAATTAGGGTTTTTGCCTAAGTTTGGCCTAGATCACAACTCCTTATAGCACTTGTAATGAAATTACTTGTATGAATCTAAATATTAGCATCAATAGAACACTAAAGGACACAAGATTTTAGAGAAATTATAGAACTATACATGTATAATAGCTTAGCCACTTCGAGGGGAAGCCTCCAAACCATACAATAAGACTCAAATCCTAAATATATGCTTAACTACACACTACTATCTCCTATATATACCCTTCCTATGCTATGTCCATCACTTTGAGGTTGACTTACTAATGATGTGAATGAAATATATAATGATAATAACATATGAATAACTAAGGGAATGTGTGCCACATGTAGTAGCATCTCCATTGAATAGATTATATATGATTAAGGGTGTAAAACTAGTGTTTGTGTCAAATTGAAGACCCAAGTCAGATTTTGAGGTGATTTCGATGTTGTAGTCTGTTTTGTTTATGTACTAGATAGTGTTGTGTTATGACTATGTACTTATGAATGGGGTGGTGATTCACCTAATGTATGCCCCCCTATTTTAGGGTGCATGTAATGTCACTAGGAGTATGCGGTCCAAGGAGAGGACTGGACGTTGATATGAAATTGATGCCTTGCAGGGGTGAGGGAATGTGCTTGGTAGAAACAAGGGCTTAAAAAACAAAGTGGCTGGAAAAATGTGTTAGTACAAACAAGATAAACACACATATAGAAGATAAAATGTATGTTAGCAAGCAAGAAGACAATGTAGACCACAAAAAGTGGATTTTAAACATGCAACATAACTCACATTGTCGTAATAAAATTGAGGTCCAAGCATCCCAAAGCATACAATGTGCACACAAGACAAAGGGAAAGACCAAAAGCAATGGTATACAATGAAAAACAATAGAAATCAAACAATAATAGAAAACCATGGTAGAAAATACATCCTACAAGACAAATAATGCACATGAAGTACCAATTAACATGTTAGATAGATAGAAAGTATTTTAAAACATGTATGATCCAATATAGTAGTGTGATAATAAGAATATGAAGTATAATAAATCGAATCAATAAAACTTGTAGTGTGTAAAAATTAGATGCCCCTAGGAGCCTCTCTGAGAATGGTAAGAGGTACAGTGCCAAGAATCCATGTTGTGTGTAAAGGTATGTGTAAAGTTTGATCACAACTAGGAAGCAAGTGAACTCACATGTTTATATAGAAAATATAATTACATATAATGTGTCTGTATGATAGAAAATGATGATAAAGTGAGCATGAGAATCGACAAGTAGACTTTCTCTCGTGCACTGACCTCCCAAGGTCATCTTAAATGAGACAAATGGTGGAAATGAAATATATGTGGATGTGGAAAAACTAGTTGGGCAATCTTATATCCTCAACACGCAATAACGGGATCCATGAGTCTAAGGAAAAGAAATCTCTCCTAACCTAAATTGATGTAATGGATTTTTTAGATATAATAGCCACTCGGAGGCTCCAATAAATGTTGATATCTTCCGAGATCCTACTTATTGGATGTTGGATACATTTAAAATGAACTACAAGCACCTCGTGTAGATTTACGAGACAATGTCATGAAAATGATGGTGTGAGGTGTAATGAATGTTACAAAAATTATGGGTGATTCTCCGGTCTAGTAAAAAAATATTAGCCTAATTGATCTGCTATGTTCAACATGGAAAAATGCATGATAATGTCTGGCGGAAGTGGTGAGGACCTAAATATGAGTGTACATAAAGTGGTGTCAATGTCTAATTGATTAGCAGGCCCATTGGGTTATGGGACCTGGGGATCACAACCATAATTTCATGGTTGTTGAGGACCTTTATGGTCATGTGAAGAATAAATATCTTCTTCAAACTATCCAAGAATCATAAGTTTTTTTAGCTTCTATGTTTACTACAGGATTTGTGTGATCTTCTCAGAATACCTTACGGGTGTTCTAGCAACTTGTATGCGTAAGCCTATGTCTATATCAATAAGAAGGTCTCCTACGTCTAGCTGTGGAACTAATGGATCATAACCAAATGTTTTCTCTCTTTCAAGTTCTTGTATGGTCATGTGGATATCCTATCAAGGTAATCTATAGTTGGGTTGATTTGACTAGAATTCATATTCTTTGTCATCTTCGATGTTTAATTCTCACAATTGCTCAGATTGATTGTTGGGGCTTTTTTTTGTTGTTTGGAAGACGTGAATTCTAAGACTTTGGTCTATATTTTTAATGTTGTGAAGATATTTTGCTAAGGTATTACTTGTCTTAGTGTGTAATCCCAGGCTCTCTGGGTCCCATAATTGTCATGCAAGAAATAACCAAACTTAACTGAATGAAGTAAACTAATTATGAAAATAAATCTACGCTATGCTTGTTATTTTTTTTTTCAAAGACGTGAAGTTGAATGAAATTAAAGAGCAACTAATCTAATAAATTTAAACAATGAAAAATTAATCAAAGAATAGAAATATAACAAGTAAGGTAGCCAGATGTAGTTATTCGGCTATGCACTTGTGAATTGATCCTGAATATAAATAACTAACTAATTTTAATTGAAATAATTTCAATCTTACCTCAGAAGTGAGGAATGAATCATAGCTTCTTAGAAGCTATTATTCCCTATAGCTTCCCCGTAATGTTGAAAGTGAGCTTAACTAAAATGAAATGATTCACTACTCTATTTGATATATTGTAACTACAGCTTTGACAATTAAAACCTGCGAGTTAACATAACGAGAGGAAAATATAGTCGATCATAGCTTGTCCCCTCAGTGTGATCTAAATCGTTTCCTACGTGTTCTCGTGAATCCGGAAAAATGGGATGACAGCGGTAATAGGAGAAGATATTTGAACAGTGGCAACTTGTATGTAAACCGAACGGGATGCAAGTAGGAGAGGGATAGTGCAAGAGAACAGAGCTTGGCTATGCAATTCCTAGAAATATTGTTTCGGGGATACAAAAAAATACACCGAAAACTCACGGATCTATACTTCCTATGACGAAACAACGACCTATAAATCTAAGCAGAATTAAGATTATCAAATGAACTTTAATCTAGAACTAAAACTATTTTATGCTAAGCTAGTTTTTTTGGGAACAACAATGGAACAAGATGAAACTAGAGAGATCAAGTGATCTCTAAATTAGAAAGAAGGAAAGGAACCTTGAACTGAGAGGCTGAGAACTTATACAAAATCTAGACCTGTTGAGACTTGTTGAGGAGCTTTCAAACACACTGAATGATAAATTATAGAGAGAGAGGGGCCATTTTCTTGTAAACAAGCTTGGTATTTATAGCATTTTGATTTACCATAAGGTAAGATCAAATTGAACTCTTCTACCTATTAAAATAAATAAATTACTATTTACAAGGTGGCTAAAAATTTAATGCAAGCAAGAGTGGTTGAGAATTACAAGCGCAACTTGAATTTTTGCGTTGACGAGTGCGTCGGAATGTTTACGGAACACATGGATAGGACCGGTGCCCAGAGCAAGGTGGTGGGTACAAGACCGCCACCCCATCTTGGTGAGTGGTCATGGGACCACCACCCAAACAGGTGGCGGTCCTAACACTAAAGACCAAAATGCAAGAAAAAGAGGATAGAAGCTAAAACAAAGCATGCAGAGGCCAAGTAAGGCATTTTAGGATGTAAATATATACACTTAGCATGCTCTCTGGATTCCAAACACCTTACGAAGAGATTTGAATCATCATTGGGGTTTTTGTAACCTCTTTTTGACAATGTAGCACATACAATTTTGGTGCGTATAGTATCCAACTAACATAATAAAGAATATGTATTATGTGAGTATAAGAAAAACAAGAACAATGTGCAACAAATATGTAGCTTATATTATGATTGAATGAGATGGGATGGAATGCAATGTGAATGTGATAGGAGCATTGTGCTCTCGAGAAAATGTGAATGAGTGTGTATGACATGAGGTTTATTTATAAATTCTCCCTCATTAGTTGAGAATTAACCATAGAACAAGAGTGTGTCATCGGGAAATGGTTTGAACACATGCGCTAGAAAGATATGATCAATAAATCATATAATGTAAAAAGTTAGTGAGTATGGTGGGGTTCATTTTAGATTTATACCCTCAACAGTCAAGTATGAACCGTGGAACTAGAGCACGTCATAGGGAAGTGTGTTGTGATGAATGTATGTTAGAAATATGAATAGAAAATGTATCAAGTCTGAAATGTATATTGGGTATGATAAGATTTTCATTAATGTAGTGATCCCTTAACATTCATGTGTGAACCATAGCATGAGAGTGTGTCATTGGGTAATGATGATACAAATGTATCAAGATGTGCAAGGCGTGTGTGAGAGATGAGATGTGAAGTGTAGAGTATTTAAGACACATGATAATGTTATAAGAAAGGGGGAAAGAGTAAGCATGATGCCCCCAAGTAGGTTAGTGACATAGAAATATGTGATGATGTAAGAAATACACTATGAAGGTGATGTAGTTTGACATGTATCGTTAGGAAGCATATTGTTACCAAAATGGTGTGTAGAATTAGGGATGGATGTAGGGTTGTATGGATGAAGTAGAAAGAGACCATCTAAAATTATCTTATCTTTCTTATGAGTGGTTTCCTATTTGGTACTGATGATGTTATAGAATATTTGAGATGAGGAGGTGTTCTATTAAATTTTAGAACAGGACTCTTAGGAGGTGGTGATGCAGAAGAAGAATTAGGAGGAGGTGATGGATGACAGACCTTGAGAGATGATAGCGTAGTTGGAATGGATTGGATAAGTGGTGCTTAACTGACCAAAGAAGGAATAGTAGAAGTGATAACATGATGCTCATTAGACATAGATGAATCAAATTTAGGAACCCATTGAGATGTAACAATTGGAGAGGACCATGTAACAAAACGATGTGCAATGAATGAGATAAAACCTTGATGCTCAAGATGTTTGATATTTGACCAATTGATAAAGAGGATAACAATGAGTAGATGGCAAGCTGATTAATTGATGATTAAGGATTGTACTAAGAATTTCATGTTTCTTACTATTGTGATAAAACTTGAGAGAATCTGGTAATTGTAAGACTTGAGGTTCACGAGATATGAGCACATGTAGAAGACATAGAATGAGGATGAGAAGAAGAACTAGCATGATCTTGAAAAGCATCATTAAGATGTTGGATTTCATATTTAAGAGATATAATCATTGATTCAATGGCTTGAATTTTTCTTAAAATATAGAATGAAAATTTTGAATTGGATCAAAAATAGATATATTGGAATTAGGACCAAGTGAGTTATCAATTAGATTGTCGAAGATGAAACTGATTTATGAAGGTGGTGTATCGAGAGGGAGGAAGATAGCGCATAAAACCTTTCAAACAAACCTCTCTGGGAAATATGGGTTTAATTGAATAAAAATATACAAGGGGAATTCAGGAGCTTGAGAAGCCATGAAAGAAGAAACAGAAGGATCCAAGAGTATTTAAACGTGGGTTCACCAAATGATTAAGAAAATATTGAAAAATAAAATAAAAAATCTTAATTATGTAACATCGCAGATATAGACAATTAAAGTACAAATTTGACTCAAGTTAGTAAAAATAATTATCTAATTTGTAGTGATGCTAAAGTTGTACCAAGATGTCAAAATGATGGAACAAAGGGAGGATTTTCGCAACGGAGCCTAGAAAATTGTTTCATTGGTTGAAATGTTGGGACTAGGGAACCTACACAGGGTCAGGGGTGCTTGGGGTGCTACAGACCTCTTCTGGGCACTTGTGACTTCTTATAATCTTAGAAATTTGTTTCATAAGGTCCCAATATGTTCATTAGATGTTTTTTTTAATCACCTCGTATGTTGATATACTTCATTTTTAATCACTTAAAACCTACAATAATAAATAGCAGCTATAAAAGCCCAAAACACATCAAATCCTAGAAATAAAATGATGAAAATGGGAAGTCATATTGACCTTGGATGTCACCATTCTAAGTGAACTTACAATTTGGGTGTTGCACTACATTTCAAACTCCATGTAGTTCTAGGGTTATGCATAGAATCATTTCCTAGGTGGTTCTTATGTTAGACACACTTGGCTAATGATCAATAAATAAATGTATAAGATGTAAATAGATGTGTGCATGGAAAATGAACTTCTTCTCATATGAAGTGTACACAAAAGAATGCATTCCCTTGTCCCTCATTTGTAGATAGATACATGCTTGAATGCTCTTGGATAAAACCTTAGGTGATAGTAGATTCTTAGTGCTTGGTCCTTTATTATGGTCACATAGCTTTGTATTTATATGATTTCCTTATTTGAATTTTGTAATTAACCACTAAAAGACTGATTAATAAGAAATAAATATTCCTAATATCTATAAATGAATAAAAATATGCGAGAAAGACAGAAATAGGTTGGGGCACCCATACGGGACGAGCGCGACATTGGTGTCTTGGGCAGGTGCTGATGTCAAGACTTAGAAAAACTTAAGTTTCAAATCATACTTGGGTAAGAAGGTGTGTAAGAAAAAGAAAGAAACTATAAAGAAAGAAAAGAGGCCAAAGATAGTGGTTAATTAGTAATTTTTTTGCTTATGAATCATACGAATATTAGTATGTGACTATGATGTATAATTGTACCTAAAGTGCGTGATTTAGTGTCTACAACATTCAATATGTTTGTAAGGATATTGTGATACTTGTCTTGTATGTTGGTTATATGCTAGTTATTCGCAACTCCTCTTCCTACATTCGAGAATATTTAGAGGTACCTTTCAATGTAGTTTGACATGACAGATATTAGATTATTGCATTATTTACTTGGTTTGCATATTTTCGGATAGATTTAGGGATTTATTTTAGTCACAAAAGTACCTGTATGATATTCTTCAACATTTTGATATGGCTGATTGCAAGCCAAGTCCATCTCCTTTCCATCCGGGGTTACTCTTACTTCCATATGTACCACTCCACTTTTTGATCCTACTTTGTAAGAAAGTTTGTTAGAAATTTAATGTATTGGACCCATACTCACCTTGATATTTCATTTGCAATAGGGATTGTATCGAGTTTTTAAATTATCCTCATAGTAGTAACCGAGAGGATTCTAGAAGGATTTTACAAGATTTGTAGGGCACTTCAATCTTTACACTACACTACACCAAGTGTTCTACTTGAGTTGGTTTGATATATAGATTTAAATTAGGTAGATTCTATTGACGACATGCATTCCAATTTTAGTTACCTTTTTTTATCTTGGTTATTCTCCAGTTGCTTTCACGTGTAAAAACTAAAAGGCTATTGTACTTTCATCTTCGAGAGGTAGAGTATAGGGTAGAATTTGAAAGAAATCAACAAATTATTTGGCTTTGGTAGTTATTGAAAGAGTTTGGAGTCTCATAGGATTCACCGACTGTACTTTGGTGTGACAAATTATTAAAATAAAGCATAATATCGTAACCTAATCGATGTTATATTTAATAAATTAAAAAAGCAAATGCAATCTTGAAAATACCCAAGCAAGGTAAATAATGAAATGTAGAAACCGTAATTTCTAAAGAGGGTAAGAAGATCCTTAATCGATTCAAAGGTGTCAAAAGATCCGTGTCACACTAGAGACCAGATGAACAAGAGGAGGAAACTATCACACATAATCTTGAGGAAGTGCAGATCTCGAGATCTCTACCTAGAATGGGGTGCCTGGAGAATGGATTAGGGTACTTGGGGTGATTTGAGCATAATTTTGGGTGCCCTGATATGTGTAGAAGCTTTGAGTGCCAAATTCTCATGATCTCTAGTTGATGTGAAACCCTTGTAGTTTGTTGCGTAGATGTCACACCTAGTTTATTGAATGTCACCGTAGACCTATAATGAAGAATCACTTGCAAAACCTCGGAAAAAGCATTAAAACCCTTTAAAAAATATGTATATGAAGGGGGGGAATGTCCTCAACGGAAAATATGGTGGGTGACTAATCGAGTGCCACACTACATCACAAACTCAATTTACTTCTAGGTGTGTGTGATGGTTTTTCCTAGGTTTTCTTATGCATGTCATACTTTGTGAGTAACGAGAAATAACTAGATATATAACATAAGTAAATGGTATATAAAATAGAATAAACTCCCCTCCTATGAAGTGTGATGTAAATGAACTAGCCTTTGTCCCTTGCGATGGAGCTAGATGGATGCAAATGGAGCAATAGAAGCCTTTGATGGATTCAACCTTAGGTAGTGGTAGTAGTGCTTAGTATTTGGTTGCTCATTATGGTCTCATAAATTTATATTTATATGGTTCTCTTGGTTTAATTTTATAATTAGCCTTGAAGAGGATGATCACCAAAATATAGGAAACTCAAAAAACTAGAAAATGCCCAAAAAGTGAGAGGAAAGTTCAAAGAGGATCAGGACACCTAGAGGAGATCAAGGCACCCGGTCATGGCTCGTCGCCTGGGGATTTACAAATTGTAGAACTATAATATAATAGTACAAACTAGGGAAGTGTTGGTGAAAGATCAAAATTAGCAATAGAAAACGATGAAATATGGACAATGACGTAAGTTAATTATTACTATTTTCACTCAATACCATATGAATAGTATTATGAAACCTAGACTAAATAATTACCCAAAATGCATGATTTAGTGTCTACATTTTCCCCACTTTATGTTGATACACACAATGCTTAGTAAAATAAATTAGATAGAGATGTATACCCGATATCCATGTAGGATGATGTAGAAAATGTGTTGAGGGACTAGTTAAAGTGTGTAGTGACAAAAAGGGGGATCTTGGGTAGTAATGATCTGAAAAAGTGTAAAAAGTGATGAGAGTGAACCTAGTGAGAAAACACGTGTGTAGATGCTAATTTGTGTGGCATACCTACATGTTAGTATGCTCCATGTGATTTCAAATGGTGTTTTTGTTGATGTTGACTATTTACTTTCCACATAGATGGACATGCAAAAGAGAAGATAATCAAGTAGTCAAATACGCATGTATATGTGCTAAGACATGTGTAAAGACACTATATGTAAAAAGCATGTAATGAAAGTATGAAAATGAAAAAGGATCATGTTTACTTGATCCGTGATGAGAAAAATGGTGTGAAAAGGATCATGTTGATATCATGTGAATTTTTTTGGGTGATCTCATGCCACTGGTTGAAGTAGTGTAGAGAGGAAAGCCTTATTTTTCATCTAACCTATAATCGCTTCCTACAATTTTAGAGATATCAATAATATATGGTTTTTTGGGCAATCGACACCACGGCAATCTTTGAGAGGAAGGTCGATTTATCCTCTAACCTATAAGCAGCTACCCAAATGTGCTAAGGACACCTTTTCGTATAAAATCCAGTATATATGGGATTCTATAGACGTGGTTAAACTCACTCACTATGTACCCCACTATGTAATGGAAAAAACTTAAAATTGAACTATAACGGTACCGTTTTGTGTATTGTGTGTAAACCCAAATGATGCCCCCTCTTTCGGGGTACAAACGACACTATTATTGGAGGATTTGTCCCCAAAGAGAGGACCAAGCTGCTAAAACTATTTCCCTGTAGGGGTGGGAGAATATGCTCTATAGAAACCAAGGCACATGCAAACAAGTGGCTAGGAAACAAGTGTTAGTACAAACAAACATGCATGTATAAGATGGAGTGTAAGATATACGGTCAATGTAGAAGCTAAAACATCCAATAATACAAAGTAGCCCATGAAAAGTGGGTTGAAACATGGGACATCACTCATGAAGTCGTAAGAAATTCAAGGTCAAAGTAGCCACATAAAAACAACCAAGAGTGTACACTAGACAAATGGAAAGGCACACATATAATGAAAACTACGAAAAACAAGAATAAACAATGTATTATATAATGATGGAAGAAAGTAACCCTACAGAATAAATTTTGCACATGAAGCACTCGTTAGCCTATTAGAAAGATAAAATATATGTATAAAAGCATGTATAATCGATAATGTAAAGTTCTAAGTATAAAATGAAACAATAACACTTGTAGTATATAAAGAGGATGCCCCTAGGATCCGTTGTAGGATTGGTAATTGCCAAACATCTATGTTGGGGGTAGAGGATCCGTATCTACGATCACAAATAGAAGGTAAATCTCTTTGCACATGTGTGTATGGTAAAGATAAAGACATACCATAAATCTATTTAGCATGTGCAATAAAGTGAACATGTACATGTAAATGAAAGTAAGATTAAATGCGACCAAAACATACAATATTTTGTTGATGGATGGGATGGAATGATAAATTAATTATAGGAGTTGTGTGTCCCCAATTGAATGGAGTTATATGTAGTGAGTTTAATTTTTTTATATTCTCACAACACCAAGAATGAACCATAAATAAGTGTGCATCATTGAGAAATGATCAAACTATGTGGTGTGTGTAGCACATTGTGCTCAATGTGTGGTGGTGACATGCGACATAGAGATGAAGACAGAAAGTTGATTTTTACCAAAGCGTATATCATGATGATATGGTATAAAGAGGTGGTGATGTAGCCTATTGTGTATACCATGACAAGATATAAGGTTACATATAACAGTGTGACGATTTAGCATATGGTGTATGTCTCTAACCTAGGAATGTTGCATGATATAAGGTTGGATGATTAATGTGTGAATGTGATGAGGTCCATTTATGGTATATACCCTCAATAGTCTGTTATCACCGAATCACAGCACCCCTGTGCATGTATTTGAACTCACAGTGTGATTGGATAACATGGGTACTATCTCCAAGTTGTGGGACTTGCTACTTGAGACAGACCTCCAGAGAAAGCTGGTTCTTGCTCCTAAACTACCTGCCACAATCTACTCTAATGCAGGATAAGCTAACTATTCTAATCTAAATTTCCAAGGGACCAGGGAGAGAGAATACATAAAATGAAAGCCTACACTAAAGCGGTGATACACCAGAAAAGGAGGGTGTGAGAGTAATCTCCAAATGTGTGAAATACAGAGGGAAAGTGCACACTAGAAGAGGTGATGACAGTTCACCATAATCTAGCAAAATGCATTCACAACAATATTCCAAGCATACACAATGTTAGTGAATTCCTGCAAGAACATAATAATAGACACAATATTCTTGTAGAAAGATAAAAGGGGCAAGAAGAATGCAAGAAAACACAGCAGGGGAAGATACATCCACAAACTTTGTATTTTATTGCTTCCTGGTATGCACAGTTCAGTCTATTACAAGATAAGGGCCTGGATCACCATGCAAGGAGTCCACTACAAGGGCCTGCAACACACTGGCTTCACAAAGCAATTTTGGTAGAGCTTTGCTACCCAAAAACTCTCCCCTTTACAATGAGCCCAACACTCCAATTTATAGAAAAAGAGAAGGAAAAGAGAAGGGAAAATGGAAATCTGAAATCATTCAACCACTGTAAGAGGAATTAAATTAAGTGAAATGATTATAAATTACTTGCAAAAGGCTCCCATACTTTTGTCCCATGTGCTATAAAGAGAGAAAGAATGATGACCATGCCTCTTAATTGCACTCCACTACCAAATAAAACACCTTTATTACGAACCCACCACGCGTTTTCTTAAAAAATCAATCAATTTGATCAAATCTAGAATTTATAGATTCTGTCATGTGCATTGGGCTCGAACCAAAATTCCAACGGTACCAATTTTTTTGCGATTTTGTTCGGAAATACAAAAGTTATGGCCTTTGAGCGGGCGGCTATTTTGGGTCCGCGGGCATTTTCTGTCATTTGACGGGAATGAGCATTAATTGGTGGAGCCAAACACATTTCCTTAATTTTAATATATCTACCCTCATTAAAAATAAGAAATCCGAGAAAGTCCAATTTTATGAAAATCGGAGCTCGGAGTCAAAAGTTATGCCCGTTTGAAGTTCCATGGCACAAAACAGCAAAACCGCATTTTGAAGATCTTTCCGCACTCTGTCACTGGATGACATGTGGCACGTGTTGATTGGATGCGTAATTCTCTCTCCTTCCTCGCTCTGTATTCCTTGCTCCATAGGACACGTGTCCTCTTCTGATTGGCTCGGGGGTCTACCGGCTTTCGTGCCCTTCGCGATCCCTTTGGCCCGGATGTCCCGATTTAAAGTCCTCATTTTGGCCGGTTCGGCGATTCGCGCCGGATGTCCCAACCTGTCCCAGCGCCTTGACTCATTTCAGCCGGTTTGGCGGTTCGCGCCCGGATGTCCCAACAGCTTCGCACACGGTGGGACATCACAGAAGTTAGAGTTTCATCTTTTGAGGTGTCTCATTATCAAATAGAAATTCTTAAGCCACCGTGCGACCACCAACATTACGGCACGCCGGTGGGACCTTAGAGGTCTTTCTTTCATTGCAACAAGATTTATGTGCACTTGTTGTAAGTTCCAGCTTTGAAGGAGCTTTAAAATCGCACATCCGGCGACTCCAAAAGAGGCATAATCTGCTGGTTTCTGCAGTCCAAGCCTGGAAAATTTATGAGAAGAATACGAGACTAGGTCAAGAACTAGGAGGAAGGATTGTTTTTCTATCTGCATCTATCTCCAGGCAGAGAAAGAAGGGGAAGAAGAGCTCAAAGATCCGTGTCTCCACCTAATATAACTTTGTCTACACCTCCACCTTTGGTAGACCTTTTCTCGCATCAACAAGGGTTCTCGACCAATCGAGAATGGCGCAACCACTAAATCCCTTTGTCAATTTTTCACGGCGCCCACATGCCCTCAATGCACAAAATCCGGTTCAATTGCAGCATTGAAGAACATTCCATTTTTCACTTTGGAGAAAATCATACCACTCCTAATGATCATGTCAAAGACATTGCTAACATCTCGTGCAATCCATGAGATAAATGAAATGATATGTGGTCACAAATTGCTGGCATCATCCTTCAAAGGGAAGGCATTACAATGGTTTAGAAGCCTTGAAGCTGGTTCTATCACGAATTGGAATCAGTTATGCATAGTTCTCCATGAGCAGTTTGGAGAGAAGGGAGACAACTTGTCTCTTTTAGAGCAATTGACAACTATCAAGAGAGCCCCCAACGAGCAGCTGACCGACTTCAACTTCAGATTTCAAAGGTCTTGGGATAGGATTCCAGTGGCAGTCAGGCCAACAGCAGAAGGTGCTTTTCTATACTACCTTAAAGCTTTGAATTCTGATATTTCTATGTTAATTCAATCTATGGGAGGCACAACCTTACCTGCTACTTATAGCATTGCCATTAGGGCTGAAAACTGTCTTATTCAAGCTGGTAAGCTAGCTCCTAGGCCTCCCATGCCCTTGTATCCAAACCTAGAAAATCCAAGCACTAGTCAAGCACCCACTTTGGCTCCTATTCCCACCCCTAGAAATCAAAGTTCAAATGAGACTTCTACTTCATCATCTAGTGCTTCAAATGAACTCCAAGAGGTCATGAAACAATTGCAAAATTTGGGAAATGAGCTGGTTACTATCAAAAGACAGCAAGCTCAAAGTGCTAGACCATATCAGCCTCAAGCGCAGTACCAGGCTAGGCCCCCATACCAACAAAATAAGTCACCAACTCAGGCTGCAAATCAAAATCAAAGCCAAGTAAGGCCTCCTGCCAACAGACCATTTCAGCCCTATAATCCCAATGTTGCATCCACATCCAGAGCATTAGTGCCAGTCCAAAATAATATGGCCCAAGAATATGATTGGTGTTTCCCGTGCAGTCAGCCACATAACCAATCAATGTGCTTTAACGGTGCATTAAATCAGGCCCTGATGGTGCAAACCATTGGTGGGTCGCAAGAGTCCAGCCACGAAGGAGATCAGCAGCAGGAAGCATCTCAGCAAGAAACATCTCCGAACGAAACTACTCTTGTCAATTGGCAGGCTGAAGATTTCTGTGGTATGAATCAAATACCCTCTCAAAGTGTTGCAGCCAACACAAGGTCAAAGAGGAGAAATTTGGGTGAAGAACAGCCATTGGCTTCAAGTAATCCACAAGCCGCTGGCAAACAAACTGTAGATCCAAACATGCAAGGAGCATCCATACCAGCTCCTAAACCAACTCAGATGCCAGCTGCTGCCGCTCATTTGCAAGGAATGAACGTGCAGGCCAAGGGAAAGCAGAGGGATACTTCATCTCCATTCAGTATCATTGATCAGATGAAGAAGACAAATATAAACATATCCATGTGGGAATCACTATCTATCCCAGGACAGAGAGATTTGCTACAAGCTGCCATGAAGGACTGGTCAACTTCAAATCAACAGGTCCAAATGCAAGAGAAGGTACTCACAAATGCTGCCCAGCCTGAAGGAGATCATGGAGGACAGCAAGGTAAAATGTTGAAGCCCCCTCCATTTTATGTTTCATTGATCATAGGAGATAAGTTGGTGCATAATTGCATGATCGACTCTGGGGCAAGTAGTTCAGTAATGCCCAAGCAAATAGCTGATCAGCTAGGACTCCAATATGAAGTCATCTCCAAGGGTGTAGTACAATTAGATGGGACAGCAGTGACAATGGTTGGAGTAATCAAAGGTTTGAGCCTCCGCACGCATGTCCCAACATAATAGTGTTACAAGATGTGTCAGTCATAGACCTACCACCACTCTTTGCATTGTGCTTGTCAAGAGACTTCACTGCTAAAATTGGAGGCTATCTTTCAGCGGATTGGTCACACATGTTGTTCAGAACAAGGTATGGAACTAAGGCCACAATCAGGTCTGAACCTATTGCAAACTTCCATATTGAGCCCTACACTCCAAGCCAAATCAATACCAATTGTTCAGCGTTCGATCAAGAAGATTATCCAAGCACTGATGAAGCTGACACCAAGGTTGGAAGCATCCCAGATTTGACTCTTGATGAATGGGCAAGCAAGGTGCATGCTTTTGATCCTTACCAAGAAATAGAAGAATCTGAGCTAGGAGTTTATTGCATACATGAAAAAGATCAGCCTATTCCTAGCATCACCAAGCTAGATCATAAAGACAAGAATGAAGTATGGCAATTGTTCTTTGATGGGTCAAGGAGTAGACAAGGTGCAGGAGAAGAAGCTATGCTCATTTCATTGCAAGGTGTAAGGTATTACTCGGCCTTCCATTTCAGTTTTCCTGTTCAATCAACATATTGTGAGTATGAAGCCTTAATTCATGGATGCTTTGACCGGGCAAAGAAGAAAGGCATCAAGAATTTGCAAATTTTTGGTGATAGTGAGCTGATCGTAAACCAAGTCGAGGAAAAAATGCTGCCAAAAATGATCTGTCAAGAACTAAAAAATCGGGTATGGGATCTTATTGAGGATTTTGAAGCTTTTAGCATCAATTCCATCCCAAGAAAAAGAATGAAGCCGCTGACAGGCTGGCAGCAATTGGGGCTGCGTTTGATGTTGTAGAAAGTATCAAAAGTGAGAAAACTCAGCCTCATATCAAAGTGGTTGTGAGACCAGCTGTTCCGGATAACAACACAAGTTGGCAAGTCTTCGAGAATGATCAGCAAATTGTTAATTTCCTACAAGAAGAAGCTGAGTTCTCTGCGAGGAATCAAGACAAGCTAGAGCAGCAGTATGGTGACCAAGTGGTGCAGCTGAGAACTAACAAATTACCAAAAGGCCTCATAACCTTAGAGTCAATCTTCAACCCGAATGATCAGTTCCAGAAGGAGAAAGTGAACATTCAAGTAAAGAGTGAAGATTCAGAAGCTATCTTGGTAGATAAAGGCAAAACATTGCAAATTGGCAAAGTAAGTACTCCACAAGAGAAATCTGATTTTGTTCAGCTTTGTCAAGAATTCCCAGATGTCTTTGCTTGGACTTACAAAGATTTAAGAGGTTTCAATCCAAAGTTGGCACAACATACTATTGAGTTGGATCCGAGAATCCAAGCCCTCGGAGCAAAAGAAAAGGCAAGAAATCCTCATATCGAGCCTCTCATGAGAAAAGAGTTAAGCAAGCTCATTGAGGCTAGTATCATCTTTCCCATCAAACACTCAAGTTGGGTTGCAAACTTGGTGCCGGTAAGAAAGAGAAACAGAGAAATAAGATTGTGTGTGGACTTTCGCGATCTAAATAGAGCATCACTCAAAGATCATTATCCGCTTCCATCAATGGAACAAATATTGCAGGTTGTAGCTGGTTCAGAAAGGTTTTCATTGCTAGATGGATATTCAGGCTATAATCAGATAATGGTAAAGGAAGAAGATCAATTCAAGACGGCCTTCACTACAAAATGGGGCACGTATGCTTACAAGAAGATGCCATTTGGACTGTCAAATGCCGAGCAACATTTCAGTGAGCTATGGATATGGCATTCAAAGGCTTAATCAACAATATAGTGCTGGTATACCTAGATGATATCACTGTCTTCTCAAAGAATGCAGCAGACCATCTCTTTCACCTCAGGCAAGTATTTCAGAGGTGTAGAAGGTTTGGAGTGTCATTGAATCCAAAGAAGTGTGTATTCTTGGCACACAAAGGAAAACTGTTGGGCCACATTGTCTCTAGGGAAGGGCTAACAATTGATCCTGAAAGGGTTGAAGCCATCCGAACGCTTCCATTGCCACACCACAAGAAATCTCTCCAAAGCTTCTTAGGAAGGATAAACTTTGTCCGCAGATTTGTGCCTAATTTTGCCACCCTTGTGAAGCCTCTAACAATGATGTTGAAGAAGAGTCTGGCATTCAAATGGACAGCAGAAGGCAAAGAGAGTTTTGAAAACATCAAGCATGCAATATCACAAGCTCCAACTCTTATCAACCCAGATTTCTCAAAGGACTTCATGTTGTATGCGTTTGGAGGATCAGACACGATCTCAGCTATCTTGACACAGCTGAATAGAGAAGGTTCAGAACAGCCCATAGCATTCTTCAGTCAAACCTTGGAAGATTACGAAATAAAGTATTCTTTCATCGAAAAGCATGTCCTTGCCATCATCAGGAGCTTGAAGAAGTTCAGACATTTGGTCTCAAACAATAAGATTCAACTGCTGGTGTCTCATGCTGGCATCAAGGAATTCCTCCTAAATAAGGATTTAAATGAGAAGAGAGCAGGTTGGATCACTCGGGTGATGGAATATGATATTGAAATCAAAGTGACCAAGCTAGTTCGTGGCAAAGGCTTGTGTGAGAAGCTCGCTTCCAAACAACCAGACGAGCCAAAAAGTGAAGAGGATGTTGTCTGCCGCTACTTACAGAATGATCAAGAACAACCAGTTGATGATGCACTCACCCCATGTTGGACTCAAGAATTGGTGCATTACCTCCAGACAAGCTTGTGCCCCGAGATGAGCAAAGCAAAGAGGAGATACTTGATTACAAGCCATTCCATATGTGCTTTTGACGGAGTTTTGTTCAAGGACATCAATGGTGTTCTATTAAGATGCATTGGAATAGGTCAAGTTGAGAAGATCTTACACGAGTTCCATGACGGGGGAAGCGAGAGGCCACTTTGCTCGCAAGTGACAGCTCTCAAAATCATGAAAGCAAGTTACTATTGGCCAACCGTGTTCAACGATTGCTACTCATGGGTCAAGAAATGCAGGAAATGTGCATTCTTCACGGGGAAAGAAAGGTTAAGCGGCGCTGCCCCTTCATCCAATTTCGGTGGATCAGCCATTCGCAATGGGGATTGGACTTCATGGGGTTATCAATCCCAATTCAAGTCGTGGCCACAAGTGGATACTAACAAAGAATGAGACTATTTCACCAAGTGGATCAAGCAAAGTGGCACTCAAGGAGGCAAATGAATCTAATATCTTAGATTTTTATGAAGGGATAGTCACGAGGTTTGGTGCCCCGCCACTATCATATCGCACGGACAATGCATTAGCATTCCTTGGCACGAAGATCTTGAATGGGCTGTCAAGAATTGTGTGTATCTCAAAGACTTCATCGAACTATTACCCTCAAGGTAATGGCTAAGCCGAGTCTACGAACAAGAACCTACTAAGAATCATCAGAAGGACTCTAGATGAAAATCAAAGAACTTGGCATACAAAGCTCAAATCAGCTCTATGGGCTGATAGGATCACGCCCAAGAGATCTACAGGAAGCTCTCCATACAAGCTTGTGTATGGGAAAGAAGCAGTTCTACCTATATCACTTGAGTTGCCAGCACTGGAACTCATGAAACAGTTGGAGCTAGCTGAGTTTGAACCTATGGAAATCAGGTATGCAGAGCTGATGGAATTAGAAGAGACAAGAGAGCACGCAATGCAGACCATAGAAAAGGATAAAGCATTGGTCAAAAAGAGTTTTGACAAGAAAGCTAAGGCCAGGATATTACAAACTGGAGATTTGGTACTAAAGTGGGATGCTGATCGTGCAAAACCAGGAAAGCACTCCAAGTTTGATGCCATCTGGAGTGGCCCATACATGATCATTGAATGCAAAGGTAGCAATGCTTTCCGACTGGCTAAGTTGGATGGTGAAGAATTGCAGATCCGGTCAATGGGATCTATCTCAAACGTTGCTACTAGAAAGAAAGATTTTCACCCTTGTAAATATTAATTTAGAATTTCCATTCCTCTAAGTGCTTATGCACATTGTATTATTGTTAGAGTAGTTTTTATTTCCCTAAGTGCTTGTGCACATGTCCTATTGCTTCTAGTATGTGCATGTTTGCAGTTCATCAAGCTCCTGGGAAAGATTTGCAGCCATGAGAAGACCAGCTCAACAAATGTTCAAATGGCTCAAGGACACAGGTTTTCAAATTTCAGATCAGCTGAGAGGTTATCAAATAGACTCCATGCCCAATGGATTGCTACAAGCAGCTGGTCGTTCTTCATCTGGCAGGCAGATGACCCCGCTGAGTCACCAAAATTGTTATCCAAAATTCACCCCTCAAGGTAATTTTGATAACATGCATCAAATTCTTTAGTCCCAAGCAATTATGTTGATTCAGAGTGAAAGGTCATGTTTCTAGGGTCCCCTCATATTTTTCTAACTCCCCTGTCCAAGTAGAAGAGAGCAAGTTTTGAGAAAATGTAAAAAATTGCATAAAAAACAAGCTCGGGCCAGAAAAAATCATGGAAAATGGCTAAGTCCTAGACCAGGCGGCTTGGGACAGTTGGGACATCCGGCGCTGAATCGCCGAACCGGCCGAAAGTGAGTCTGGCGGCCCAGGACAGTTGGGACATCCAGGTGCGAACCGGCCGAACCGGCCGAAATGAGTCAAGGAAGCTCTGGGGACAGGTTGGGACATCAGTGCGAACCACCGAACCGCCGAAATGAGTCAAGGCAGCCCGGGACAGTTGGGACATCCGGGCGCGAACCGGCCGAACCGGCCGAAATGAGTCAAGGCAGCCCGGGACAGTTGGGACATCCGGGCGCGAACCGGCCGAAGCCGAAATGAGTCAAGGCAGCCCGGGACAGTTGGGACATCCGGGCGCGAACCGGCCGAACCGGCCGAAAATGAGGACTTTCGTACTGGGACATCCGGGCCAAAGGGACGCGAAGGGCGCGAAAAGCCGCAGACCCCCGAGCCAATCAGAAGAGGACACGTGTCCTATGGAGCAAGGAATGCGGAGCAGGGAAGGAGAGAGAATTACACATCCAATCAGCACGTGCCACGTGTCATCCAGGTGGCAGAGCGCGGGAAAGATCTTCAAAACGTAGTTTTGCCTGTTTTGTGCCATGGAACTTCAAACGGCCATAACTTTTGACTCCGAGCTCCGATTTTCATAAAATTGGACTTTCTGGAACAAGCACGACGTCCTCTACGCCACAGAAACTAGATTTCTTATTTTTAATGAGGGTAGATATATTAAAATTAAGGAAACGTGTTCGGCTCCAGCCAATTAATGCTCATTCCCGTCAAATGACAAAACGCCTACGGACCCAAAATAGTGCCGCACTCGTAAAGCCATAACTTTTGTATTTCTCAATGAAATCGCACAAAATTGGTACCGTTGGAATCGTGGTTCGAGCCCAATGTACAAAAATCAAGAAATTCCAGATTTGATCAGAAATTGATTTATTTTTTTAAGAAAACGTGGCCGGGTTGAGTAATGTGTTTTATTGGTAGCTTTGGGAGTGCAATTAAGAGGCATGGTCATCATTCTTTCTCTCTGCAGCACATGGGACAAGATGGGAGCCTTTTTGCAAGTAATGTATAATCATTTCACTCAATTTAATGCCTCTTACAGTGGTTGAAGGATAGATTTCGGGATTTCCATTTTCCCTTCTCTTTTCCTTCTCTTTTTCTATAAATTGGAGTGTTGGGCTCATCAGTAAAGGGAGAGTTTTTGGGTAGCAAAGCTCGCCAAAATTGCTTTGTGGAAGCCAGTGTGTTGCAGGCCCTGTAGTGGACTCTTGCATGGTGATCCAGGCCCTTATCTTGTAATAAGCCCGAACGTGCATACAGGCCAGAAGCAATAAAATACAAAGTTTGTGGATGTATCTTCCCCTACCTGTGTTTTTCTTGCATTCTTCTTGCCCCTTTTATCTTTCTACAATAATATTGTGTCTATTATTATGTTCTTGTAGGAATTCACTAACATTGTGTATGCTTGGAATATTGTTGTGAATGCATTTTCCTAGATTATGGTGAACTGTCATCACCTCTTCTAGTGTGCACTTTGCCTTTGTATTTCACACATTTGGAGATTACTCTCACACCCTCCTTTTCTGGTGTATCACCGCTTTAGTGTAGGCTTTCATTTTATGTATTCTCTCTCCCTGGTCCCTTGGAAATTTAGATTAGAATAGTTAGCTTATCCTGCATTAGAGTAGATTGTGGCAGGTAGTTTAGGAGCAAGAACCAGCTTTCTCTGGAGGTCTGTCTCAAGTTACAAGTCCCACAACTTGGAGATAGTACCCATGTTATCCAATCACACTGTGAGTTCAAATACATGCACAGGGGTGCTGTGATTCGGTGATAACATAGTCCATTATGGACCATGATACTCGAGTGCATCATAGGGTAGCATGTATAACATGTATAAGTAGATATGAAGAATAAGTAAAATGTGTAGTAGATGTGATAATGAAAAATGTAGTATGTAATGCAAGATGTGTAGATGATGTAGGTGTAGTATATGTGAAAATGTGTAATGTGTAGTGCTTACTATGTAGTGTGTGAGCTTCATGTTAGTATGCCCTCAATAGTCTAGTCGGAATTGAAGCACAAGAGTGCATCATAGGGTAATGGTTGATGCTAACATTGGAATAATATGCATATGCTAGGAGGTTTATAATGATAGTATGAAACCTTTGTCAATGATTGGATGGGGGAGAGTTGTTTGAGTATTATACCCATAAAATGTGTGTGATTGAATGAAGTATCCAATGAAGGTGAAGGACGAAGATCCTCCATCCGATGCATGTGGTGACAAAAACATATGAAGATGCTCTAATAATGGTGGCATAGTAGATAGTCATTTTGCAGGTGAGTGGAGTCTATGTGCGTGTGATGGATGAGTGTATGATGGGTATCATGGTGTAAAAAAATGTGTAGGTGATGGACATATATTCAAAGTAGAGAGAAGAGATGATGGTCACCTATGTGGAATAAAACAAGGTGAAGACTTACACCAAAATACTATAACATTCCTAGGAATAAGAATATGTTGATGTGCTGGACTAACAGAGTGATGAGGCCACATAAGATGGGCATGAGTAGGTGAGATAAGAGTAGATTTTGCCTTATTTGCGATAGACTCGAGGCGTACTAGATGAGGCAGATGATGGATTAGCCATTGTAATAGGAAGGTGTGACAATGAAGTAGAAGGATGCACTCCATCAATATAAATGAATTGATTTTCATGACTGAATATGAGATGTAAATGATTCATTGAGATAATAGACTTAGACATATGAATCCAATTGAGACCGAGAAGTAAGTCACACCCATCGACTACTTGTCCAACAAGAAAAGGTATAAGCATAGTAAGAGGTTCTAACATAACATGAAGTTATATGGCACCATATGAGTTGTTTATAGGATATTAGATTTGTGATAGTGGATAGCCCATACCAAGGAGAATTGGAATAGAACATGTGCTAATAGGACAAGATAGGTTAACCTTAATATTATTAATAGCAATAGACCCAATAGAGGCGTGAATATGTGATTTTTTGCAATGGAAAGTTGCATGGTAATCATTATCAGAGAAGGATATGATCAGTAGAGAAGTGTCTGTATGCACAACTAGAAATTCAAGAGCCCTTGATGTAAAGCAGTCTTTGCGTGAGATACGTAGTTGGCTAAAGATTCGATCGGTTTTGCATCATGTTTGGGTAGATGGTTGTTAAATATTTTAATATTATGATTTTCATTGACAAGTGGACAAACTATAGGTTCTAGAAGCTCATTTTTACCACCATTGATCAAACCCTAAATGAGAAACCAAAGTTGAAAGAAACGATCTATGAAGTGTCGATGTATTGATGATAGTCAAAATGGGAATTTTCATCAAAATTATGTCCTTTTGGTCAAGAGGGATATATTTTTAGTGGAGAACACAATGTAATGACATTAATATTGACAAGTTGTGGTAGTAAAATATGCAGAGGTATGCTAAACTTGGTGAATATACGCCAATGTGGTTCCGAATGAAGCTCCTTAGTAGTAGATATTGAATTGATGGTAGCATTGGTTAGCTTCTCGTAGTGCCCACTTCCCTTCGACACCTTGTGATATTGATCCTGATACTGTTGACTATATTATGGACATTGTTATAGTTTGATTTAGTATGATGTTAGATGTTAGATCATGGTTTATTGTGGACTTTGATTCATATGTGGTGCATGATGATTATTGGAAAATTTTTATATATTGATGTTGATATACTATTTGACATGGTTATATTATAGATGTGGTTCGGACATGTGATATTTGGATATTTTGAGTAGACCTAGAAAGTGGAATTAATTTGATGATCATATAGTTGTTGATAAAACTGCAAATGATATTGTTGTTTTCCTTGATGATGTTGTGATTCATATGTATATATGGTTTTCAAATTATATTTATATTCATTTTGGATGTTCTGATGTAGCCATGAGGCTGAAGGAGGTATTTGTATTTTACAGGTTAAAAATATCACAACAAACATCGGGGATTGGAGACCAACCACATTGGAATTTTAGATGAATTCAACAAGGTCACCATGGCAACTTTTATTTGTTTGTGTGTGTTGGATTTTGTTAGGGATTCCCATGGGAAGAATCACCTTTGAATGTGACCAAGGGACTTTATGATTTTCTTTATTTGGTCTTTTGTTAATGTTGTATGTGTTTTATAAGTGATGTGTTTTCCCTTTTCATTATTTAATTAAATTGTGATTTGAGAATGTAATTAATAGAGTTGTTGGTCTTGGTTTAAGTGTTGTAAGATATGTGTAAGTTGATTTTAGAGTATGAAACACTCCACCTTGGACCTAGAAATTCAATTTTCCTTGGACGCTGATTTTGGAGGCTTATGGGACAAATTAAACTTGTCCCATACCTCTTAAATTTATTTACCAACCATACCTATGGTTGGAGAGTTGAATTTGGACTTTCATTATGCATTTTTGTAAGTCAAGTTGTAAATTTTAATTACACTTTTCTTACATGTTTTAATTTTAGTCCTTTGCAGTGTGGGCTTGTTTTGGAGTGTGCAAGTAATCTGTCATATTATTCACCCACCTATTTAATATGCCTTGGAGAATAAATTTGACTTGGGTGTTAGAGTTGAGGATGTCGATGTCGCATCCTACATGGATCCAAATCATCCTCTTCTCTTCCCTCTTCTATTTATTCAAATTCCTATGCTTGATTTTAGGTTACTTCATCTTGGAATGCTTCATTCTTGGGAAAATTATTTTGTTGTTTGAGAGCTCTTACTTTGGAGGGGTTTGAAGATTGTTGAATGCTTGTGCTTGGAGGATATTTTGGATTTCTTGCATTGGAATAAATCTTGTTGTTTTTGAACTTGGAACAAATCCATCATGGAAAGATAAGATCTTGGATATTGTTATGCTCTTCTTTCATTTTTATGCTTATGTGAATGGTTGAATATGTGAATGTATTGTTTTATTCGTTGGTTGGTTGGATAGATGGCCTAGGAAAGGTGTAGGAGAATACTATGGGGATTCTTATGGGGAGACATAAGTGTTATGGGGAGGTATAAGTGTGGAGGGAGTTTGGATTTGGGTTCCACCTTGCAAAAGAAATAGCTTGCATTTATTTACTCATTATGGGGTGCCATAAGAGGTTGGGGAGGAATAAGGAAATGAGAGGAATAAGGGCATGCCAGGGTTTTGAAATGATATGTTTTGGTAGTTTGTTCTCAGGTGGTGATACCCATTTCCCCTTGGGAGGAATAAGCAGCATCCCCCATAGTTTCTTGCTCCTTTGGCTTGCATGAGGAAGCTTGAGTGTTGTTTGTTGTCTTTTATCTGTGGTTGCAAACTATAGTTTTGTTCTAGACTGTGTTTTAAATATGAATTTGTATGTGTGTTGTGGAAGCCTATTGTTGCCATGAGTTGAAACACATTTCTTATTGCATTGTGGTTGGGGCTCGGGGGCCAATGAAGAAGGATGGCTTCTCCTTTTCATTGGATGTCTTGGTTGGGTGGAGAGCGTTTCCTTTCTCCCTGCTTTTGTTGTGATCAAACTAGAAAATGGAGGATCTTCACATTGTTGTACTAGAGCAGAGGAAAAAGAAAAATTTGATAGTCCTTGTTGAGATTATTTCTTATTGTAACCTTTTCCCACTTTGAAGTGGATGACATTGTATATTATCTATGATGGAAAGGCTACTCTGTTTTAGTTATGAAAGTAGTTGTGATTATGGAAGAATATATCTTGTATTCAGTTCTGTGAACAGAAAAGAAAGATATGTATTTTGTATGTTATATTCTGAAAATAAATGGGAAAGAAGTCGTAAAAGATTCATTTGAATTAATGGAAGTTGTGTACCTTTCTCAAATGATTTTTTTTCATTGGAAATCTGCATTTGAAATATAGTATAAAAGCTCTGGTTGGAAAATTGAAAAGTAAATACACATGAAGAAATGTTATATTGCTCTGTTCTTTTGAAATGCATGATTTAGAAATCAGAACTATATGTTGGCTTTTGAATACTTGAATTGAAAAAAAAACCAACTTCATATGTTAGATTGGATTGGGAATAAATTTCATATATCAAGTTGGTAAAGGAAACCTAGATCTATTTAAGATCAAGTATAAAATCCATCCTTTATTTCACTGTATACTTGCAAAATTTTATCAAAAGTGTAGAGTGAGCGTATGCGTACCAAAATTGTAAGGCATCTTGTACTACGGAACGGTGTAATAAGTGCCCCGATGATGATACAGGTCTCTTCGCAAGGTGTTCGGGATCCAGAGAAGCTTTACGGATATGCGTTAACATCCCGCATGCCCCGCTTAGCCCCCGCGTGCTTTGTTTTCCCTATTTTTCCTCTTTTCTTGGCTTTTTGGTCTTCAGTGACGAAACCGCCGCCCGGAAGGGCGGCGGTCTCGTGACCGCCGCCCTACACAGGGCGGCGGTCCTGTAACCGCCGCCCTGAGCAGGGCGGCGGTCCTGTGCGCGTTTTCCAGAACGTGCTTTTGACGGAACGCACGCAAAAATCAACGCTTTACCAGCTTTTCTTGCCGACTTGAGCATGCATTTATGTTTTTGGTCCCCTGGAATAGTGTTTTTCTTTTGTTTAATGTTTAGGAGTTCAGTTTGGATTTGATCTTTGCATGTTTGGATTCCTATAAATGCATGGTTTGTGCACATGCAAATGGCCCCTGATTTTAGTTCTGAATTTTGCTCCAAAGTTTGCTTTTAAATTTCTTGTTGCAGTAGATTTAGTTTTCCTTTGCTTAGAATTCTTAGTTTTCTCATTGAGTGCTTTGGTTAGTTTTGTATTGCAGCTGGTAAGCCACATATCCAACTTGTGCAAGTGCAAACATTATTTGGGCCACCATTTTCACTCCAATTTTCATGTTTTCAGTGCTATGGTCGTTTTAGTTTGCTTAGGATTGGTAGCATAGTTTGTTGCAGGTTTGTTTTAGCTTTGTGTTACTGTTGGTAAGCCACAGATCCAACTTGTGCAGACAACATTATTGTTTTGGAGTAGAATGGTCTAGGTAGCCATTAAAGTTGCAGGTTTTGCTCTTCATACAGACTAGTCTCAGGTTCTGGACGCTCTTTGTTGCATGATTCGCAGTAGACCCCGCTAGGAATTGCATAGGCCAAGCTCTGTACTCTTGCGCTATCCCTCTCCTATCCGCATTCTATTCTGTCTGCATTCTGAAGGCTGTCCATTGATCCAAATATCTATTCCTGTTGATGCAAGCATTTCACGCTTTTCTGGATTCACGTGAGCACAAAGAACGAAGAGATCATCGAGGGGACAAGAACACACACACCGTCGGATTTGCCACTGTTCTGCGAAATCCAGGTTCCATCTTTCAAAGTTTTAGTTAGAACTTATCAAATAAAGTAGTTAATCACTTTATTTCAGTTATTTCCATTCTCGATATTGCCAGGGAGGTTGTGGGGATTGATAGTTTCTGAGAAACTATGATTCATTCCTCACTTCTGAGGTAGGATCGAGAATCTTGCAGATAGATTAGTTATTTCGTTGTTTAGAATAGATATACAAAATCACACAGACAAATAGCTACACTCGGCTATTTTGTTTGTTTTTACGTTGTTAGTTTAGTTGTCAATTTTAAATATTTTAAATAGCTACTCTCTTATAAATTGCCGGAAAATACAAAAAGAAATTATATATGCTAGAAGTGCACTTAGATTTTACTTTATTACTGTTTGTTTCATTACTGCTTTTGCATGACAATTACAGAGGACCTAGGAGCCCGGGGAATACATTTTTGATCCAATTGTGCCTCGAGTCCAATACCGTGTAAAGAAGCAATAACTAACATTGACCAAAACCTTAGGATACAAGTCTTCCAAACAACAACGGACTTCCAATAGATCGGGGAGGCAGTTAGGAGGGTTAAACATCGAAGACGACCAAGCGCATCTATTCCTGGTCAAATCAGCCAAACTACAGTTACCCTAGAAAATACCCACATGACCGTAGAAGGGCTCGAAGAGAACAAACATTCGGAGTGTGATCCTTTAGTTCCACGGCCAGATATTTGGAGACACCCTAGTAGATATAGATACCAGCTTAAGAATCCAAGTTGCGAGAACGCCTGTAAGGTATTCTGAGAAGATCGCACAGCTGTTGGTTCTAAACATAGAAGCTGAAAAAGCTTACGACTATTGGATACTAGGGATCAGAACTTGATCTCCCGTATGACCATCACGGGACCACAACAACCAAGAGTCTATGGTTGTGATCCGCAGATCCCACAGCCTAACGAATCCATAAAAGAATTCGACATAGACACTGGCCTACGTAAATTAGTATTTCAGTCTACTCCGATTCCACCTCTCATCATTCAACAGTTATCCCTACTAAATACAACAGCTAACGAAGCTAGAGAATTTTGGACTAGGCCAGAGAATCGTCCATAGAATCGACCATATTCACCATATGACCCTATCAGGAGAAATACACGAAACCATCCCGGGTCATTTTCCACGCATCCCACAACCCATAGATCGAATCACGCCAGAGCTCGATATTGATTGGAGCCTTCGAGCAGTCATCCTCGCTGATCGATCTATCACACCAGTCCAAGTTAGAAGGGCCTTCTTTGCCTTAGATTCGCAAATACCATTAGTGCGTGTTGAAGACATTAGACTGCCTAACTAGTTTGTCTGCACATTCTACCCCCACCCATTTATCTCGGCACGACCTCGGGAGGTCAGTGCGTGGAAGAGTCACGTGTTGATTCTCACGCTACTTTGTTGCTTTTCCGACGCATGCTGACCCTGCGCAACATTAAAAATATAAATTGAAATACCGGTGGAACTTGTAGGATAAAAAGATCCCAAGCAAACAAAAAACTTAAGGAATTTCCATACTGATCTTTCAATTCGGGCTCAAACAGTTTCATAGTCGTTGTTGTCAAATTGGAAATTTTTGAAATGTAAATCAACCAAACAACTTAACCCTTGTAATCTATCCTAAAATCTTCCAAGAAAATTCCTCCATGCCTGTTTGGCATGTTGAGAAGGAATTATGGAAAATTTGGACAAATTTTATAAGTTAAAACAAAGAGTCAGATTCATGTTTTAAGTGACAAAAATACGTTTTCTTAAAATTTACCCTTCAAACTTCATCAAAATTTAAATATTAAAAATCATGTGAAAAGAGGAATTTGAGAGCTTTCCAAAAATTCCTCGTTTTCCAAAAACAGAGCTCCCAGTTGAAAGTTATGGCCTTTTGAAGTTGCACCTCATTTTGGCTTCAAAATTTTTCTAACTGTCAAATTTAATTAATAAAATATTCTTGGGTCAACTGCATGGGCTAAATTATTCATTTTTGCACTTTTTTCCCAAAAACGCTTAAGGCATGAAGTTCCCCCCTTTGCTTCAATTAACCTAAAAAAATTCTTATTGATCAAAACAATCTATTTTCAAAAAAATTGGAAAAAATTTATACATTTAACACGCATCCCCATAGGCCCATAGCGAATCAAGTGCTATGACATGGCTTAGTGATGCTCTGTCGAGCACAAAATCCCTTTTAACCTTGGTGCTTGCAAAATTAAAATTTGGAAACTTTTCCTAGTTTCCTCCGTGGCCCCGTGGCCCGCCGCCAATCAGGATCTACCATGTGGCATCGTGAGGCATCAAAAGAGGCACAGTGAATTTTACCCTTTTCACCCTTCTGGGTGTTAAAATTATTTTATCCCTGCCTCCCTGCTTTCCCCATGTTTTTTTAGGAGGCACAATGTTTCCCTTGCAGACTCGTGGGCATGCGGGTGCAAAGGTGGCTTTTCGCCCCAAGCGGGAAAATTTCCAAAACGTCTCCCTCGGTTCCACCGGTCCACATCCTGGGATAATATTTCATCCCCATCCCCACCAACCCAGCTCCTATAGGAAAAATTTCTCCCCATGGCCCATGAGACCCACCTCGGGAAAATTTTCTCCCCAAACCCATCGGCCCTTCTTGGGAAAATTTTCCTCCCAAGGTCCACCGACCCATAACTTTTGAAATACAGGGAGTTAGGAGGACTTCTTTAAATCACTAGAAAGGTGAGAAAATTTCTTATCTAATAGAAAAAAATTTAGAAGGTTTCAAGTGCATTAATTTTGATAAAAATTAGGTTGAATATCTTAACCTGTCAGAGGGTGGGAGAGTGAGAAATTGCCCTCTTAATCCTAATGATTATTCTAACCCTAAGTTTTGACCCTGTAAATTTAATAATTGTTGTAATGGGAAAACTATGAGCTAATATTTTTATTTGGTCTCTAAACCTTGCTTATGGAAACTATTGTTTTGTAACCTAGTAGAAGACACTTTTATACAAAAACATTATCCCATAATTTTTTTGACTAATCCTAGGTTGTTCTTGAGTCTCAAGTGGGTTGTTTTAGTAGGCATTACACTTGGTATCAGAGTGGAGGTTCAAAATCTTAGACCCTTGGGCACACTAGAAAACTTGAGACATGAACTGTAAACCTAGCACACTTTTAAAATTAGAAAACAACCTGTTTGAAAAATTACATATTTTAGTAAACATGGAAACTGAATAAAACTTAGAAAGATGAACTAACTCTCGCCTTGGTCGGTGCAGGAGGCGTAGATGGGACAAGGGTCCTTCCACATAGACTTAGACTTGCCACCACTAGATCATGTTGTAGAAAGACCATATTACCACAGATTTTGAAACTCCGGGATGTTAATGTTGCTTTACGTGGAGGGTCGAGTGTGAGCATGTCTTGCTTAGAGATGATAGAGAGCCATTAGATGAGGCTTGGGAACCTTCTTAAAACAATGATGATCAAAGAGTAGAGAACTCCCATGTGGATTCATCCAAAGTAGAGTCACCGTACAGGGGACAGGGAGACCAAGTTTTAAGACACATAGATAGCTCTTGGAGCCCTAGGTTTAGGGATGAGCATGCAGAGAGGCCTAGGTTTCACAAGACCACCATTGCAGACTATATCAAGGAGATCATGAAGCTTAGGCCATCACATTATTCAAGTGACATAGGTGGTTTTGTGGTAGATTCTAGATAGTGAGCTTGAGTGGTTACTTCAAGCTCTTCCCTTGTTCTAGCAATATGAAAGCTCGTGTTGTGATCCATCTTCTGAGCGATGGAGCTGGTGTTTGGTGGAGGACCGAGGAGTAGAATCTCCACATTGATTCAGAGTTGCTCACCTGGGATCTCTTCAAGGAGCGGTTTAGGAGCAGATATTTGTCATGAAGGTTAATCTAGCAGATGATAGATGAGTTCCATGACCTCACGATGACATCTCTTACAATAGATGACTACAAGAGAAGATTTTAAATCTACTCCAAAGTATGTTGAGTACATGTAAGATGAGCGGTGTGGATCCATAGGTCCATCTAGGGTCTAAATCTTGACATTAGAAGTGTAGTTCGGATACATTACCCATAGACATTAGCTAAGGTTGTCGAGAAGGGCTACATAGTAAAGGAGACTCGGGGAAAGACCCAGTAGGCTAGAGGCAGTTCTGGAGCTGCATCCAAGCGGATGCGGGAAAATCAATCAAGGGGTTAATTCCTCCTCCTCGTGGTGGAAAAGGTTCATCTCAACCATCTTTTAGACCACTGCAGTAGAAGAAAGCAACAATCTTGCCCACCTTGGCTGACCTCCATATAGATTTGGCCTTGCAGAGGGGTAGAAGTATGGAGTCTCCTCCCTAGGGGTCCCACTAGGACACGGGGAGAACCTAGAGCTCAATCGGTAGGAGCTTACCGGTAGAGACCTAAATAGTCCTGGTGGGTCATCGGGATCCACATCGTAGACCTCAGAAACGACTAGATCATTACTCGGGGATAGGATCGTGTGGTTATTTTGGGTGTGGTGTTTCTTGGACATTTTTGGAGAGACTACACACAGAACCCTAATAACAGGGGTAAGACACAAATCTCAGAGCCTATTATTGGTGACATAGGTTGCGATCCACGAGGATCTATGCAGTGATTAAGAACTGTCAGGATGAGCATCAAAGTATAGTTATTGAGACCACAGGTAGCATTGGTGGTGTTCCTACCACCATTTTATTTGATTCTGGTTCTTTTGATTCTTTTATTGCACCATCATTAGTAGAGCGATGGAGTCTATTGGTAGTTAGTTAGGGTCATAGTTGGGATGTTGAGATGGATTCTAGAGCCAAGATCTCTATAGAATCCTTAGTCAAGGAGTGTGTAGTGGATTTGGGACCTTTCACCACTACCTCAAATCTTTATATCCTTCCGTTGGGCTCTTATGGTGTCATCTTGGGCATGGACTAGTTGTTCTGCACATAGAGCTAGAGTGGATTGTTACCACAAGATCATATCTTGTATAGATGATCTAGGAGTTGAGGTAATGATAGCTGGGGTTAGGAGACCCATTTCTATTCACACCATCTCTACTATGTAGCTTAAGCGGTGTGTGCGATGGGGTTGCCAGATGTATGTGGTTACAGTTAGTGACCGATCAGAGGATGGGTCTAGTGAACCATCACTAGATGACCATCCCATTTTGAGAGAGTTTTCTGATGTCTTTCCATGGGAGCTACTGGGGTTACCACCCCCACGTGAGATAGATTTTCATATAGATCTGGTTCCGGAGTAGAGCCTATCTCATGAAAACCTTATCGGATGACTAACCCTGATCTCTAAAAGCTCAAGTTATAGCTTGAGGGCCTTCTGAAGAAAGGCCTAATTCATCCTAGTGCATCCCCTTAGGGTGCACCGGTGATATTTGTAAAGAAGAATGACGGATCCTTGCGGTTGTGTATTGATTACTTCCAGTTGAACAAGGTAACGATCAAGAATCGTTATCCCCTTCCACACATTGATGATTTGTTTGATCATATGAAGGCGGACACATTTTTCTCAAAGATAGATTTTAAGTTAGGCTACCATAAGTTGAGGATTTCGGAGGCGGATATTCATAATACTACCTTCTATCGAGATATGACCACTATGAGTTCACGGTGGCACCTTTTGATTTGATGAATGCCCCGCAGTGTTCATGAGTTTGATGAATGGGGTATTCAGGACCTTCTTAGATTGCTTCATGCTCATCTTCCTTGATGGAATTATAATATACTCACATATGCATGAGTTTCACGAGGGCACCTTCACGAGTTCTTTAGTGTCTTCGTGAGCACCAACTTTATGGGAAATTGGAGAAGTGTGTATTCTTTCAGATAGAGGTAAAATATCTTGGCCACATCATTTCTAGGGAAGGTATCACTGTCGATCCTTCCAAGATTAGAGCTATTATGGATTTTCCAACACCCACTACGTGAGAGGTACATAACTTCATGTGAATACCCTATTTCTTATCTCATGTATGTCACAACTAGTTTGTTGAATGTCATCGTAGACCTATAATGTATAATCACTGCAAAAAAATAGATAAAGCATAAAAAACCTTAAAAAGAAAGATGCATATAAAAGGGAGGATTTTCTTTAGTGGCCACAATGATGGACTTAATAATTGATCATCGCACTAAATCTCAAACCCAATTTATTTCTTGGTGTGTGTATGTGTGTGTGTGATGGTTGTGCCCTAGGTGGTCTTGTGCATGTCACACTTTTTGAGTAATGAGGAATAACTAGATGTTGAATGTAAATAAATGGTGCATGGAATAGAATAAAATCCCCTCCTATGAAGTGTGATGTAGATGAACTCGGCCTTTGTCCCTTATAATGGAGTTATATTGATGAAAATTTATAAATAAACGCCTTTGATGGATGCAACCTTATGTAGTGGTAGTAGTGCTTAGTTATTTTTCCCTCATTATGGTCTCATAACTTTATATTTATTTGTTTCTCTTGCTTTAAATTTTTAATTGACCCTAAAGAGGTGACCATCAAAATGATAAAAATTCAAATGGCTAGAAATTGTCGAAAAAGTGAGAGAAAGTGTAGAGAGGATTAGGGTGCATGGGGTGCCCGATCGAAAATAGGAAAAATGAATTATAACATAACAAACTAGGAAAGTGTGGGTGGAATATCAAAAGTAGCAATAGGAAGCAATGGAATATTTCAAAATACACGGGTTAAGTAGTAGTCTTTTCTCTCAAGAACCATATGAATAGTAGTATAGAACCGGGACTAAATAATTACCCAATGTGTGTGATTTAGTGTCTATAAAAACTAAAGTACAAATCAAATTTCTCAGTAACTCTGTTGGGCACCAACGGCCTGCATATTGATATTCACATACAATTCATTTTTAAAAACATTCAAGAGGGAGTTCTTTTCTTGGAGTACATTAGATAACTTAGCAACAAGTTCTTGACATCTTTATGAAGCCTTTTGCATCACCTCGCTACCTTGAGTTTCATGGTATGTTTGGGGTTTCAATAGTTGGTAATGAGAGATTTTCGTGAAAAATCTTCCTTCTTCTTCTTTCCCTTTCCTTTTAGTAGTATTACTTCCTACTTTTGGTTTGATATTGTTTCATTAATATTTTACATATGATTACCCAAGCAGTCTTGTTGTCAAGACTCATAATATGGATATGCCACTTTTATTTTGGGCCCTTAGCTTCGCTTAAGGAGGGTGTTACATTATGTTTTTTACCTTAGATCATGTTCACTTAGGTATTTTATTTACCTTCTATTTTATTTATTCTTATAATGGCCACTAAAATGACCACTCAAGACCCAAGAAGAACCTAGGTTTAGATAGAAAAATTATGGAATAATTTTTTTATTTTTTTGAAAAGTGTGACCACTACCAAGCTTTAAGCAACAATTGTCACAGCAAAGATTCAAAGTCAATTATAATTAATAAATAAAATTTTCTGTTATAACAAATATTAAATCCACATCACAAAATTAATGAGTGTAATTAATCCAATATAGTTAAATTTCTCTTAGGTGTTAATTTAATAAATAATTAAATTAACACTATATTTAAATGTTCCTTAATTAATTTTAGAGGGTCAAAGGGGCCAAAACAATTAAATGCCCAAGGTATTTAATTTTACTAGGTCTAAACAATAACCAAGGTCCTATTTACATGGGTTAGAAAAAAACATTCTCTTATCCCCTAGTGTGACCCTTCAAAAAGGTCAACCCATGCTCTAGAGTTACTCATGTAAGTTAAAAAGGGTAATTTCCCACTTACCCACTCTCAGACTCATCTTTTCACTTCAACCTAATTTTTCACATATTTAATGCACTTAAGGTTTCTAGAAAACATTTCCATTAGATAGGAAATTTCTTCCCCTTTCCAATGATATAAATAAGTCCTCCTAACTCTTCATATTTCTTAAGTTACGGACCTGGGGAGGAAATTTTTCCCAAAGGCGGGCTGTGGGGAGACTTAAGATTTTTCGCCCTTTTTCAAAAAGGTAGAGTTTGAAGGTGTGGGCCGCAAACCTACGGAAGTATATTTTTTTTCAAAAGCGAAGGATGTGGGGCTACGGGGCCGTAGAGGAACTTGTGACTTTTTGCATTCTTACAAAAAGTACCCTAAGTAATTTTCGGGCCCACGGATCCGATTTGCAAAAATTTCCTCCTTTTTTTGACAATTAGTTTTTTTTTTTAAACCAACCAAAGTAAAAAACTTCAAAAGGCCATAACTTTTAACTGGAAGCTTAGATTTGGGAAAATGAGGACTTTTTGGAAAGGGATGGAACTCCACTTTGCATGGGAAACTTCAAAATTCATTTTCATCAAACTTAGATGGGTGAATTTTAAGAAAACATCTTTCCTACCATAAAAATATGAACTAAACTTTTTCAACTACCAGAATTGGTCTAATTCGCTATTCTTTCTCCTTCAACACCCCAAACAGGCATGGAGAAACATACTTGAAATATTTCTAATGGATTGCAAGGATTAATTGATTATTGTTGAGATTTCAATATGAATTTCTTTTCTTTTATGTGAAATGGCATTATTATTCCTCTTTCTTGATTACTGGAGTTATGAATAAATTACTAGGGAAATGCAGTTGTTTTATGATGTGCTTTATTCATCCTTAGTTCATTCCAAGGTTTCATTTTGTCTTTCAAGTTGCAGAGTACTCTGTATATTTTCTAATATTTATTTGCAGGCTTTACAAAGAATCCAAATGGAAAAACATACTTAAGCCCGAATTGATCTACTTTTCATTATCATACTTTAGATATTTAAGTTCATTCCATTCCAATTTTATAATGCTTAAATTTACTTCAATCCATGCGTGAAAACCCAAAATATAGTTCTACTTTCAAAACATGCATTTCGAATGAAATAGAGAATGTAATATTTTTTCATAAGTATTTTCTTTTCAAACAAATATTTCACAATATATTTCAAACATAGATTTCAAATGAAAACCATACCATTTGTGGTAGATAAACAACTTCTATTGAACTCCAATAATTCTTTTACAACTTCCTTTTTCATTCATCAAATAAAATTTACAGAATATACATCTCTCACATTCAAATGTGGGTTCCATTTCCAAAATAGAGTAGCTTTTCACCACAAATAATGTTACAAATTTATCCACTTAAAGTGAGAAATTTCACAATAAGGAACCCAAGGAGAAACTATAAAATTTTTCTTCATCCTCAGCTCCAGAACAACAACAAGAAGATCCACCATATATCTTTTGATCACAAAAAAAGGAGGAGAGGCAATGCTCTCCACCCAAAAAATAAATCCAATGAAGAGGATAATTCGTCCTCCTCATTAGCCCTCGAGCCCCAACCACAAATCAATAAGAAATGTATTTCAACTCATGGAAAAAAACTAGCTTCCACAACACAAAAACGGTTTGCACAAATAGAACACGGTCAAATAAATACGCTGTAGTTTACAACAACATGAAGAACAATAACCAATACTTTGGCTTCATGATGCACAAATAAAAGGAGCAAGACCTTTGGGGAAAGCTACGTATACCTCCCAATGGTGAAATGGGTGTCCACCTTAAAATAAACCCGCTAATATATATATAATTTCAAAACCCCTACTTTCCCTTAAGGCCTCCCGAGTACCATTTATACCTCTCATTCTCTTATGCCTCCCCACACTCTTATGGTACCCCATAACGAGTAAAGAAATAAAAGGTATTTACTTTACAAGGTGGAACCCAATCCTAAACTCCTCCACAATAACACTTATACCTCCCCAAAACTCTTATGCCTCCCACAAGAGATCCCCATAGTCTTCTCCTACACCATACCTAGGCAATTTACCCAACTAGCCAACAACATACCAAAATATTCAAGCATTCACATATGCATTAAAAAAAGGAGAACATTATAAAGAGCCAAGCTCCTACCTCTCCATGGTAGTGTTTGCTCCAAAGGTTAAATAGCAATATTTTTCCAATCCAAACAGTCCAAAATCTCTAGCAATCCACAAGAATTCAAAAAAATCTCTAACTCTCTTCCAAATTACAAGAGCTCAAAACCAAAAGAAGTAACCAAAAATGAAGTCAACAAAAATACTTAATCCCTCCGATAACCCCAAAACAACAAAAGAATTCAAATAAATAGAAAAGGGAGGGAGGAGGATGAGGTGGCTCCATGTAGGATGCCACATCACTCATCCTCCACTCCACCTCACAAGTCAACTTCAAACTCCAAAGAAAAATTAAAAAGGTGGGTGAATGAATGACATTTTACTTACACACACACAATCCAAGTCCACACCCCAAGGACCAAAATTAATTTCATGCAAGAAGGTGCAAAAAAGACTTACAACTTGCCTTCCCAAAATACATAATAAGGCCTAGTTTTGACTCCCCAACTCATAGGTAGGGTTGGTGTATCAATTTAAGAGGTGTGGAACAAGTTTAACTTGTCCCACAAGCCTCCAAAATCAACCCCTAAGGACATATCCGAATTTCAAAAGGAAGGTGGAGTGTTTCACACTCAAAATTACTTACACATTACTTACAACACATAATCCAAGAGCCATCAGCTCTAATAAATGCATTTTTTTCCCATTTTAATTTATTTAACAATATGATTACTTACTAATCTAGACACAAATAAAATAAATACTAAAGGGAAAATACATCACTAAAATATACATACTAAATTTAAACAAAGGAACTAAATAAAAGAATACACATAACCCCTTGGTCACATTCAAAGGTGTTTCCCCCGCCGCCATGGGGACCCGTAACATCAATTCAAACACACACACATAACAAATACACATTTTCATGGTGACCCTTGTTGAATTTATTTAGGATTCCAATGTGGTTGGTCTCCAATCCCTCAATGTTTGTTGTGACATGTTTACCTGCAAAACACAAATACCTCCTTCGGCCTTGTGGCCACATCAAATCATCCAAAATAATTATACAATAATCTCCAAGGTCATATATATATAAATCCAAACATCATCAAGCAAGTAACGACATCATTTACAATTTCCTCAATAACCATATGATCATAAAATTAGTTCAATTTTCTAGGTTTACTCAATATGACAACATATCACATCCCCTCCCCTTAGACTCGAATTTCTCCTCGAAGTCACAGGAATAGAGTGTGAAAACTGAACTCATAGCAAAGTAGCATCCTCCCATGTATCCAAAGTCTCATCATATCGGTCCCACTACACTTGAACCAGTCAATCTTTTTGCCTCGAAGGCCTAGGGTCATGTATTGTATAGTGTGAATGGCCTCCACCATCACCTACCCCTGATGTCGCACTCTACAATGAGGTCCAATATAGCACATGATAAGGATCTACAATATATCTCCTAAGTATAGAAACATGAAACACATCATGGATGCGAGACAAACTAGGTGGCAATGCTAGACGGTAGGCTAGAGGTCCGATACACTCAAAAATATCAAAGGGGCCTACAAAACTAGGAGATAACTTAGAACCTTTTCCATAATAGATAGGAATATTATGTGGTCTAAAATGAAGGAAAACATTCATGCCCACATAAAAATATGGTCGGTCTTATGTGGATCTGCATACTTCTTTTTGTGTGTCATGTGCCCCCTATAGTCTTTGTCGATCATAACTACCTACCGCTCTATGTCTGAAATGAAGCGGCCTAAGAGAAACCCTATCCTCTAACCTATCCCAACTAAGAGATGTTTTGCACTCTCTCGCCATATAAAGCTTGAAAAGGAGTCATGCCTATCGAACTCAAAATTATTATTGTAGGAAAAATCCACCAAGTACAAATACTCCTCCCATCTCAGCCGGTGATCCATAACATACATCCTAAGCATGTCCTCTAAGATCTTATTCAACCACTTAGTCTATACATCTATCTCAGGGTGATATGCCATGCTGAAATTGATCATTGTCCCTAGGGCACCTGCTGCATGGTAGTCTAAAAGTGGGAAGTATATAGAGGATCATGGTCACAAATGATCTTCCATGAAAACCAATGCAATCTAAATATATCATCTAGATACACCGCGCCACTACACTATTTGTATAGGTGGTCTTCACCGAGAGAAAAATGAGCCACTTTCATCAATTTATCCACCGTGACCATGATGGAGTCATGGTGGTATCTCGACATCGATAGCCTAATAATGAATTCCATGGAAATGGTGTCCCATTTCCATTCCATTATAAGCATCTTTGAAAGAAAAGGCACTGTTGGATATTTATGCTCAAAGCCTTCACTTTCGACATGTCTCTATGAAGTCCCCTCTAGTGATATAAGTATCTCAAGGTGGAGTGCATCGTCTTCACCCCGAGATGGGTTGAATATGGTGCATCTTTGTGCCTCTGTCAAGATGTCCTACCTCAAGCCTCCGTCTCTAGGAACATAAATCCAATCTTTGTGCTCGAGAATTCCATCTACCTCTAATGAAAACCCATCAAACTTCCCCTCCGAGGGTCTCGAGACTCGATCCCGCTCTAGCTACAATGTAGAAACTATTGTGAGGAAGTTGTTGTAGGATCCTGCTCCATAAATTTGTGCTCACTAAGGTGGCCTTAACCACATGTCTTTATCTCTGCGAAGAGTGTTTATAACCACATTCTCCTTCCCCTTCACGTGCTCTATCTCCATATCATACTCACAAAGCAACTCCATCAAACACCATTGATGAGCATTGAGATTGGGCTACGTGAAGAGGTGGTGAAGACTCAAGTGATCAGTTATGAGTGTGAATCTTTGGCCAAGAAGGAAATGTCTCCATCAAACAAAGACATGCACAACTACTATAAGATTAAGATCATGAGTTAGATATTTGAGCTCATAATCCTTGAGTTTGTGAGACTCAAAAGTAACTACTCTAACATCCTACATCAACACACATCCAACTCCTGCCAAAGAAGCATCTGTGCATACAAAAACTCACCTGAGACCGCACTGCAAGAACAACAAGCTGTCATGAGGCATTCCATCGAGTGTCTTCAAGCCCTACTCACATCTATCCGACTAAACAAAAATTTTCACTTTTCTTTGAAGGAAGTGATGGGGTGTACAACCCGAGAGAAGTCCTAAACGAATATCCTATAATAACCTGTTAAACCCATGAAGCTTCACACCTCTCATGTCACACAGTAGTGGGTTTGGCCAACCCATAATAGCTCAAATATTGGAAGGATCAATTGCGATACCTTCCCTAGAAATGATGTGGCCCAAATACAACACCTCTGTCTGAAAGAATGCACACTTCTCCAGGTTCTCATAAAGCTTCTACTCACGAAGACACTTTGAAGGACCTAGCGAAGGTTCCCATCATGCTCCTCATGTGTATGTGAGTAAATCAAAATTTCATTAAAGAATATGAGCATGAATAGATCCAAGAATTTCCTAAACACCCCATTCATCAAGTTCATAAACACTGCGGTAGCATTCGTCAAACAAAAAGGCACCTTTGTGAACTCGAAGTGGCCATATCGTGTATGGAAGGTGGTCTTATAAATGTCTACCTCCGTAATCCTCAACTAATGATATCCTAACTTAAGGTCTATCTTAGAGAAAACTATGGCCCCCTTCATCTGATCAAACAAATCATCAATGCACGGAAGGGGATAACGATTCTTGATCGTTACTTTTTTAAGTAGCGTAATCAATAAACAACAGTAGATATCCATCTTTTTATTTACAAATATCACCGGTGCACCCCAAGGGGATACACTAGGATGGATTAGGAATTTCTCCAAAAGGCCCTCTAGCTACATCTTGAGCTCGCAGAGCTCGGGTGGTCATCATCGATAAATTTCTCGTGAGATAGGCTCGCTCTTGGAACCAGATCTATGTGTAAATATATCTCATAAGGGGGTGGTAACCCTAGTAGCTCCCATGAAAATACATCAGAAAACTCTCTCAAGATGGGATGGTCATCAAGCGATGGTCCACTATACTCATCCTCTAATTTGTTACTAACTATGACAAAGATACATTTGACAACCCTATCGTACACACCGCTTAAGCTACATGGCAGAGATGGTGCGATTGGAAATGGGTCTCCCGACCCTTACTATTACCTGACTCAACTCCTAGATCATCTGTACATGATATAATATTATGGTAATAATCTACTCTAGCTCTGTGCGAGCACAACTAGTCCATTCCCAAGATGACTCCATACGAACCGAATGGAAGGTTACGAATATCTAAGGTAGTGGTGAAGGGTCCCAAATCCATTACATACTCAACTAATGAGTCTACAAAGATCTTGGCTCGGAAGCCATCTTGAAGTACTAACAAAGACCCTACCTAACCGCCCCTAGCCTGCATTGCTCTACCAAAGATGGTGGAATAAAAGAATTAGAAGAACTAGAATAAAATAGAATGGAGGTAGGAACACCAATGCTACATGCTATCCCAATCATGTTACTCTAGTGCTTAGCTTGGACGGCATGAATTGCTACATAGATCCGATGACCGCACCCCATGTCACCAACAATAGGCTCCGAGATCTCGCACGTTACCCTTTTACTAGGGTTCTCGTGGGCATTCTCTCAACAAAATTCCAGCAATACCACAACCAAAATAACCACTCGATCCTATCACATGAGTAGCGAGTGCAACCGGTACTTTGGAGGTTTGTCTTGTGGATCTTGATGATCCGAATGTGGACTTCGAGGTCTCTGTTGACAAGCTCCTATTGATTGAGCTCTCAATGTACCATGTGTCCTAATGGGACCCCTAGGAGGAGGCCCCATACTACGACCACTCGGTGTATAAAATCTATGTGGAGATTTGTACGGTGCAAGGCGGAAGCCTGTTTTTGGTCTAATAGATGAATATGATGAACCATATCCATCACGAGGATGAGAAGCCTACCCCCTTGATCTATTATCTTGCATCTTACGGATGTGGCTCCATACTTTGTCTCGGCCTACTATGTCTTTCCCCCGAGTCTCCCTCTACTACGTAGGCCTTCTCAATGACCTCAGCCTAATGTCTTCGAAACTAGATACGCACCGCACCACCCACATCTACATTCAAGCCTTGGATGAACATGTGAATCTGTACATGTTCATCCTGCATGTAGTCGACATACTAGAGCAGATCCATAAATTGAATCTCATACTCATCTACTCTCAAAGATGCTTGTCGAAGGTCGTGAGACTCGTCTATCCTCTACTGAATGAACCTCTAAGATAAGTACCTGCTCCTAAACCACTCCTCAAAGAGCTCCCAGGTAACCATCTTTGAATCAACATGGAGATTTTCTCTCGAGTCCTCCACTAGAAACCTAATCCATCCCTAAGAATATGGATCGTGACATGAGATTTTGTGTTGCTAGTATAAGGGCAGAGCCTGAATCACCTGCTCAAGCTCACCAACCTGGCCTCTACCTGAAATCCACATGTATCCCTAGAATAGTGAGATGGTCGTAGCTTTAGGATCTCCCTGATATGGTCTCGCATATGTTGTATGGTGACCCCTTGGCCTCTCTACATTCTCATCTCTAAGCCTAGGGCTCGAGACCTATCCCGTGTCCAAAAATCTGGTCTCCCTATCCCCATTACGGTGACTCTACTCTACCTAACTCCACGTGAGATTTCTCTCCTCTATGCTCTTCACTATGTCGAGGAGATGCATGAGCCTCAACTGATGGCTCCATATCATGTCTAGCTAACCATCCTCCTACAAACCCTCCGCTTAAAACGGCATTAACATCCTAAAGTGTCTATAAAATCTGAGGTAGGATGGCTACTACAGTATGATCTAGAGGTGGTAAGTCTAGATCTATGTGAAAGGACCCCTCATCTTGTCTCATGCATCCCCTGCATAGATAAAGGTGAGAGTTAGTTCGTTATTCTAGGTTTTATTCATTTTTCCATGTTTACTAAAATATGTAATTTTCAAATAAGGTTGTTTTCTAGGTTTAAAAGTGTGCTAGGTTTAATATTCATGTCTCAAGTTTTCTAGTGTGCCCAAGGGTCCAAGATTTGAACCCACATCTGATACCAAGTTGTAACGCCCGCTAAAATGACCACTGAGACCCAAGAACAACCTAGGTTTAGATAGAAAAATTATGGAATATTTTTTTATTTTTTATTAAAAGCATGACCACTACCAGGCTTTAAGAAACAGTTGTCACAACAAATATTCAAAGTCAATTATAATTAATAAATAAAATTTTCCCATTATAACAAATATTAAATCCACATCACAAAATTAATGAGTGTAATTAATCCAATATAGTTAAATTTCTCTTAGGTGTTAATTTAATAAATAATTAAATTAACACTATATTTAAATGTTCCTTAATTAATTTTAGAGGGTCAAAGGGGCCAAAAAAATTAAATGCCCAAGGTATTTAATTTTACTAGGTCTAAACAATAACCAAGGTCCTGTTGTATATATCTTTCCCCCAGGGTAGATATAGACAAGCAGAAGAATATGGAAATCAAAGAAACTCAAAGCCCGATGTTTATTGTGCCAAGGCATAGGAAAAGAGTGTCGACATGTAAATGGATGCGCCAAGGCACAGGTTAAGGGCGCACAACAAAGGATGTCGACACGAAAAAAGGATGCGCAAGGCATAGGCAAAAGAGTGTCGACATGTAAATGGATGCGCAAGGCGCAGAGTTAAAGTGCCGTGACAAAGGATGTCGACACGAAAAAGGATGCACCAAGGCGCAGGCAAAAGAGTGTCGACATGTAAATGGATGCGCCAAGGTGTAGGTTAAGGGCACAAAACAAAGGATGTCAACACGAAAAAGGATGTACCTATGGCGTAGGTAAGAGGATGTCGACACAAATATGGATGCACCTATGGCACAGGTAAGAGGATGTCGACAAAAATATGGATGCGCCTATGGCACAGGTAAGAGGATGTCGAAAAAAATATGTGTGTGACTATGGCATAGGTAAGAGGATGTCGACACAAATATGGATGCACCTATGGCGCACCTTTAGGAGGCTGCAACATTTCGAGCAACTCGATAGAAAGCGGACCACCACGCAGATATTCAAATGGCCATAAATTTTCACGGGAGCTCAGTTAACGCAAGCTTGGACTTTTGGAAAGCTTAAGAGGTCCTCTACCCAAATACAAGCTGGATATATTTAATTGGGTGAGAAAAATTTCTAAAAAATGCAAAATACAGTTCGTCACTTTTTAGGTTTGCTAGGGTTCTCACCTACCACCATAATGAGATGAATTAAATGCAACTTTGGAGGTGGTTGGGGTAGATTTGAAACTCCTCTCTCTTTCCTCTCTCATTATTCCTATAAATTTTAAGGAGGGATTCTTTCTAAAGGTTGGAAATTCTTGTTTTTCCCCTCCCTTCTTCTCTTTGGTAGGTGAATTTGTGGAGTTCAAACCTCCCATCTAAAACTGTAATGCAAATTTTCCTCTTGGCATTTTGTAGTGTATTGTATCAATCTTTGGAGAAAATAATGCATGTCTGTGGATGATTCTCAACCCTCTCTATGTTCATTTACATCCTCTTGATCTTTCACTACAATTTTTGTTATCTATGCATGATCTTGCATTACATTTTAATGGTTTGTGTTTATTGGCAAGACAGGTGTTCTTCATTCCTTGGTGCATCACCTTTGTTAGTTTAGGTTTTATTTTTATGCATCTTCTTACCTGTCTCCTTGGAAAGTTAGATTAGGTTTTTGAGTAAACCCTCTACATTTTTATGTGTGCATCTGAATAGAGGAATAGGAACCGGCCTTCTTAGGAGAGCTTTTCTAATTTCACAAGGTCCCACACTTTGGAAAAGATCCATGTTATGCAATCACACTAAGAGTCTCAACCCATCTAGTTGCGAGACATTCAAGGGTGCTTTGTGATTCACCATCAACAAGTCCTATGTACATGGGTTAGAAAAAAAACCCTTCAAAAAGGTCATCCCATGCTCTAGAGTTACTCATGTAAGTTAAAAAGGGGTAATTTTCCACTTACCCACTCTCAGAATCATCTTTACACTTCAACCTAATTTTTCACATATTTAATGCACTTAAGGTTTCTAGAAAACATTTCCATTAGATAGGAAATTTCTTCCCCTTTCAATGATATAAAGAAGTCCTCCTAACTCTTCATATTTCTTAAGTTACAGGCCGGCGGACCTAGGGAGGAAATTTTTCCCAAAGGCGGGCCTACGAGGAGACTTAAGATTTTTCACCCTTTTTCAAAAAGGTAGAGTTTGAAAGTTTGGGCCCACGAGCCGGAAAGAATATTTTCTTTTGCAAAAGCGAAGGATGTAGGGCTGTGGGGCCATAGAGGAACTTGTGAATTTTACATTCTTGCAAAAAGTACCCTAAGTAATTTTTGGGCCTGCGGATCAACTTGCGAAAATTTCCTCTTTTTTTTGACATTGAGTTTTTTTAAACCAACCAAGTAAAAACTTTAGAAGGCCATAACTTTCGACTAGAATATCAGATTTGGGAAAATGAGGACTTTTTGGAAAGTGCTGGAACTCCACTTTGCATGAGAAACTTCAAAATTCATTTTCATCAAACTTAGATGGGTGAATTTTAAGAAAACGTCTTTCCTACCATAAAAATATGAACTGAACTTTTTCAATTGCAGAATTGGTCTAATTCACTATTCTTTCTCCTTCAACACCCCAACAGGTGTGGAGAAATGTACTTGAAATATTTCTAATGGATTGCAAGGATTAATTGATTACTGTTGAGATTTCAATACGAATTTCTTTTCTTTTCTGTGAAATGGCATTATTATGCCTCTTGCCCAATTACTAGAGTTCTGAATAAATTACTAGGGAAATGTAGTTGTTTTATGATGTGCTTTATTCATCCTTAGTTCATTCCAAGGTTTCATTTTGTCTTTCAAGTTACAGAGTACTCTGTATATTTTCTAATATTTATTTGTAGGCTTTACAAAGAATCCAAATGGAAAAACATACTTAAGCCTGAATTGATCTACTTTTCGTTATCATACTTTAGATATTTAAGTTCATTCCATTCCAATTTTACAATGCTTAACTTTACTTCAATCCATGCATGAAAACCCAAAATATAGTTCTACTTTCAAAACATGCATTTCAAATGAAACAGAGAATGTAATATTTCTTCATACATATTTCTTTTTTTATTTTCAAACAGAGATTTCACAATATATTTCAAACACATATTTCAAATGAAAACCATACCATTTGTGGTAATTAAAACAACTTCTATTGAACTCCAATAATTATTTTACAACTTCCTTTTCGTTCATCAAATACAACTTACAGAATATACATCTCTCACATTCAAATGTAGGTTCCATTTCCAAAATAGAGCAACTTTCCACCACAAATAATGTTACAATGCCATCCACTTGAAGTGGGAAATTTCACAATAAGGAACCCAAGGAGAAACTATAAAAATTTTCTTCATCCTCAGCTCCAGAACAACAACAAGAAGATCCACCATATATCTTTTGATCACAACAAAAAAGGAGGAGAGGAAACACTCTCCACCCAACCAATAATTCTAATGAAGAGGATAAGTCATCCTCCTCATTGGCCCCCGAGCCCCAACCAAAAAGCAATAAGAAATGTATTTCAACTCATGGCAACAAACTAGCTTCCACAACACAAAATAGTTTACACAAATAGAACACAATCCAAATACATACTACAGTTTACAACCATAGGAAGAACAACAACCAAATACTCTGGCTTCATCATGCACAAGCGAAATGAGAAAGACCTATGGGGTAAGCTTCTTATACCTCCTAATGGGGAAATGTGTGTCCACCTTAAAATAAACCGCCTTGAATATATATATATATATATATATATATATAATTTCAAAACACCTACTTGCCCTTATGCCTTCCCTAAGTACCCCTTATGCCTCGTCACATTCTTATGCACAACCCCATAACAAGTAAAGAAATGTAATTTATTTCTTTTAAAAGGTGGAACCCAATCCCAAACTCCCTCCACAATAACACTTATACCTCCCCAAAATTCTTATGCCTCCCAACAAGAGATACCCATAGTCTTCTCCTACACCATACATAGAAAATCTACTCAAGCAGCCATAAACATACCAAAATATTCAAGCATTCACATATGCATAAAAAAAGGAGAACATTATAAAGAGCCAAGCTCCTACCTCTCCATGGTAGAGTTTGCTCCAAAGGTTCAACAACAAGATTTTTCCAATCCAAACAGTCCAAAAGCTCCGTAATCCACAAGCATTCAACAAAATCTCTAACTCTCTTCCAAATTACAAGAGCTCAAAACCAAAAGAAGTAACCAAAAATGAAGTCACCAAATGAAGTAACCCCCTCAATAACCCCCAAAACAACAAAATAATTCAAATAAATAGAAAAGGGAGGGAGGAGGATGAGGTGGCTCCATGTAGGATGCCACCTCACAAGTCAAATTCAAACACCAAAGCACAATTAAAAGGTGGGTGATTGAATGAAATTTTACTTACACACACACACACAATCAAGTTCACACCCCAAGGACCAAAAATAATTTCATGCAAGAAGGTGCAAAAAAGGCTTACAGCTTACCTTCCCAAAATACATAATAAGGCCTAGTTTTGACTCCCCAACTCATAGCTAGGGTTGGTGTATCAATTAAAGACATTTGGGATAAGTTTAACTTGTCCCACAAGCCTCAAAGTCAGCCCCTAAGGACTAATCCGAATTTCAAAAAGAAGGTGAAATGTTTCACACTCAAAATTACTTACACATTACTTACTGACACATAATTCAAGAGCCATCAACTCTAATAAATGCATTATTTTGACCCATTTTAATTTATTTAACAACATGATTACTCACTAATCTAGACACAAATAAAATAAATAGTAAAGGGGAAAATACATCACTAAAATCCACAAACTAAATTTAAACAAAGGAACTAAATAAAAAAATACACATAACCCCTTGGTCACATTCGATGGTGATTCCCCCATGGGGACCCCTAACATCAATTGAAATACACACACATAACAAATACACATTGTCATGGTGATCCTTGTTAAATTCATTTAGGATTCCAATGTGGTTAGTCTCCAATCCCCGATGTTTATTGTGACATGTTTACCTGCAAAACAAAAATACCTCCTTCGGCCTTGTGGCTGCATAAAATCATCCAAAATAATTATCTGATAATCTCAAGGTCATATATATATATATATACATACATACATACATACATACATACATACATACATACATACATACATACATACATACATACATACATACATTCATACATCATCAAGAAAGTAATGACATCATTTACAATTTCCTCAATAACCATATGATCATAAAATTAGTTCAATTTTCTAGGTTTACTCAATATGACAACATATCACATGTATGAAAAACATATATATATATATATATATATATATATATATATATATATATAATCATGCAAAATTGTATCAACATCAATATAAAATGTCTCTAATAATCCACATGCATCATATATGAATCAAATCAACCACAGTCCATGATCTCTAATGTATGACATCATACCAACTCGAAAGCTACAATAATGTCCATAAGTATAGTCGACAATATCATAATCAATAACAAAAGGTGTCGAAGGGAAGTGGGCACTACAATTCTCACCCACTTATGTGTAAGTCCATAGAAATAGGGGGCAAAAAGGGGCCTTAAGTGGATTTATTTTTTGAAAAATATAAATATTCAACTTATACAACTTTATTGAGATATTCTGATCAAAATTTAAAATAGTTATAAGAACATTAAATATTGCATTTCAAGTCTACTTTCTAAAAAACTAATTTATTTAAAAATAGTTAAGTGTAAGTGGGTTAAAGATAAAAATGCCAATATGTGCTCTGTTTTTGTAAACAAAACATAGCAGACGATCAGTTGTGCCCCCACTCCCCAAAATGTTTTTAGCACTATTTAATATTTGTAAAAACCCTTTGGTAGAAAGATAGATAAGATTATCTAGTCAGGGATAGAATTTTTTTTAGTGAGTATTTGTTTATGATTTTTCAAGTACAAAGATTTTAAATTTTAAAAATAAAGGATAGCCGACAATGCCCCTAACTACATGAAAAATTATTGAAAAATTGGTTTTTTTGAAAATATATATAGAATTAGTCCTAGTTTAGGACTATATAATATTTATTCAATTTGGATGAGTTTAAAAAAAGATACAAGATGAAAGATGACATGTATAAACTAAAAACATAGCTATAAAAAGACATAGTTAGAAAATAATTAGTACAAAAACCTTATACTAGTCAAAAATTTTGAAAAATCATATATTTAGAAAGAAGAAAGTTTACTTGACCTCGTAGTCATATTTTTAATAAATTTATTGATCATTTAAATTGGATTTATTATGGAGGAAGACATTTTACCATTTTCTTCAAAAACAATGTTATTTGATGTGTTTTAGCGAGGTCCATACCTTAGGCTTGGGTATTCGAGTCAAGAAGTTTTCCTTGGAAAAAGGAAAAAATGAAATGAATCTCTATTTTGGATTCAGCTACAGCTAGCTAAAGAAGGCGGTAAAACCCTTGATTGCTCAAGTATTATGAAAACCTGCACATGCACAAAAAAATCTAAAAAACTGACACAACTTTCTGAGAAGGCTTGTTAGAGAGATTAGCAAAATAATTCAAGAAAATAGTGATCGAAAAACTTTCATGCAGAGTAAAAAAATGAAACCAAGAAAGAGTAATCACAACTAAAAAATAACGAGTGCACGTTTTCCCAATATCAACAACGATACCATGAAGTTAAACACGCCTTGACCCCAGAGTAGTTATGGGATGGGTGACCTCCCAGAAAATTCTTGGTGTCACTTCCTCCTAATGTTGTTGGGCCCGATTAGGTATATACTCAGCTCCATCGTATAGGAGGGTATTGGTGTAAGCAACCGATTAACATGATGAGATCCTCTCCACTATCGGTTCGAACTTTTGGTGTGATGGAAAGTCATGTAGCTACGATACCATGAATGAGTTGCACTCCATGAGAATCATGATAGCTCTAGTGATAACAAGAAAGAAATGATCGGTAATGGAAGAACTTACTCAACGAAACAAAGCTTGCATAGAGGAAAGATAGTGGAGTGTCTTGGCATGCTCATAAATGAAAAATAAATTGGTACATATAGGGTCTTTGAGTAACCCTAGTGCAAGAGACACACAAAACCCGAAACCTAACCCTAAACCTAACCCATGAGAGATGACCCTCCAAAATGAGAGGAGGACACATAGGATAACTCACACTAATAGAAGACACATTTTACCAATTTTTTTCAAAAATAGGTTATTTGATGTGTTTTAGCAGGTCCATACCTTAGGCTTGGAGATCAAGTTAAGAAGTTTTTCTTGGAAAAGGAAAACATAAATTTCATATCCATTATAACACGTGCAAATTTTGTTTTTTTATATATTATATGCTCTCCAACGTCCTTTTGCATAACTCAAAACACTTACGCATTCCAAAATTCATATAACTAAAACCGCGCGTACAAGTTATAACACGTATGTGTTTTAGATTTGGAAAATACAAAGCCTAACAAAACCATAATGCATACGGGTTTTGGCTAATTTAGATTTTTTGTCTTCTTTTTATCCCCTGAGATTTGTGCACTTACCCTTATATGTGTGTATTTATTTTATCTTATTTATATATTAAGAGGATATTATCTAGTTGTTAGGTATAGTTATTTCCTTGATATATGGTTTTGAATAGTTATTTTCTTAATTTAAAGTACTATGTATGGCATTGAAAACTTCTTATATTGAGCTTCCTTTCCTATATAAAGAAGGTACCTTCTGATTGTATTGCATAGAGTTCCATAGTTATATAGTATATTGTTGTTCATTTGGTTACAAAAGATTTTGAAAAATTATTTTGGAACATTACTTTTAGCTTATTGAGTGTGATGTTTTATTAGCATCTAAGTTCTTTGTGGATTGGAATGATATGTTTATTGTTCCTTTTAATTACAAAGTTATTGAGCTTAATCCACGCTAGTAGAAGGTCTAGATACACCTTTCTCTAATTGTATAAGATACTCATGGGCATGCATAATAGAAGAAGAGTGTGGAGTCGAATATTTTTCATAAGATATATGAGAATATTTGTATCCATATGAATATACTGTAACATTTTGAAGAGGTTGGATGCCCCAAGAGCTATAGGAAAATTAGATTTTGCTTTATAGTAGATGTACGATTAAACACCTAAAAAGAGAGTATTCATTATGTTGTAGATATTGAGAATCAAAAGAATATTTAGAGGTAAGGCGAAATGTACTGATCATATCAAGGTCACTGGATGTTTGTGAATGCCCTTACTAAAATATAATAGGAGTTTAACTTTATCATGATCAACATCATTGAACACATTATAATCGATTCCATTTTCCCTAATAAGAGGGTCAAGATCAACTTTATTTTTAAGGGGATCAAAGATGGCATTAATTTTTGTCATCATTAGGTATATTTTTTTTTTTTAAAATAAATCATGAATAAAATAGAAGAGGAAACCATGTGATGTCTATCCTTACACAAAGTGTGTTCAAGAGTTGGATATTCTAAAGCAACATATAATTGGTTGGATTACTCCATCAAAATGGTACACAATAATAGAAAAGTAACAATATGTAAGTTTGAGGAAATAGGTTAATGCATTTACTTATTTCAATTTCTAATTAGGGTTAACAAATGGTATGATGTATATTTATATTATTACTTTAAGTATAAAAACTAGAATATGATATAGGTGTGATAAAATGATGAAAAATATGGTAATTTTCTACAAAGGTTTTGTCTCCATTTCAAGAAGTGTACAATATGGAAGGAAAAAAATGTTAAACTCAGAAAAAACTATTCAACTATGTATACTACTTCCATATGTAAGATATATCTAGCTATAATAAATTAGGTTTTGAATATGTGTGAAACCATTCGAAGTAAACCATAATTAACCCTAATGATGGGTGAAACCCCTATAAAAAGGATAGTGTTTTTCTTGAAGTGCAATCTATACCATTCTTATGCTAGTAATAATTTAAATATTCCTTAAACCATCTATATTTCTTCACCTTCATATGTGATATTTGTATGGATGTAGCTATATTTGATGAACTAATCACTTGATAATTCTTGTATTATACTTCTTACTAAATTCTTAGTTACTTATTTATGATGGCTATTGGTTTGGGAAGATTAACTCTAGAATCTACTTTAGATTGCTTCAAACTTGTGTAAGAACTATTCCTAATATAGGCTACTACTTTAGGGAAATTTAGCATATTTTTGAATGCCTTTTAAGATATATTTTCTTGAGGAGTGCTTGAATGTGCTAAGTAATCTTCAAGTGAATAAATGCACGTGTTTAACTTGCTTATATAGGGTTCCATAGCTATAGTTTTTATTAAGGCCAACTCATGATGAAAGTAATGATCCATAAAAGATTTCAAATTTAAATATTGAGTGTTTGAAGTCTATGGATGAAAATGCGAGTTTTGGAAAAAATCATCTACTACTTTTGTCCCTATTTGGTTATTTTTGAGGGTAGGTTAGTGACGCTGGAAATCTGGGTCCGATAATTATAACTAGTATATTACTTTGGACTATTGTAAGTTCTTATGTGATAGAATGAGTAGTGAAATGGAGAACAATTCTAGTATAGGAGTAAGTATATAAAAACCAAGCTTGGAATAGACACATAAGTCATATTTTAGGGATTAAGCTAATATTGAAATTATCAAGTAATTAATTGATTTATTTAGGTGTCTACAAAATGTAGTGTTTATGTTTATGATTATTTCAATCTAATACTAGTTTTGAGAAGGTGAAAATGGAAATGTGCACTAATAGGTGATAGGAAAACCTATAAAATCGATGAAAACCATTCATTTTTTTCTTGACCATGGACTTATACTTTGGAAATTCTAGAGCATGTACTTTGACTGAGATAAAAATTATAAACATGCTCAATATAATTTTATGACTACATTTTCTTAGTTTCAATCTCCAATATTATTTGTCATATCCCAAATTTTTCATTCTAGTCACTTGGAGAATAGTATAATTTCTTATGTTAATTAAGCACCAATAACTAAAAATTTAAGAAAATTAAAATATGTTTTGGGGCATGTGATCATGGAGGCGAGAATAGTCAAATCATCTGAAGACATATTTCATCTCTAGAGATAGCAACCATATTGAAAATAATATGTGTTAAATATTGTAGAGACTCATGACATATCATCCACTGTTTTTTTGATGTACAGGAAAAGATTTAATGTGATTCAATTAATACTTGATTTCTCTAGAATACTTAGAAATGCTCAATTTTCTATTCATATAATATATTTTCTCCTTATATCAAGAGACCGAAATAGTCATTTGACTATTATTAAATAATATGATAATTCCCTTGAGCGCGATAATATATACAATACCAAGATCGGCATGGCATGAATATTCCTACCGTATCAACAATTCCAATTTCAAAACCACTCTTTTCGATTACTTATTAACAACCATATTTTTCTTCTTGAGACCCGCCACGAGGATCCCAAAGAAAACTCGAAAAGCAAGCCTCGCAAATAAATAAATAAATAAATACAAGCGTGAACCATGATTAAATAAAAAATCTAAAGCATATGCCTCTTTGCTTAGTTATGCATTAAATTAGTGTCCAGAAGATTCAAACTGTGGACCGGTGATCCACTTCTGTAATCTCCATTTCATATTAACAACCATATTTTTCTTCTTGAGACTGGAATGGTGATTCTCAGTGTTTTTAGACAGGCCCTCCCTAATTTGAATAACAATGGAAGCTCACCAAAAGGAATCAAAAGTGGGAAACATGAGAAACCAGAGGGTCGTTTATTAAGCTTCACATGGGTATGGATTTCCTCAATCAGACATGCGGGTATTGATTTCCTGAATCAGACTTGTGGGCCATTATTATTTCAATTTCAAACTCTTTTATTCATATTTCTCGTTAATATTGTATAATATAATCTTCCCTCCATTTCGTCAAATTCGCATGTGCTTTTATGTTAAGGCGTGTTCATACAAAATCACACGCCACACCTAGAAAATCAAAACACGTTGATACCAATGATAGGGCCCACGGAATTTGACGGTCATCTTTACTGTCAAAAGGAAATTTCATGATGGTTTCGTGATATAGTTACCTTTCAATTTACGTTTTTAGTAAAATTTTAAATTGTCAAAAAATCTTAATTGATATATATCATTTTAAAATAATTTTAGGATGATAAATATATTTATAAATTAAATTTAGTAATTAAATTATAAACTCATTAAATGAGACGTGATAAATCCAATTTTTCTTGTGGGTATTGTAAAATGAAATTCAGATGTTAAAATGAGAAGGGAAGTTTACCAGCTTAAAGATTTTCCTTCTCTAATTTTTCGGTATTTTATTATTGAGCGGCGACTCTGACTGGATGAATAATCCTGTAACAATAGGCTAGTAAAGAAGAAGAATAGTAAATTATGAGAGCAGAAACAATCATGGTAGCAAGGCCTATAATCTATCCTGATTCCCAACTATGAAGCACTCAATGCCAATGATAAACCTCTTATCATTGTTGCCATTAACAAGAACTGATGAATTGTAATTTTATATTTTTGAATAACAAAAAATATTGATTTCAAGGAGGGCATTTTTCAAAAATATATCTAAAAACCCAAGCCATTTTTTACCACGACAAGTTTCGAAGGAAATACCCTTGATTTCAGTCCAGCTTCGAAGCTGTTGAAAAGAAAGGACATATGCAATCTAAATCTGTGATTTGTCGATAAACATGTATGTCTGCAAGGCTTAATCAACCAATTCTTCCGTGGTGGCAAAAATGATACTGGAAAAGATCTCAGGTATTTAGAAATATTGGTTCATGTTCTTGTTCATAGATAAAAAAGTTGCCTTCAAGAGTAGATGATGAGATGAATATGTCACATAAATATCTTTATATATTTTGTAAAACCCAACTGAAATATCTTTATCTACTCTACTGAAGGCCCAATTTTTCCTCTAGTTTACAGTCCTTGCTTCCAGAAAAATGAAATTGTAATATGTAATAATTCTATGTTATTCAAAATAATAATCATGTACCTGTATTGATGTTTGTATCTCAAGCTTCTTCTTGGATGTCTGTAACAAGATTCCTTAAATTTTCCTACTACAATAAAAATTTGAATTGAAACTTGCATAAAAGTTAAATTGAAACTTGTAGATTGCAATTGGTAATGACAAAATGAAAATAAATACAGTCACAATATCATTGAAATTAGAAACTTATATGTTTTTAGAAAAAAGCAAAGACAACGTGTGAACTCTGAGTTTAATAAATTCATTATTCACATAAACTTATTTTAGTTTCTAAATTTAAATTGGGAATTATTAAAAATCATTATCAATATGATTTATAGAATATTTGTAAAATGAATAAAATCCAATCGGATTTCATATATATATAGTAATATACCTTATATATTATATTTGACTATTATGAAATTTTACGGTTTTTAAATAATATAAACTTGCTGAAATACAGTTTTATTAAAAAATTACCTAGCTAAATTGATGGGTTTTTTTTTATTAAATTGTAATTTACGGTTAAAATACTAAAAAACGGTATATAGACCATCGAATTCTAGGCCTGCTAGCGATGCTCAATTATGTTTTTTCCAATTACTTATTTATGATAGTTATAAGACGTTTAAATTATATTTATAATATAAAATATTTTGGGGACATGTAAAGTACAAGATGTATAAATTATTTATTATTATATAAATTAATTTTGAAGGGTAGGTAGGTAAAGGAGACGAAGATTCCCATTTTCCAATCCAATAATACGGTTTGAATGAATTTGACTTTAAAAAGAATTAATATATGAGAAAAAGAGTAAACTGTAATACCCGGCAAAAAAAAGGGATATAATATAAAATAAATAAAGAAGTAAATTTTAAAAAAAATGGGAGCATAGGCATGTGGGCAAGTGGGTGAGTGGGGTAGGTGAACCCCCCCCACGTGAAGGCACATGGGCACCATAATAACTAGTCAGACTGGTCCTTTCCCGGACAAAAAAAAAAGGTTTGATTAAATTTGAGATCCGGGGGCTTAGACCACACACAACCCATGGAAACGTTGTAAATTTAGCAGTTTTGGAAGTTTGGAGAGCTAACTGAATGTGGAGGGGGCCATTGTTTTCTCAGAGACATTCACACTAGTTCTCATTAGCACAGGCAGTCCTCTAACCTGATTAGCTCACCTTTTTGCCACATACGCCCAGCACACGTTGAAAAGTAACCACCAAAACAGGGGAAGGGACGTCCGTCAAAGAATATTAGAAATCTAAATTTATTCTAGCTTTCTCCCAATCAGTGCCAAAATTGGATTTTTTACAAGATTTAATAGTTGTAAGTTCTATGGTAGATATTCTTGCAACTTGTGGAAGAACACAAAAGTAATGTAAACTATTAGCCAAAAAAATCTTGAGAGAAATGAGGGTTCTTAGATTGTAACTACTGCAGGATATACTCAAAATACTTTTTTTGAAAAGGCTTTAGTAACTTTCAAGTGAATGAAATCGGCGAGTTTAGTGCCAAATCTTCTTCTCCATCTAGTATCACCTTTCCCAAACTATAAAAATAGGTGGAGACTGCATAGATTCTTGGCTAGAATCATAACAAAAGTTAGATTTTTAGTTTTTCCCTCAACCTTACCTCCTGCTCATGAACTCCCATCATCCACGATGGAGACTTTGGGCTGAGAGTTGATAGCATGATAGAAAAGGATGAGACTTTGATGAATGGGAGCATCCACATTACCAGATTCAACTCCATCACATATATTTCTAAATAGAGAAGAAGACTAATGAGGGTCTTAATGTGAAAGCAATTGGATGCTTCATCTTCTCTAGGATTTATTTTTGGAATATTTCTGGTTTTTGGGGTGACTGTTGTACTCTCTTTCATAGCGGCTTGATTTCTTAGATCTATTTTCATTTACCTACAATCATGTTGGTGAATTTTTTTACTACTCCATTACATATTGGATTAATTGTTCCATTTCTACGCCTTGGGGAGTGGGTGTCTGAGGGAAAAAACTTTTCAATTGCACACAATGTTTTGTGGATGGTTACCACTGGGAAAGCTTCGATACCTTGACCCACTTCCTTGTCACATAAAATTGTTCTTACCTTCAATTGCAACACTTCCTTTATTGATGGCCTATGATGGTCACAATACCACATTCTAATGTCTCTACATCAGTACTTGGGAATTCAGGTATTGGACCTAGTTTTGTTTGTAAAGAGGATTGCGGAAGATACACAAGATATGGCTGCATAGAATGTTCAATTTTTTTGTGGAATGAGTATAGAAGATTTATAGCAAATGCATAAGGGTGGAATTGAGGACGCGTGCAAACTTCTTGATGAAATATCCATTAAAGATGCGAACGAGATCCCATAATTTATCTATTATAATTATTTTCATTTAGTTTTTCCAAACCATGGTTCTTCTCTCTTTATCTTTTATAATTATTGTCATTTAGTTTTTCATTTGTAATAAGATAAAATTTTAAACCGTAGGAATTATCATAAGATATGATTGTTTAAATAATCATGTTTTCAAAGCAATAAGATGTTATAACGTAACCTACATGATCCAATACTCCTTTGTAATTAATGGACTTAAACCCTCACTCTGTGATGATCTAAGAAAATGTCCCAACCAAACTAGATTACTATAGTACTCGTTTTATTGACAAGTTGAAGTTGGGCCCCTACAAATATGTTGCCCACTCCCTTGTTAAAATAGATAAATCATGATTTTCGAAGACATGCAAATCAACCTTCGTAACTCTAGAAAGGAGATGTCGAGTTTCCTACATGTACCTTGTTATGTGAGGAGTCACTTCAATCCTTTTGGATCAACCCCGAATGAATATTTGTGACCTTTTTGACGCCCTTATAGGATCCATGTTACACTATTTTGCAGTGGTAGGAAAATGGTAATTCTAAACAGTTGGCTTTCATTTTGAACCGCCATTTGAAACTTGGATAGAGAAATTATTATCTGTCTTCGCAAACCTCTAGTTTTTACTAGACAATTGCATGGAATCTTGATTCAAGGAAAAAAATTTCTGTATAGTTTGGAAACTCCATTATTGTAGGCCACCGGTCACAGTTTGACTAGGTTAAACTGGACCAATTAGGACCGGTGGCTCAAGAAAACTTGTCACTGTTTGAAAATAGTTTTCTAGTTCCAAGTTATGTCGACTCTGATGAATTATCCTTGTATGGGGGAACTTGTAGGAATTTTATCATGGCGCATAAATCCATCAAACGTTATTTTTTGATGTGGTTTATTAAGCCTTTTCTCAGCTAACTTTTAATCGTTTGCAACGTTTAGGTGATTACGATAGATGGCCCCGTAAAACTAGTAAATCAATCGTAAATTGTTTGCTAGTTCCAAATTCCATCTGGGTTCTATGAAGTCTTGGTATATAAATGGACACGTAGAAATTTAACCGTCATGTGTTTTCAAATGGGAAGACAACGTTTGAAAGTGGTTTCTTAGCCTTTGAGCCTGAGTTGAACATTTTGTAGCTAGTATGAAAATGAAAAAGAAAAGTGGTAGGACTCCTGTTGGGTTGCCAAACCACCGTGGAAAATTTTGACACATGTAAATAACTGTTTGAAACTCCATAGTCTAACTTGTGTGAAATATAAATTTTGACAAAATGGTGTTTCTCTCTCTTCCTTTCTCTTTCTCTCTCCTTGGTTATGAAATGAAGTGAAATGAAATGAAATGAATACATGTTTCTAAACCTTTTCTTTCGAATGAAAATTATAATTATTATTATATGTAAATGGGAAACTAAAGACATTAATTATGTTATATTAGGGTGGATTCCATGCCAAGCGATTTATCACTAATTTCATGCTCACATGGTTTTGTAGGATGCAAGAATGATGACGAAAAGGTGATGTGTAATTCATTATTTATTATTGTAATTTTTATAGGTCATTGTAAAATGAATATATGTATAATGTAGTCTCATGCTACAGAAATTTTATATTTGAAATTTGCTAATATGTATGGGATGCTAGTTTTAGGGATATCTTAGGAAATGTGCATTTAATCACAGGTTCAATTTGATTCATAGTTGTGTATGGTAAAAGGGTTTGATATATATATATATATATATATATATATATAGTAAATGAATTTGAAGTTAATACATTGTGGGGAATTTTTCAGTGTTCAATAAATGATTAATTATTTATTGTGTTGTATTCTTACCTTGTAAATGTAATAAAGAGATTTAATCAAAACACTCAACCCTAGTATAAGATTTGTGCATAACTTGTCTTAATGTGTGTGATCCTTCGTAGCATAGAAAAAAATTGAAACCATAGAATAAACTTAAACCTTGTACTCGATGGCACCTCATAGGTTAGGTAAATAAAACCCTAGTTAGAGTTTACCGTCATAGTCGTTATGTTTAGCAACATTGTCGTGAACCCATATTTTAGGAATGACATGGTCCAACTTTATCCGCAAAGTATGTGGTTTTATTCTAGTTGGGTAACCATGAGGAGAATGTCCCCTCTTCAGGCTCGACACCATGTTGAGTGGTCAAGATTGCCTTGGAAGTCACCTTATGAGTCCTTCTTGAAGTAACCACTATGCAAAGTGTAACCTTACCATCGTGGGGTAAGTAGAGCTAATACTCCCTTAGTATCCTTTTGGATTACTAGGTCTTACGAGATTAGATCTAGAAATTAATTTCATTAGCAAGTGAACTCCGTGTTTGATCAAGACGACATAAATGGAGATCGTGAAATACTTGTTCTAGGTCTTAAAATCATATTAATGAATTCCTTAGTTCCTCTCGTTAAATGTGTTACCACGGTTTCTATCAACATATCACCTTGGTCTTTCATGAAGGTAATCTATCATAATCATGTCCTTTCACCTTAAACTTTTTTATAGTTGAGTGTAGATCATTAGGCACGGTTGGAATTAAACCAAACCTCGATTGATTAGGAGGTTAACTTGGGATTCATGGGTAGTTATAATGCTTCCAATCATATACTTTTTCAAAATTTTAAATAAGTACTTGCGTAACTCTTTATGCTATAAAGTGACACTGAACAAAAAGAGACCTAGCAAACATTGTAAATGAAATTAGAAACAATAGTAGGTTTGATAATGTTTTAGGAACAAAAATTCACTTGAAGTCCTTATGGATGATTTAGGCATTGAATTTTTGTTAATAATGGATTGAAATTGATTCTTTGTGGGACTATGCCTTTGAGCCCGTTTAGAGTTCACTAAAACCAAGATAAAAATAAAATTATGTCTTGTAAACACTTAATCGAATCAAACTAAAATTAATACTAAAACAACCATAGTACGAAAACAAATGAAGGAAGTTTATAGGAAAGAGAAAATTGAACCTTCACGTCCTTTTATGTGTATTATTTTCCCTTGACAACTTCCATTGGTCCCCTGCATAATGAGGGTTAAATTAAATGTCAACAAAACATGTTTTTAGAAAACAAACCTTTAACATAAAAACGATAGAATTAGGAACTTTGTATGTAATTATAAATATGGAATTTAATTATGTAAGTTATGGAGATTGTCATAAGGGATAAAGAGAAAACTTAAATGGTCGAACAATAAGTTTAACGTGAAATGAATTACAAAATCAGATATGGAAAATGGATAAAATCACCCTAATATAAAAATTTCCTTGGAATGTTAATCATTACTAAGATGTAATCATGGAAATGATGTGTTATGGGATTTCCAATCCTTAAGTCCCTTTTCTTGTGTTTGGGTTATTGCTAGCATTCGCTCATGGGGAAGGTCTGTCATCAACATATATATGGTGTTGTCATGTTTTTATGTAGGTCGATGGCTTATTTAAGTGTCATATGTTTTCTCGTGTTTTCCTTTTTGGAGTCTTTGTGGCATTGTGTAGTGAGCATTGTAAGTAAAAAACAATTATCCTGGTATTTTATTGTTGTATTTATGTATGCAAAATGTGGGTGTTACATAAACTAGCAATCACACGTGGGTTGTGCAATGGAGATGCCGAAAGGTATGTGGCATAGAAGTCGAATATGTGGAGGCAAAAAATATGTCACGGAAGAAGGGTGGCACAAAAAGGTGAATGGTAAGGGGGAAAATAATTAAAGGCACGGGAAAGAATAGTGAGGGAAATTTAAGTCATGATTAATTATACAAAGGAACAACCTTCGAAAAACAAAGTTTCTAATAGAGAACGTAATTTTAGAAGTGGAATGCTCTAAAATGATAGTTTTAGAACAACAAATAGACATCCCTCTAAATGTAATTGAAAATGTATGAAATTTGTGGAATCATAGACTATGGAGGCCAACCCTTCAATAGAACACCTAAAAGAGATGTGGTCTCATAGAACATACCACGACCATGTAAGCTTCATTTTTGTTTTATTAGTATTTTAGTCATGCAAGTTTAAGTGATGAGGGTTGTAAATACATCATTGGCATGTGGTTACAACTTATGTTCTTCTATCAATCATCAAGGTAGAAGTACACAGTGTGGGGTGATGTTCAAATGGTGATAATATTGATGAGAGATAAAGGAATTAAAAAGATACCTGGATGTAGTGGATAGACGCAAAGGAAGCATGGGTTTTAAGAAGAATACAAATGTGATAATTACATCCTTTGTTTATGGTTTCCATATAATCACATACAAATTACATACTATCCATTATAATGGAAAGTAGGCAACAAATATACCATTATATGAGTATCTCACTTGAATCATTTGAAGGCCCAAATAAATGGAAACAAAGAGACTATGGGGTAAACTCTTATCATTGATTTGCAATCAAGTGGAAAATGCAAGAAATTTGAGCATCACTTGAAAATAGTGGCTCAAATTCATTTGGTCATTGATGTAAAGCCCTATCAATATTGTCCATGAGGTGTGGATTTCTCGAGACACCTTCATGTGGGAAGATTCTGTATTTTATATTGTTGTCATCTATGGCATTCTACAACACCGTTTAATGACCATAATGACATTACTCGATGTAACACTAATGTGGGTATCGATGTTGACCACTATAAAGTCCTCGTAAACAGGGACCATCACAACAATGAGGAGGTGGTGTCAATTACAAATCTAGAAGGAAAACTCTTGCGCATGCAACCTCTTTTGTGGCTTGGGAAACTGTGGAGAATGGGTTGAGATAATGGTTTATAAAGATGACACAACCACATGAGCAACCATGTTTTGTGGTTATCAAATTCAACTACTATATCATCTTGAAACATGATACTGAGTCCCGCAACATGAATAAGTGAATTCACCTAAGATTGTTGGATGTTCTATCCCACAAAAGAGAAGCGTTGTTATTTCAAAAAGAAAATATGGACATTGACATATTGATAAACAAGGTTGTACTTTTTGAGATCTCTCTAAAATACATTACATCGATAATATACGTACCACACTCCATTTTGCTTCAAATAATTGACAAAAATAGATAATTGTCTCTACAAGTTGAAAAATATAGTTATATGAAAACACACAAATGTGTAAACGGAGTTAACAAAATAATTAGTTCATAGGTTAAAAATTAAAATATTCAACACAATGCAAAATTATTAAACATGTATAAGTTCATGGGAGGAGTGGAGGAATCGTTCAAGTAAACATTCAAAAACAAACTTTCCAAGGTCCGCAAATGGTGGCACTAGCGATAGGCCTAAAAATTGACAGGCTGTAGGCCATTTTTTTAATTTTAATTATATATGATTTGTAAAAAGAATTGACAGCTATAAATAATGAAATGCTAAAAATTAACAATTTTTAATAATCCTCTATAAAATTCTGAAAATATACAAATCTATAGAAAAAATCATTTTCGAAAAATATTATAGCTAGATGAATGAACCATCAACAAAATTTTATTTGTGAGTTGACGTAATTTAAAATTCCATCCCTACAATGGCCAAGCAAGATCGGTGAAATTTGTTGCTATTTTTTTGGGATGTGAAAGTAGTAAGCCAAATAAAAATGAGAAAAGTACATTTAATTATTTTTGCAAGCCATAGATTTTTCGTACATACCTTTCGGCTACCAATAATATTTATTTGAGTAAATATATTTATTTACTGAATGGAAAGCAAAGATTTTTTAAAGTAATACAACCATATTCGTAATATTTGGAGTTTCGCACTAAGCCATTCAAATCATAACTCGATAAATACGGCATCAAAGATAGTTGTAGAGCCCTCGTAATGTGCTTTGATTGACATGAAGTGATTTATTGCGCGACTCAAGATATTGTACGACTGAATGGCGATGTCTTTTAAATTGGTTTTACATTTAAAATTTTAAGTATTTAACTATCTCGTAATCTGCCTTGTTTTAGAATTTATTTTTCCCTAACTTTGAACATTAATTTAGTAGTGAATATTTCGACCTTTTCTACGCCCTTATTGGATCCATGTTACACTATTTTGTAGTGGTAGGAAAACGGTAATTCTAAACGGTTGGCTTTCATTTTTTAACCACCATTTGAAACCTGGATAGAGAAATTATTATCCGTCTTTGCAAACCTCTAGTTTTTACTAGACAATTGCATGGAATCTTGATTCAAGGAAAAACAATTTTCGTATAGTTTGGAAACTCCATTATTGTAGGCCATTGGTCACACGGTTTGACTAGGTTAAATTGGACCAATTAGACCGGTGGCTCAAGAAAACTTGTCACTATTTGAAAAGCAGTTTTCTAGTTCCAAGTTATGTCGGCTCGATGAATTATCCTTGTATGGGTGAACTTGTAGGAATTTTATCATGGCGCATAAATCCATCAAACATTATTTTTTGATGTGGTTTATTGAGCCATTGCTCAGCCTAACTTTTAATCATTTGTAAATAGGCCGATTACAATAGATGGCCCATAAACTAGTCATCAATCATAAATTGTTTGCTAGTTCCAAATTCCATTAGTTCCTATGAAGTCTTGGTATATAAGTGGACACATAGAAATTTAACCATCATGTGTTTTAAAATGGGAAGAAAACGTTTGAAAGTGGTTTCTTAGCCTTTGAGCCTGAGTTGAACATTTTTGTAGCTAGTAGGAAAATGTAAAATAAAAGTGGTAGGACCCCTGTTGGGTTGCTAAACCACCATGGAAACTTTTGACACATGTAAATAACTGTTTGAAACTCCATAGTGTAACTTGTGTGAAATATAAATTTTGAAAAAATGGTGTTTCTCTCTCTTCCTTTCTCTTTCTCTCTCCTTGGTTATGAAATGAAGTGAAATGAAATGAAATGATTACATGTTTCTAAACCTTTTATTTCGAATGAAAATTATAATAATTATTATATGTAAATGGGAAACTAAAGACATTAATTATGTTATATTAGGGTGGATTCCATGCCAGCGATTTATCACTAATTTCATGCTCACATGGTTTTGTAGGATGCAAGAATGATGACGAAAAGGCGATGTGTAATTCATTATTTATTATTGTAATTTTTATAGGTCATTGTAAAATGAATATATGTATAATGTAGTCTCATGCTATAGAAATGTTATATTTGAAATTTGCTAATATGTATGGGATGCTAGTTTTAGGGATATCTTAGGAAATGTGCATTTAATCACAGGTTCAATTTGATTCATAGTTGCGTATGGTAAAAGGGTTTGATATATATATATATATATAGTAAATGAATTTGAAGTTAATACATTGTGGGGCATTTTTCAGTGTTCAATAAATGATTAATTATTTATTGTGTTGTATTCTTACCTTGTAAATGTAATAAAGATATTTAATCAAAAACACAACCCTAATATACGATCTATGCATAACTTGTCTTAATGTGTGTGATCCTTCATAGTGTGGAAAAAAATTGAAACCATAGAATAAACTTAAACCTTGTACTCGATGGCACCTCATAGGTTAGGTAAATAAACCCCTAGTTGGAGTTTATCATCATAGTCGAGTATGTTTAGCGACATTTCTATGAACCCATATTTTAGGAATGACATGGTCCAACTTTATCTGGAGTATGTGGTTTCCTTCTAGTTGGGTAACCATGAGGAGAATGTCCTCTCTTCAGGCCCGACACCATGTTGAGTGGTCAAGACTACCTTGGAAGTCACCTTATGAGTCCTTGTTCGAAGCAACAACTATGTAGTGTAACCTTACCATCTATGGGGTAAGTAGAGCTAATACTCCCTTAGTATCCTTTTGGATTGCCAGGTCTTACGAGATTAGATCTAGAAATTAATTTCATCAGCAAGTGAAGTCCCTGTTGGATCCAGACGACATAAATGGAGATCGTGAAATACTTGTTCTAGGTCTTAAAATCATATTAATGAACTCCTTAGTTCCTCTCAATTAAATGTGTTACCTCGGTTTGTATCAATATATCACCTTGTTCTTTCATGAAGGTAATCTATCATAAGCATGTCTTTTCACATTAAACTTTTGTATAGTTGAGTGTAGATCATTAGGCACGGTTGGAATTAAACCAAACCTCATTTGATTAGGAGGTTAACTTTTGGGATTCATGGGTAGTTATAATTCTTCCAATCATATACTTATTCAAAATGGTAAATAAGTACTTGCGTAACTCTTTATGCTATAAAGTGACACTAAACAAAAAGAGACCTAGAAAACATTGTAAATGAAATGAGAAACAATAGTAGGTCGATAATGTTTTAGGAACAAATATTCACTTGAATTCCTTATGGATGATTTAGGAATTAAATTTTGGTTAATAATAGATTGAAATTAATTCTTTGTGGGACTAGGCCTTTGAGCCCGTTTAGAGTTCACTAAAACCAAGATAAAAATAAAATTTTGTCTTGTAAACACTTAAGCGAATCAAACTAAAATTAATACTAAAACAACCATAGTACGAAAAAAATGAAGGAAGTTTATAGGAAAGAGAAAATTGAATCTTCACCTTCTTTTATATGTATTATTTTCCTCGACAACTTCTATTTGGTCCCCTTGCATAATGAGGGTCAAATTAAATGTCAACTAAACATATTTTTAGAAAACAAACCTTTAACATAAAAACAATAGAATTAGGAACTTTGTAGGTAATTAGAAATGTGGAATTTAAATATGTAAGTTATGGAGATTGTCATAAGGGATAAAGAGAAAACTTAAATGGTCGAACAATAAGTTTAACGTGAAATGAATTACAAAATCAGTATATGGAAAATGGATAAAATCACCTAATATAAAAATTTCCTTGGAATGTTAATCATTACTAAGATGTAATCATGGAAATGATGTGTTATGGGATTTCAATCCTTAAGTCCCTTTTCTTTTGCTTGGGTGATTGCTAGCATTCGTTCATTCGGGAAGGTGGCATCAACATATATATGGTGTTGTCATGTTTCTATGCAAGTCGATGGCTTATGTAAGTGTCATATGTTTTCTCGTGTTTTCCTTACTTGGAACCTTTGTGGCATTGTGTAGTGAGCATTGTAAGTAAAAAAATTATCTGTTATTTTCTTGTTGTATTTATGTATGCAAAATGTGGGTGTTACATAAACTAGCAATCACATGTGGGTCATGTGATGGAGGTGCCAAAAGGTATGTGGCATAGAAGTCGAATATGTGGAGGAAAAAAATATGTCACGGAAGAAGGGTGGCACAAAAGGTGAATGGTAAGGGGAAAAATAATTAAAGGCACGAGAAAGAATAGTGAGGGAAATTTAAGTCGTGATTAATTGTACAAAGCAACAACCGCGAAAAACAAAGTTTCTAATATAGAACGTAATTTTAGAAGTGGAATGCTCGAAATGACAGATTTAGGACAACAAATAGACATCCCTCTAAATGTAATTGAAAATGTATAAAATTTGTGGAATCATAGACTATGGAGGCCAACCCTTCAATAGAACACCTAAAAGATATTTGGTCTCATAGAACATACCGTGACCATCTAAGCTTCTTTTTATTATTAGTATTTTAGTAAATGCGAGTTTAGCTAATGAGGGTTGTAGATACATCATTGACATGTGGTTACAACTTATGTTTTTTATCAATCATCAAGGTAGAAGTACACAATGTGGGGTGATGTTCAAATGGTGACAAGATTGATGAGAGATAGAGGAATTAAAAAGATACACGGATGTAGTGGATAGACGGAAAGGAAGCATGGGTTTTAAGAAGAATACAAATGTGATAATTACTTCCTTTATTTACGGTTTCCATATAATCACATACAAATTACATAATATCCATTATAATGGAAAGTAGGTAACAAATATACCATTATATGAGTATCCCACTTGAATCATTTGAAGGCCCAAATAAATGGAAACAAAGAGACTATGGGGTAAAACCTTATCTTTGTGACTGCAACCAAGTGGACAATGCCATAAATTTGAGCATCATAGAAAATAGTGGCTCAAATTCATTTGGTCATTGATGTAAAGCCCTATCACTATTGTCCATGAGGTGTGGATTTCTCAGAGACACCTTCATGTGGGAAGATTCCTCTATTTTATATTGTTGTCATCTATGGCATTCTACAACACCGTTTAATGACCATAATGACATTACTCGATGTAACACTAATGTGGGTATCGATGTTGACCACTATAAAGTCTCGTGAAAGCAGGGACCATCACAACAATGAGGAGGTGATGTCAACTAAAAATCTAGAAGGAGAACTCTTGCGCATGCAACCTTTTTTTTTTCTTGGGAAAATGTGGAGAATGGGTTGGGATAATGGTTTATAAAGATGACACAACCATATAAGAAACCATGTTTTGTGGTTATCAAATTTAACTACTATATCTTGACACGTGATGTTGATTCTCGCAATATGTATAAGTGAATTCTCTCCAAGATTGTTGGATGTTCTATCCCACAAAATAGAAGTGTTGTAATTTCAAAAGTAAATATGGACATTGAGGTATTGATCAACATGAGGTTGTACTTATTGATATATCTCTAAAATACATTACATTGATAATATGCGTGCCACACGCTCCATTTTCCTTCAAATAATTGACAAAAATAGACAATTGTCTAACAAGTTGAAAAATATAGTTATGTGAAATCACCAAAATGTTTTCATGGAGTTAAAACAATAATTAGTTCTAAGGTTAAAAATTAAAATATTCAACACAATGACAAGGATAAATTATTAAACATGTATAAGTTCATGGGAGGAGTGGAGGAATCGTTCAAGTAAACATTCAAAAACAAACTTTCCAAGGTCCGCAAATGGTGGCACTAGCGATAGGCCGAAAAATTGACAGCGATGTAGGCCATTTTTTTAAATTTTAATTATATATTATTTGTAAAAGAATTGTGACTATAAATAATGAAATGCTAAAAATTAACAATTTTTAATAATCCTCTATAAATATACGAAAATATACAAATCTATAGAAAAAAACATTTTGAAAAATTTATAGCTAGATGAATGAACCATCAACAAAATTTATTTGATACTGGCTGAGGTAATTTAAAATTCCAGCCCTACGGTGGCAAGTTGGCGTGGTGAAATTTTGCTAGTTTTTTTGGGATGTAAAGCAATAAGCCAAATAAAAATGAGAAAAGTACATTTAATTATTTTAAGCCATAGATTTTTAAACGTACCTTTGGCTACCACTAGTATTTATTTGAGTAAATATATTTATTTCTTGAATGGAAAGAAAATATTTTTAAAGTAATACAATCATATTCGTAATATTTGGAGTTTAAATCTTGAGCCATTCAAATCATAACTCTAATAATTATGGCATCGACACGGTTGTAGAGCCCTCGTAATGCGGTTTGATTGACATGAAGTGATTTATTGCGCAACTCAAGAGATTCTACGACTAAATGGCGGTATCTTTTAAATTGGTTTTACATTTAAAATTTTAAGTATTTAACTATTTCAATCTGCCTTGTTTTAGAATTTATTTATCCCTAACTTTGAACATTAATTTAGTAGTGAATATTTGTGACCTTTTTCCGCCCTTATAGGATCCATGTTACACTATTTTGCGGTGGTAGGAAAATGGTAATTCTAAGCAGATTGGCTTTCATTTTTAACCGCCATTTGAAACCCGGATAGAGAAATTATTATCCGTCTTTGCAAACCTCTAGTTTTTACTAGACAATTGCATGGAATATTGATTCAAGGAAAAACAATTTTACGTATAGTTTGGAAACTCCATTATTGTAGGCCACTTTGGTCACGGTTTGACTAGGTTAAATTGGACCAATTAGGACCGGTGGCTCAAGAAAACTTGTCCTTTGTTTGAAAATAGTCTTCTAGTTCCAAGTTATGTCGACTACGATGAATTATCCTTATATGGGGGAACTTGTAGGAATTTTATCATGGTACATAAATCCATCAAACATTATTTTTTGATGTGGTTTATTGAGACATTGCTCGCCTAACTTTTAATCATTTGCAACTGTAACTAGGCGATTACGATAGATGGCCCGATAAACTAGCCGTTAATCGTAAATTGTTTTCTAGTTCCAAATTCCATTAGCTCCTATGAAGTCTTGGTATATAAATGGACACGTACAAATTTAACAGTCATGTGTTGTCGAATGGGAAGAAAACGTTTGAAAGTGGTTTCTTAGCCTTTGAGCTCTGAGTTGAACATTTTTGTAGCTAGTATGAAAATGTAAAAGAAAAGTGGTAGGACCCCTATTGGGTTGACAAACCAAGTGGAAACTTTTGACACATGTAAATAAGCATTTGAAACTCCATAGTGTAACTTGTGTGAAATATAAATTTTTAAAAATGGTGTTTCTCTCTCTTCCTTTCTCTTTCTCTCTCCTTGGTTATGAAATCAAGTGAAATGAAATGAAATGATTACATGTTGCTAAACGTTTTCTTTCAAATGAAAATTATAATTAATATTATACGTAAATGGGAAACTAAAGACATTAATTATGTTATATTAGGGTGGATTGCATGCCAACGATTTATCACTAATTTCATGCTCACATGGTTTTGTAGGATGCAAGAATGATGACGAAAAGGGGATGTGTAATTCATTATTTATTATTGTAATTTTTATAGGTCATTGTAAAATGAATATATGTATAATGTAGTATCATGCTACATAAATTTTATATTTGAAATTTGCTAATATGTATGGGATGATAGTTTTAGGGATATCTTAGGTAATGTGAATTTAATCACGGAGTTCAATTTAATTCATAGTTTCGTATGGTAAAAGGGTTTGATATTTATATATATATATAGTAAATGAATTTGAATTTAATACATTGTGGGGCATTTTTTCGAGTGTTCAATAAATGATTAATTATTTATTGTGTTGTATTCTTACCTTGTAAATGTAATAAAGATATTTAATCAAAAACACAACCCTAATATACGATCTATGCATAACTTGTCTTAATGTGTGTGATCCTTCATAGTGTGGAAAAAATTGAAACCATAGAATAAACTTAAACCTTGTACTCGATGGCACCTCATAGGTTAGGTAAATAAACCCTAGTTGGAGTTTATCATCATAGTCGTATGTTTAGCGACATTTCTATGAACCCGTATTTTAGGAATGACATGGTCCAACTTTATCCAGGAGTATGTGGTTTTCTTCTAGTTGGGTAACCATGAGGAGAATGTGCCCTCTTGGGCCCGACACCATGTTGAGTGGTCAAGACTACCTTGGAAGTCACCTTATGAGTCCTTCTTCTAAGTAACAACTATGTAGTGTAACCTTACCATCTATGGGGTAAGTAGAGCTAATACTCCCTTAGTATCCTTTTGGATTACCAGGTCTTACGAGATTAGATTTAGAAATTAATTTCATCAGCAAGTGAAGTCCCTGTTTGATCAAGACGACATAAATGGAGATCGTGAAATACTTGTCCTAGGTCTTAAAATCATATTAATGAATTCCTTAGTTCCTCTCAGTTAAATGTGTTACCCTAGTTTCTATCAACATATCACCTTGGTCTTTCATGAAGGTAATCTATCATAAGCATGTACTTTCACCTTTAAATTTTTTTATAGTTGAAGTTTGTAGATCACTAGGCACGGTTGGAATTAAACCAAACCTCGGTTGATTAGGAGGTTAACGTGGGATTCATGGGTAGTTATAATTCTTCCAATCATATACTTATTCAAAATGGTAAATAAGTACTTGCGTAACTCTTTATGCTATAAAGTGACACTAAACAAAAAGAGACCTAGCAAACATTGTAAATGAAATGAGAAACAATAGTAGGTCTGATAATGTTTTAGGAACAAAAATTCACTTGAAGTCCTTATGGATGATTTAGGAATTGAATTTTTGTTAATAATGGATTGAAATTGATTCTTTGTGGGACTAGGCCTTTGAGCCCGTTTAGAGTTCACTAAAACCAAGATAAAAATAAAATTATGTCTTGTAAACACTTAACTGAATCAAACTAAAATTAATACTAAAACAACCATAGTACGAAAACAAATGAAGGAAGTTTATAGGAAAGAGAAAATTGAACCTTCACCTCCTTTTATGTGTATTATTTTCCCTCGACAACTTCCATTTGGTCCCCACTGCATAATGAGGGTCAAATTAAATGTCAACTAAACATATTTTTAGAAAAAAACCTTTAACATAAAAACAATAGAATTAGGAACTTTGTAGGTAATTAGAAATATGGAATTTAATTATGTAAGTTATGGAGATTGTCATAAGGGATAAAGAGAAAACTTAAATGGTCGAACAATAAGTTTAATGTGAAATGAATTACAAAATCTGTATATGGAAAATGGATAAAATCACCCTACTATAAAAATTTCCTTGGAATGTTAATCATTACTAAGATGTAATCATGGAAATGATGTGTTATGGGATTTCCTATCCTTAAGTCCCTTTTCTTGTGTTTGGTTTATTGCTAGCATTCGTTCATTTGGGAAGCTCTGGCATCAACATATATATGGTGTTGTCATGTTTCATACATGCAGTCGATGGCTTATGTAAGTGTCATATGTTTTCTCGTGTTTTCCTTACTTGGAGCCTTTGTGGCATTGTGTAGTGAGCATTGTAAGTAAAAAAATTATCCTGTTATTTTTCTTGTTGTATTTATGTATGCAAAATGTGGGTGTTACATAAACTATCAATCACACGTGGGTGTCGTACGATGGAGGTGCTAAAAGGTATGTGGCATAGAAGTCGAATATGTGGAGGCAAAAAATATGTCACGGAAGAAGGGTGGCACAAAAGGTGAATGGTAAGGGGAAAAATAATTAAAGGCACGGGAAAGAATAGTGAGGGAAATTTAAGTCGTGATTAATTGTACAAAGGAACAACTGCGAAAAACAAATTTTCTAATAGAGAACGTAATTTTAGAAGTGGAATTCTCTAAAATGACAGATTTAGAACAACAAATAGACATCCCTCTAAATGTAATTGAAAATGTATGAAATTTGTGGAATCATAGACTATGGAGGCCAACCCTTCAATAGAACACCTAAAAGATATTTGGTCTCATAGAACATACCGTGACCAACTAAGCTTCTTTTTATTATTAGCATTTTAGTCGTGCGAGTTTAGCTAATGAGGGTTGTAAATACATCATTGACATGTGGTTACAACTTATGTTCTTTTATCAATCATCAAGGTAGAAGTACACAATGTGGGGTGATGTTCAAATGGTGACAAGATTGATGAGAGATAGAGGAATTAAAAAGATACACGGATGTAGTGGATAGACGGAAAGGAAGCATGGGTTTTAAGAAGAATACAAATGTGATAATTACATTCTTTGTTTACGGTTTCCATATAATCACATACAAATTACATACTATCCATTACAATGGAAAGTAGGCAACAAATATACCATTATATGAGTATCTCACTTGAATCATTTGAAGGCCCAAATAAATGGAAACAAAGAGACTATGGGGTAAAACCTTATCGTTGTGACTACTGACCATGTGGACAATGCCGTGAGTTTGAGCATCATAGAAAATAGTGTCCCAAATTCATTTGGTCATTGATGTAAAGCCCTATCAATATTGTCCATGAGGTGTGGATTTCTCAGAGACACCTTCATGTGGGAAGATTCCTTTATTTTATATTGTTGTCATCTATGGCATTCTACAACACCGTTTAATGACCGTAATGACATTACTTTGATGTAACACTAATGTGGGTATCGATGTTGACCACTATAAAGTCCTCGTAAATAGGGACCATCACAACAATGAGGAGGTGATGTCAACTAAAAATATAGAAGGAGAACTCTTGCGCATGCAACCTTTTTTTTCTTGGGAAAATGTGGAGAATGGGTTGGGATAATGGTTTATAAAGATGACATAACCATATGAGAAACCATGTTTTGTGGTTATCAAATTTAACTACTATATCTTCTTGACACGTGATGTTGATTCTCACAATATTTATAAGTGAATTCTCCTAAGATTGTTGGATGTTCTATCCCACAAAATAGAAGTGTTGTAATTTCAAAAAAGTAAATATGGACATTGAGGTATTGATCAACAAGGTTTTACTTATTGATATATCTCTAAAATACATTACATTGATAATATGCGTGCCACACTCCATTTTCCTTCAAATAATTGACAAAAATAGACAATTGTCTAACAAGTTGAAAAATATAGTTATGTGAAATCACCAAAATGTTTTCATGGAGTTAACACAATAATTAGTTCTAAGGTTAAAAATTATAATATTCAACACAACAAGGATAAATTATTAAACACGTATATGTTCATGGGAGGAGTGGAGGAATCGTTGAGTAAACATTCAAAACCAAACTTTCCAAGGTGCAAATGGTGGCACTAGCGATAGGCCTAAAAATTGTGTTTGTAGGCCATTTTTTTAATTTTAATTATATATTATTTGTAAAAGAATTGTGACTATAAATAATGAAATGCTAAAAATTAACAATTTTTAATAATCCTCTATAAATATCTGAAAATATACAAATCTAAAGAAAAAATCATTTAAAAAAAAGTTATAGCTAGATGAATGAACCATCAACAAAATTTTATTTGACAGGATGAGGTAATTTAAAATTCCAGCCCTACATGGCCGGTTAGCGGATTGGTGAAATTTGTTGCGATTTTGTTGGGATGTGAAAGCAATCACCAAATAAAAATGAGCAAAGTACATTTAACTATTTTGCAAGCCATAGATTTTCATACTTACCTTTCTGGCTACCACTGATATTTATTTGAGTAAATATTTTTATTTACTGAATGGAAAGCAAATATTTTTTAAATTAATCAACCATATTCGTAATATTTGGACTTTCACCTTTGAGCCATTCAAATCATAACTCGATAATTACGGCATCGGCACGGTTGCAGAGCCCTCGTAATGTGCTTTGATTGACATGAAGTGATTAGTTTCACAACTCAAGAGATTCTACGACCGAATGGCGGTGTCTTTTAAATTGGTTTTACATTTAAAATTTTAAGTATTTAACTATCTGCAATCTGCCTTGTTTTAGAATTTATTTTTCCCTAACTTTTAACATTAATTTAGTAGTGAATAAAATGACGGAGGAATATAACCTTTAAAACATGACTAAGGCCATGGGCACCTTAAACATGGACCTAGTGTATGACAATGCCAATAGCTAGAACAAAACTTCTCATGAATTATATATATTTTGAGGGTTGAGGGAACCAACAAAGTATCTTTTGATTCTTTTTAATGACTACATTGCAAAATTAGTCTCAGAAAAGGAAGCAATGGAAGTAAAATACTCACAGCAAGGAATCTTGGCAAGGTATATGGAAGTTCACATATTCATTATCCACATGGTCAATAGAATTATAGATCAAAGTAGACATAAAGACGCCATAAAGAAACACTTCATAGATGAGGAACATTTATGTGTATTCCATAGAGGTGGCAAGAAGTACAAATTGGTGTATATATAAGGTAATTTGAAGGATTTCTTTCCATTTACCTTATATATTGTTCAAATTTTGCATTCTTGCATTTAGACATCATGACGAGGTCAAATAATTTAGACCTTGTCAATCAATATTGCTACATTTTAACATAGGAGTTCAATGAGGTCTAGTGTACCACATATTTGAAGGAAAATAACTTCTTCCTCACTTTTATGATGAGCCACGGGTGCCTTAAACATGGGCCTAGGGCATACCAATGCTAATCGCTAGTACAGAATGAGTCATGCTATACATTTCAAGGACTCGGTAAGCCATCAATTTTTTTCCCCTGTTTATCATCATGTGTAAGAACTTGTAAGCCATTGCAATATACTTTTACAGATCAGAAAAGAAACAAGTAAAACTATAAGATGGATAACTAAAATGAGAGGTGAAGGAAATTTTCAAACACCAAAAATAAGCTCAAAACTAAGAAATGTCGAAAGCAAGAAACCTATGATATTAAGAAAAATAAAATCCATTTCCATCCACCATAATTCAAACAATTCAAATGGTGAGCAGATAAGTATGAAGGATGGGCCAAAATACATTCATTATTCAAAGTTTCCAATGGACATCATGTTTGAATTTCTCCATCTCTACAAATTGTAAACCAAAAGCAATAGAACTTGATGACACAATTGGAGTTGAATAATCAAAATGTAAACATATCTTAAAATATAATATTCATCCTTTCATAATTTTCTTGATATATAAAAATCCCCAAAGTTATTGGATCTTGTGGGGCATGCCTTTCTTATCCGTATCCATTTTGTGTATTTGGTTCAGGATGCACTTCTTTCTTTCACTAAGTATAGCTACTCTGAAATTTAGAACTTCTAATCTTTTATGTTCTAAAGAATGTGATTACAGGGAAATGCAATGTTCTTTGCACATCTAGAGATAAGAAAAATATGCAGCCTTCACAGGAAGACTTTGTTGGTGTATGTTATTTTCCATGTATTTATTTTATGTTCATGGGATTCCTCCACATAGGTGATTGATCATGCTTAGGTGTCCTAAGGTGTCATTATGGTCTTACGCGTGTCATAGAGCGTCATAGGAGTTACATTTGACTAGCTATTCCAAGAATGTAACTCCCACTTCTTGATGGCTACATTTGTGGGAGAATTACACACCCCACTCCTATTTGTACGCTCTTTGATATTGAACAATGTATGGGATTGAGGATTTTGCCTTGCACATTTCTGAGTTTTGGAGTATTTTGTGTTTGCACGTTCTTGTTGGCTTCATACTTGAATCCGCACAACCTTGTGGCCAGTCATTTTCTCCCTTCCTCCTCGGCACACGCTCCAATATGGTATCAAAGCATGAGGATCAAAAACACTGGCTCGTTTTCGTTGTCGTGGTTTACTTTCGGGTTTGTCAACAAGGTTTATGTGAAAGCATTTCTCTTCTCAGCCCTCTGTGATTCAGTTTGAGGCACCTCGTGCCTTGAATAATAACTGTTTTGTCGCCAGGAATCGAACTCCTGCACCATTTTTGGTCTGCTCAACTCGGTTTTATCCTGCTGGTCGTGCTCTTTTTGTGCTGGTTCGTGTTTTGTGCTCAGCTTGGGTTTTTTGCATTGGTCATTGCTCCAGACAGCTCGTCTCTCAACCAACTCGACTCAAGTTTGGTTTGGCTCGACGGTTCGTTTATTAGCTCCATCTGGACGTTTTGGCTCGCTTTCCTTGTCTCCGGCTCATGTTTAGTCGGCTTACTAGACTCTGCAGTGGCGTCACAACTCAACTTGATCTCATTACTTGTGCTTGTGTTTTGGTTGAGCGTTCGGTTTTTGGTGTTACCGTTTGCATGGTTTTTGGCTCGTTTAAACGTGCTTTGGTCTGCATCTTGACCTGCGTCTGAAGTGACTGCTCGTGTATTGTTTTTTGGACACTTCGTGCTGCATTCCTTCCTTCGTCGATTCCGTTGGTTCAATGTTCGCGGCTGTGGGATCTCTATTCGGCCATTTCCTTGGCATAACAGCTCAGCCGTTATAATGCCTACCCCGAATGCCTGCCACTCTGTCTGGTCTAAGCCTCCTACACACGCCGTTCTCTGCATTCAACGACACTGGGCTCAGTCTACTCGTCGGCCAGTTTGGCCAGGCATTTACTCTGATGGTTTGGCTCTGCATTCGACCGTTTTAATCTCCCACCAGCACCTGACATTAACGTGGAAGCACTCATCGACACGAGCCAGCTCAACTCTATGCTTTGGGCCTCTCAACATGGCACATAGCTCAACTTGGGCCATTGGTATTAACTCGGGCGTTACAGTCTAACATCCACACGTGGCTTCACCCCGAATGGATTTGGCATAACGGCGGACCTCTCTCAGCTCGTGCATGAAAGTAACGGCCATCTCGGCTTCGTCTCTCTAGCTCGGACGTGTTCGTATCCAGCTCGTGGCCAACTCGGCAGCCACCTCCCTGATTTGTAGCATTGACCACAGCTCGGCGGACTCGACTCGTGCACATCAGCTCGGTAATCTTGACACCTGGCAAGCCCTCCTAACTCGCCCAGTCAGCCCCTCTCGACTCATGCATTGACCTCTCAGCTCGGTCAAACACCTTGTCAACTCGGTGGAACTCCTAGCAGCTCGGTCAACGGCCCATCATCATCATCATCGGGTGGCTGAATTAAGGTTTCGAGCGCCCTAGGCAGTACTCGGAGCGTGCGCCCCCCTTCCCACCCGGGACCAACGACACACGATCACAGTCTAATACAAATACTGTGAATTAAACGGTAAAAGAAAGCGTTTGAGGGCGGTGAAGTTGGGAGGGATACAAGGCAACGACATGGCTTGGAAGCTCAAATTTCTGCCGAGGTTGAAACTCAAATTTATAAACTCGGCGGTTAATGTTTCTGCAAAATCATGGATCACAAAAATAAAAGATGGATATGTGAGCACGCTGCACACGATGTTCAATCTTCTCCAATCACAACTGAAAGTCAGGCGGGCTCCTTCAGGCTTCACTGCTTCAGTGAGGCGTATAGAAGATTTCAATGATAAGATGATTGGGGAGATTCAGTCTTTTAGATATACATAATACAAGTCGTTTGGAATACCAAATCGAAATACTGAATAAATCACTCGATGTAGTCGCAGGGCATGGAAGAGGAAGAGGCTGCAGCCGTAGGAGATTCGGAGAACAAAAAAGGAATTTGAAACTGTATAGTGTAGTCTCAATGTCTTTGTGACTTTGTCTGTAAATTTGTAATTTTTAAAAAGCTGTCAGCACTGAGCAATTAAGATTTGCAGTTCCACGGAATTTGAAACTGTAGTGGGGACTCTGGGCACGGTTTAATATCAATTTTTTTGTAAAATTTTAAAGTTACAAACCTTAGCTAATCTATGACTGCCTAGCTGACTTCTGGAAATCTTTTTTTAAAATTTGGTGCCCTCCTTTTTGTGCACCCTAGGCAACTGCCTAAGTTGCCTAGGGTAAGACACGCCCGATCATCATCTTGAGGACTTTCTTGACACTTGCGAGCATGTTTTGGTCAATTGATGATGCACATCTCTAGACCTCTCTACTTTCTCGTGGCGGACTTCGGATCCTCCCCCGGGGCATCTAGAGCATCTTTCAATCCCTCTATGGAGACCCTTCACATCTTTGCCACCATTGTTGCTATTATTGATCTAGTGGTCTCCTCTTCTTCTTCATGTGATGCAGTTCCACTAACACATACTCGTTTGGTTCTTCTTTTGATGATGTGGATTTTACTCTTAGATCTGATGTAGAGAGTACTACAGAGGACTTCTCTCCTCCTTCTCTCACTATTCCAGAGAGTGTTGACACTTCCCACATCTCATCATCTATCAAGAAGTATCCTTCTCTGCCTTATACTTTAATTGCACCCACCTCCTTTCCACTTTCAGTGTGCGAGGCCCCTTCCACTCCTCTACCTTCATTGGATGACTTATACTTGTCTTACATCGCTCTTCTATTTTTCGAGCCCTTCATTGGGACGAGTATTTGCTTGACCTTGGTCGTCTTTATTCATAGTCCACTTGTGATGCACTACAGGTTCCTCATCCATCTACAGGTGTCGTGGAGGAGTTCGTCATCTCCATTTTTGGGAGTGCCCCTTATGGGAATCTTATCACTTCCACTATTTTGGAGTTATTCATTGATCCACCCTCTCTTGTGGATCCCTTTTTTGTTGTGGGGGTTGTTTTATTGCCTTAAAATCACTTGGACATCCTTTATGTGGGTGTTCCTTCTTCACACTCTGACAGTTCTGCACTCGTGGCATTACCTTTGGTTCCTTGGGGCTCCATTGGTAGACCTATGTCACACTTTTGTGGACCAAATTCGAGTTCTTTGCTGTTGCCTTGAGTTTCCTTTGTGGAGTGGGCGGATTTCTAGTGCATCATTTTTGTCCTACCTAAGGGCAAGCACATAGTTCGGTGTAGGTGGTTCTTCTTCGATCTACAGTGCAGAGGATCTCATCATCGACATTCTCTAGGAGACTTCCTAGAGTTTCAAAATTCATATCCGTCCATGGCATCTTCTCGCATCCTTCTTGTCTCCCTCTTCTTCTCTCTTCTTCTTCCTTCTGAGAGATTTCCCCTTTGTACATGGGTACCTTTTCAGGCTCGTCATGGATGGGACTCATCTTTTGCATCTTTCTTAGATTAGAGAGCATGTTTTTCTCTTATGGTGGATGTTTTTCCCATTGGGTTTTCCTTCACTACTTGAGATCTTTGTTGTGTGTGGGTACCTCATCAGGATTGTTACTAGACCCACTTCTCCTTATTTTCATCTATGTGCCCACCTAAGCTATGCTTCAGGGGGTGTTAGTGTAGGTTATTTTCCATGTATTTATTTTATGTACATGGGATTCCTCCACATAGGTGATTCATCATGCTTAGGTGTCCTAGGGTGTCATTATGGTCTTACGCGCATCATAGAGCGTCATAGGAGTTACATTTGATCGGTTATTCTGAGAATATAAATCCCACCTCTTGACGACTACATTTGTGGGAGATTTACACACCCCACTCCTATTTGTACACTCTTTGATCTTGAGCAATGTATGGGATTGAGGCTTTTGCCTTGCACATTTATGCTTTTGGAGTATTTTGTGTTTGCACGTTCTTGTTGGCTTCATACTTGAATTTGTCCAACCTTGTGGCCATTTGTTTTCTCCCTTCCTCCTTGGCACACGCTCCAATATAGTTGGATTCCACACATTACTTAATATACCAGAGTTGATGTTGACAAGTATACCATTTCAAAAGATATGGTCCTTTGTTGGTTATTTTAGAACCCTACGATCTAGTGGCCACAATTGATTTAATCCAATAGTTAGGAATCAATCCTACAATTATTAGGTGAGAATATATATCACGGGATTTAATATAATTTAAGTGTATGTTAAAATGGGTGAATGGGGCCACTTAGTGCTCTAGTGTATTAAGTTAAAAATGTAACTCTCCTAATATGTTTTAGAAAATGATTCAATGGGCATTAAGGCTAATAATTTAAGGAAACTAAGGTAAATAAGGTTAAGGGTTTAATTATTATAGGTTTGAATGTTAATTTGAGAGGGGGAAACTATTTAACCAAGTAAAAGAAATTAATGGCACGTTTCTAGTGAATTGTAATTATATTGACCTTAGAAATGGGTTAAGAATATTTCAATATTAATCTAGAACAATTCCATTTAATGTAATGTAGTAGATTTCTGGTGGGAGTTAATTAAACATATTATAGGGTTGATACCCTTGAAATCTTTTAAAACAAAAAAATTTCCGCAACTTTCTAGATAATTATTAAGGTTTAATGTGGTTTTAGAACATCAAAATTGTGGACGTTACACTCATATTCTCTCCTTTTTATAAAATATGCTATACATTGATTTATATAACACATACACTTTGTAATTAAAGACACCATGAAAATAATTCTCAAGATACCCCTAATACGTATTAATCCTCTTAACTCCCTTTTAGGTATCTTTACATGAAATCTCATCCATCAAATCAATTTGTAAAAGGATAGTGGTCTCACAAGATATGCATCAACTCATAAGGTTTCGTAGGATCGAGAGTGCATCAAAAAAATGTTTGGAAAGAATTACATTATCTTTTGTGGTATTGTTTGAAGGATATAAGTATACATAAGACTTAAGTTGTTTTGCATTACTATAACATGCTTTAATGAATATTTTTATTGAGACACTTTTGTCGCTTACTCCGAGGATTCTACAAGATACCTTAAAGGAGGAGAGATGACTATTAGTATCTTAAGAGATATATCTATGAAAATTTGGGAAGTGTTTTCTTGATCTTGAAGGCTAGAAAGTGTATTTGGAAAAATCCATAGGCCCAAAATTTTTCTACGCGAGACATGAATAAAAACCAATTTGTGGTGTTTGTTGTGTTAGGTTTTTTTTTGCATGTTGATAGTACATATTACACCATTCTAGACCTTGTTAGATATTTTAGATCATATTCTTGGGTAATTAATTAACAATTTTTAGGTGGTAGTCCACTTATATAATAGCCACTAAACCATCTGTAGAAACTACTATTGTTATCGGTGGTGACAATGGCTCCAAAGCACATAAGGAAGTTTTCCCCAAAATTTTACAATGAGGTACCGACTCATATTTTTGTCCTCATGTTGTTATTGCTACGAGTTTATTCATTATATGGTTAAATATTATAGTAACCATTGTCTAATAGCTTACGTTTTTGCCATATTCCCTCAAAATCCTTCCTTTATGGATGGATTAAGAACCATGGGAGTTTAGTTGTATCGATTCATTGGAATCGAAAACCTCACCAAGGGATTCTAAATGTTTTATTTTCACAAACCTTATGAGCTCAAAGCATTTTTTAACATACTGCATGTTGGGATCTGGGTAACACCCGCTTGGGATTTCACATTGGTCACATAATTTTAACCCTTTGATTTAGGTATCAATTAGGATACTTATGCGGGTGGAGATACTGGTCTTCCCATGAAGATTTGGTCTTTCTCGAATAAGATAGTTTTCCCCATTGGCTTAGTTATCTATTAAGAATCAAAGCATTTATTATTCTTTCCCACATAAATGGGTCTACGTCGAGGTATATTTTGTCAAGAATTTGTGAGACCACATCGGTATCTAAGTTGGGTCCACTCATTTATCCTATATATTTTTTATTTTAACCTCCCTAACACTTGTTTTAGGTGTCAAACTCCCGATCATCACATTCTCAATTTCCCTCTTATAGTGCTACTTTTGAAACAAGCTTCCAAATCCCCTATATCCCATGTGCCTAAATGTGATAATACAACCGACGATTAGATGGTCTTTGGCAAGAAGAAGTCAGCTAGGTCTAAATCTACTTTTGCAATGACCTCGTCTCTTCTTCCAACCCATAACCAATGCCTACTAATTATTCTAGGATGCAGACAAGAGTCAAAATCCCACAACAACCTATATTTCATCCCTTGCAAATTAATTCATTTTCCTTTTGTAAAATTCAGCAATCTGGTATTGTTATTTCAACCTCTATTTCTCAATGACTGACCCCATATCCCACCATGTGTGGTGTCTATGGGGAAAAGGGTGAAAATGGGGATAACTATCACTCTGTTCACTTTGAGAAACAAAATTCAAACCAAATTTTTGTGGTTTCTAAAAAATCAGTTTTTTTGACTCTAGGGAAGGTTTAGGACATTGATGGGAGCCCACTATGTCCGAGTTTCATGAATTTTCTCTCTTAGAATGTGTGAGGTCGCATGGAGTCCTCAAGAAAATACTCTGTGAAAATAGATTTTCAACATATTGGTATTATTGATGTTGTGTGTTAAAAGAAGTTGATATTACTACTTTTATGCTTGAAACCACTTTAATGTGTATTGCTCTTGATTATAAGCATTTTTATTCTTCACATATGGAAGGATATTTTGGTGTTTTTGTTTCTATCTCTCCTAGATTTTCTGGTCGAATTTCTTCCATAGGGAATGATCCTTAAAAGCATATCGTGTGGATTATTTTGGAAATTAATGGTTATTATTTTGACATTCTCGATATTATGCTTCTAATGATGGCATGAAAAGGACGATGTCATGGTGATGGTTAGGAGATAACTTACCTTTTTCTTATTGGTTATTTTACATAGAATTTTATATGATTGAACCTATCGAGGATAAATTGGGGTCTCTTACCATGAGATGGTGTGTTGGTTAACATGAGGCTTGGTTTTATTTTAAAAACTATTGGGACCTTTATGACCCTCTTTTTAGATGGGGAAATGATTTCCCTTCTCAAAATTGGTTTACTTGGTCAAAATTTTTAGAAATTACTAACATATTCATTTAAAGGCTACATCATGTCATGATCATCTGTCAAAGAACACACTTTTGATACGAATGGTAATGGTCATTCTCCAATCACCATCTAGTTGGGCATCCTTTTATCTCATAATAACACCATTTTTTTCAAAGTACAATCGAGTAGGACCCCTTTTAAGGTTCCTAAAAGTAATTCTATCTTAATGCTTCTTTCCTAAGTCATCTTCATGTCATCTGTCTCATTTCCAAAGTTTGGAATATGGCGCCATGTTCACCCTATGCTACTAGATATGTTTATTTTGGAAATCCACCATTCAATGTCTTGCCAATTTTATACGCCATTTTGAAAAAAAAAAGTTACTCAATTTTGAAAAGGGGAAGATTCTGCACTTATTCAAGAGCATTAGAAAACCTCTACTCTACTTGAAGCTCAACCTTTTAACATCCCTACCCGGCTTCGGAAATCAAAACTTGAAATCAGTTTAAGGTTATTGAAAATCACAAGGCCGGACATTCTTAGACCCATTCCTAACTTCGGTGAATTAAAGTGGTAGATAAAGCTTTGAAAAATTCTTCAAATCCCTTCAGCTAAGTTTTCCAAAGAACAAATCAAATCCATTCAACAAGCTCATGATCATGTCACGAGTCTTGCAGATATTGTTAATACATTTGTTGATCATTGCACCTTGGTTTTCCGGGCTCGAGTAACTATCTAAAGAAAGTCAAGCTGCTCTACAATATTGTGTGGAAGTGGTTCTTTTGCAAGCTATCTCTCGAAGGACTGAAACCACTATTATGCTCTTCTATCTTTGAATGAGCTTTACATTGGCCTCCTTTTTCTTGATAATGATAAATTTATTCGAATTGATGGATTTCCATGTGATTTTTATAAGGCATCTTGGTCTATTGTTGGCAATGACCTTCTTCAAGTCTAAAAAGAAGCTTTGTAGAACCATGATCTTGGTAATGTTATTAATAAGGGAAATATTAAGTTTATTTTTAAAGATGGGAATCTGGAGCTTATTAATAGTTTACATTTTCTTACTCTCCTTAATGTCTCTTACAAGATTTATCCAAATCTCTTCCTCTCCATATTTCTTACCATCTTCCAAAAGTGGTTCACCCGTAGCAGACTAGTTGTTTTAATGGTAGATAAATTCTTTATAAGATCATTTGCATCACGGGAAGGTATGGAGTGGTCCATTATTTCTTTACAACATTTAATTTTCCTTAACATTGATTTTGAGAAAGCTTATGATCAGATTGAATGGTTATTATTTTATCATTTAATCCCTTGGTTTTGGACCTTTCTGTATCAATATTATTAAGCTTTGTTTGTAGATTCATCAATCTCAAGTTATAGGCATGTTCAAGTATATCAAGAAAGGGTTCCCTCTCGCTCATGCTCTTTTTCTTCTTACACCCGATGCCCTTGGCTATTATTTTACTGATAGGACAGAGTGGGGTCACATCCGGGGAATATTTCTCCTTGATCATGATTCTGATATTTTCAGTGGGCATTTCGCAGATGACGTTTTCCCCCTTTAGATGCATGAATGAACAGAACATTAAAATAACTTTCTCTTATTTAGACACCTTCTTCAAGCTTCTATCTCTAATCTTCAATTAGCTAAGTCTCTTAGCTTTCGACAGAGTTATTGGCTTATGCCCGATTGGCTGGAAACTTACCCTTAGCGTTGGATCAATCGTAGAGAAAGATTCAAATTATTTGGGATTCCATTTTCCTTCGATAGTGATTCTACTATGCTTTGGAAACATGGCATTGATCGGGTAGAGCGAAAAGTTCTGAATTGGATCTCTAGGCCTCTCTCATTTGCACGAAAGTTTCAAATATGCACCAAAATTCCTGGCTACCACCAAAGTTTATTATGTTTCATGTTGATGCCCTTCACGGAAATCATTTGAAAAACTTGCCAAACTTTTACGGGATTATCTTTAGTCTATGAAACATCAGTGTAGCTTTCATCGAGTTTTTGGGATATCTACACCCTTCCGCATGATTAGGGCAGATAGAGAATCATGGGAATATTTAGAGGTGAGACATAATGTAATGACCGTATCAAGGTTAAATGGATATTGTTGAATGTCCTTAAAAATTACAATAGGATTTTAGTTTGATCATGATCGACATCATTTCGGTTCCATTTTCCTCAATAAGATGGTCGAGGTGAACTTTATTTTTAAGTGGATCAAATTCAACATTAATTTTTTCGTAATTATGTATATTTTTAAAAATATCTACATCATGAATAAAATAGAAGAGGATTCCATGTGATGCCTATCCTTACAAAATGTGTTCAAGATTTGGATGTGCTAAACCAACATATGATTGGTTGGATTACTCTATCAAAATGGATTACAATAATAGAAAAGAAGAAATGATACTCTAGGATTTTTATAGTAGCATAATTTATTTAGACCACATAGACCTAGGACAAATAAGTTATGAAATTTATAATTAAGTGGGTTTACAAAATGATTTAACTCAAAATCCTGTAAGTTTGAGGAAATGGGTTAATTCATTTACTTATTTCAATTTGATTAGGGTTAGCAATTGATATGATGTATATTTAGATGATTACTTAAGTATAAAAAATATAATATGATATAGGTGTGATAAATTGATGAAAAATATGGTAACCTAATGTTAGGCAAATGCTTCATCTCCATTTTGAAGTGTACAACATGGAGGGACCAAAATATTAAACTCAGAAAAAACAGTAAAACTATGTATACCACTTCCATTTGTAAGATATATCTAGCTATAAGAAATTTGGACTTGAATATTTGTGAAACCATTAAAAAGTAAACTAAAATTAACCCAAACCATAATGAAGGGTGAAACCCCTGTAAAAAGGTAAGTGTTTGGCTTGAAGTGTAATCTGTAAAGTTCCTATGCTGTAGCAATACTTTGAATATTCCATTAACCATATGCATTTCTCCACCTAGATATGTGATATTTGTATGGATGTAGCTATATTTGATAATATCATCACTTGATAATGCTTGTATTAAACTTCTTACTTAATTCGTAGTTGGGTTATGATGACCATTGGTTAGGGAAGATTAACTCTACAATCTAGTTTAGAGTGCTTCAAATTTTTGTGATAACTATTCCTAATATGTGCTATTACTTTACAAAAATTTAGGATAGTTTTGAATGCCTTTTAAGATATATTTTCTTAAGGAGTACTTGAATGTGCTAAGTAATCCTCAAGTGAGTAAATGCACATGTTTAACTTTCTTATATAGGGTTCCATAGCTATATTTTTTTATTAAGGCCAACTCATGATGAAATTAATGATCAATAAAAGGTTTCAAATTTAAATATTGAACATCGAAGGCTAGGGATGAAATTACCGCTTTTGAAAAAAAAATGATTAAGTAGTTTTGTCCCTATTTGGTTTTTTTTCAGGGGTAGGTTAGCGAGTATGAAAATATATGCACAATAATTATGAAGTTGGTAGATTACTTTGGACTATTGTAAGTTATTATGTGAGATAATGAGACGTGGAGAACAATTCTAGTATAGGACTAAGTTTATAAAAACAAGGCTTAGAATATGCACATAAGTCATATTTTAGGGATTAAGTCAATATTGAAATTATCAAGTAATTAATTTATTTACTTAGGTGTCAAAAAAATGTAGTGTTTATGTTTCTATGTTTTTTTCTGTTTAGTAGTAGTTTTGAGAAGGTTAAAATGAAAATGCATACTCATAGCTAATAGGAAAACTTTTAAAATCGATGAAAATCATTCAAGTATGTATTTTGACTTAGATCAAACGTATAAACACGCTCAATATAGTTTTATGACTACATTTTCCTAGTTGTAATCTCAATACTATTTTTCATATCCCAAATGTTTCATTCTAGTCTCTTGGAGAATAGTAGAATTTCTTATCCTAATAAGGCACCAATATCTAAAAACTAAGAAGATTAAAATATGTTTTGGGAGCAAGTGATCATCTAGAGAATAGTCAAATCATCTTGAGACAGTTTTTATCCCTAGATATAACAACCATATTGAAAATCAAACATGTTAAATATTGGAAAGACTCATGACATGTAACCCAATGTTGATATTTATGGGAAAACCTTTAGTGTGATTCAATTAATATTTCATTTTTCAAGAATACTTAGAAACTCTAAATTTTATACTCATATATAATATGCCCTATGTTGGGGGCATGTTGAATTTTTGAATGATTTAGACTCTTCACTATTCACACTTTTGCAAGCATTGTATTATAATGCCATTTTGATGACATATTAACATTCTTATAAATACACATGAATGCATTGGGGTAAAATAAGAATTGTGAAACACATTATGTTATTGCAAACATTTGAGTTAATAAAATAAGTGAAAATTGATATGTTCTTGATTTTTTTTTTTCAAGATAGAAAAATGTGTTGTGATATATGTGTGCAATATATCACACACACACACACACACACACACACACACACACACACACACACACACACACACACACACACACACACACACACACACACACACATATATAGGTTTATATTATCTTAGAATTATTCTCCTTCATAAATTTATCATTTTTTCCCCTTCAATCTATTTGGTTCCTTGATTTTAGATTGCATAAGATATCAACTAAATTACAATACTTATTGTTTCGAGAAAATTTGTAATAAACAAAGACCATGTTAATTTACAAATGAAAAAATCTAACTTAAAAATGAGTACACATTTTAATTAAAAATTTAATGTAATTTTCAATTTTAAAAAACATAATTTTCACGCATTCAAATTTTTTTTATAAAAATAAAATATATTTTCTCCTTACATGAGGAGACGAGAACCAAGCATTTAACTATTATTAAATAATATGATTATTCCTTTGGGCCACTAATATATACAATACCAAGATTAGTTTGGCATGAATTTTCCTTCCGTATCAACAAAGCCAATTTTTAAACCACTCCTTCTCAATTTCTTATTAAACAACGCATTTTTCTTGTTAACACCCGCCATGATGAACGGAAAGAAAACTCGAAAAGAAAGCCCCCAAATAAATAAATACAAGTGTGAACCATGATTAAATAAAAAATCTAAAGCATATGCCTCATTCCTTAGTTATACACTAAATTAGTGTCCACCGTAGGAGTTCGAACTTGTGACCGACGATTGCTTCGGGAATCTCCGGCCAAGAACGACTTTGTACCTCTCCATTTCATACAACTCGGCTCTCTAATGGGGATATGGCTCGATAGAGACTTTGTATTATTATTATTTTCCATAATGTGAGTGTCATTGATAAATGTTGTATGGAATAACATACATCAATTTTTATCAATCAATTTCATATGGAATTATACATACTAAAACACACACGTTGGAATAAACAATGGGTGAACTCACAACTTAAACCACCTAAAACAATTGTTGAGGCCAAATAAACAAATCTTTAAAAAAAAGTTAATAATTTAGAAGAGGACACGTAAATCACATAGTGGTAAAAGAGACGAAGATACTTATTTTTCTAATCCATATATATATATACACACACACACACACATTTATATATATTAAAATCAATAAATATATAGTTTATTATACAATTTATACTGAGAGAATAGAAAAACCATAAACATCGGTCATATATGTTTATATAATGATTGTAAATAATATTTGATATCACAGTAGATAAAGTTTTATTAAGAATATATCTTCATAATTAAAAATAAATTTAATAAAACATTCAATTTTATTTAATTTTATAACCATTAACTATAATAAATGGTTTCCTATTAATAAATATTGTTTTATTATTTTTTCAAATTTTGCGATAAAGTGGAGTTGAAATTGGTGCTTCCATTTAAACGCGTATTTTATTTGATTATTAATATTATATTTAGTTTATAAATTTTTGTATATCTCGACTATAAGATTTTATGCTTTCACAGTTCATAGATCATTGTCAAACAAGTTTTTGAAAGAAATTATGTGAAAAAATTTTACTCTACATTTATGGTCACCTTTTATCAACCATCATCAAGAAAACTTCAAAAATGAGTTGAAGCAACAAACCAAACCTAAATAACTTGACAACACAAATTCAATGCAAACAATATTTTTCCATAAACAAACAATAAAATGTACATATTTTTTTAAAGAATTAGTAGTGATTATTATATTAGATTAAATTTGTATATAAAATCTCATATTTTTACAATTTGTTAACCATCTGCCCATATTTTAAATTTTATACATTTTAAAAAATAAATAAAAATTAAAAATTTAGAAAATCGATAAATTTATTATTATTTTGTTTAACTTAAAATAAAAATGATATTTTAATTTAGACAACAATATAAACCTATAAAATATGTAACTTGTAAGTGTGTACTTAAGTTTAAAGAACTAAAAAAAAAAAAGGTCAACTTAAATAACCTATAGAATCAATCTCTTAAAATAATTGAAAATAACACTCTGAAATGAGGATGTGATATAGATTAAAATATTGGTTTAAAATATTCATTAATTGATCCAGCCATCCAATCCCCAATCTCAAAAAGTCAAAATATCTAAGTTATGTAATTAATATCTCGATAAATGTATAAGATCCATCGTCAATCTTATCATCTTGAACTAAAAAAGGAATAATCACCGAGTTGAGACGATAAGATTTCCATCAATTTGGATCATAATTATTTTTAGTTATTCAAGAGTTGATCTCTCCATCATTCTTATCATATCATCTCATGTATATGAAAAACATTTGTAAAACAAATGCAAGATTGTTTGTCAATGTAGATGTTGATTTAATTTGAACCATCAAAATTGAAATATCATTTGGAAATTTATCAAAGGTCATTAAGGGAGATTTCAAGATTCAATTTTGATATCACAAGTAAATTGAAAGCTGTCATTCTATCAATCTCATTCGGTATATGTTCTTTATGAAGAGATTATATCTTAGTTTGACGTTTGATTTGACTTGATTCAATGTATAATATCCATATCAAAATATGAACTAATAAGTGGAGATGGACATGAACTATGATTCACGTAAATGTAGATTCTTAAATTTAGCAATTTATCACTTGGAAATGAAAACATTATCTTTACACATCCTCATTCATATATCATGACTTGTTTCCTCATTCACTTTGTTAATGCACTCATGTAACTAACTACATCATACCAAAACATTGTATTCCTCCCAAGAATCATTCCAAAATACTATATTCATCACACACATCATTCCCACACCATTGTAAAACACCGACACCTAATTGTACAATATCGACAAATAGAGACCAAATTACTAAATGATTTAGTTTGAAACTGGCATTATCATCCTAACCACCCAATAATCATTTCTCTCTCTATAGAGAAATAATTTGAATATGAATATGATTTATATGACATATTCTCCAGGATAATGCTCATTAACGAAAGTTTCAAACTTTCCACTTGCTAATTTATTATAGTAATTGTAATTTTGAAATTACACAGAGAATTCACAATATAAACTTATGACCTACCACATATTCGTAGGATACTAAATAATACCCCTATTTTCAAATCTACATTCAATATTTGATTAATAATAGCCCCTCCTAATACAAAATTTTCAATTATAAAGTACCACTTAATTTACCATACATATAAACAGTCTTTACATTGAACTTAACCAACACATGGTTATCGTCATTGCCAAGAAGATTACATTATTTCCATGAGAAATAACACCTCACTTCATTTCCAAATGCATTGATAAATGTAATAAATTACTTTAAACAAAATAAGTGAAATGTCAAATTAGGCTTGAGCTATAATTAAAAGCAATACAAATGCCTCGTAAAATTCAAAAGCTTTAGAAACTAGTCAAATATGCCATTTCTTTCTTAAACTTTCTTAGAGAACAAATAAACAACGGAACATTGGCGTGTACATGTACATTGAATCGTTTGACCATTTATACTTAAATCGTCATCAATTTTTATCAACATGTTTTAATTTTATAGAACGAGCACCATAATGATATAAAGATGTTGTCCCACGCCTGCAACATAAAAGGAGATGCGAAAGTGACATAAAGTATGATGCGCAGGACGAAGGGCTATTATCATCAAATACCATGTCGGAGAAAACAAAGATCGCAAATTATAGCCTTTTACACGGACTCCATTGCCAAGAAAAGTTTCTATTTTTCCAACATTATTTGTATGGTAAACTATTTATAAACTAGCAATCGCATGTCTACAATGCAATGTGAATGCCGAACGGTATATGTTATTTGTTTTTGAGGGATAGTTATTACTTTTGTAGTTGATTTTGTTTAAACTATGGGTGATTGATTTTGTAAGTGTATAAATATAGATGAACCACTTCATTTAAAAAGTGCAAACATGAGGTCTAACCCTTAAAACAATTCAAAATGCAAAAAAGTGATATAATGTACAAAGCTTTGGATGGAAACAACTATAAATTACATGGTTCTTTCTCGGCATTTTAAAACTATAGGTATTTGTATGCATATATAATGAAGAAGACATTAAAAATGCGTTGTTGTTGGTTTTCATAAAAAAACGAGCAACAGTAAAAAGGAAAAATTGAACATGTATGTTGAAAAGTGTAATTTTGTAAGTGTAGAAATATAGATGAACCACTTCATTTAAAGGTATCATCTCTTCATTTCAAACTTGTTACAAATTCGTACATATACATTTAAAATCTCATATCATGAGTGGTAGCATTTTGCGGACTATTTTATTTGAACTTAACATGAATACATGAAGACTTTCGTGCATGTGCAGATTTTATATCATGAGTGGTATCGTTTTGTGGCCATTTTTTTCGCTCTAAACATGAATACATTTGATATCATTTTGGATAGTTACTTACTTTTGTGTAATTGTGTTAGTGTTGCATCGATTGTTTTGTTGGTCTTTTGTTGAAAAACCTTTTTTGTACATTCAATAAGGCGTGTGATTGATGGTGGTAGTTTATCTTTCTGAAAATAGTATTTTGCACTTCCATTTTTCTATTTCAAGTTTGTCTTCATCTAAACAGAGCAATTGTACACAATTCAAGTAGAATTGTACAAAAGTGCATAGTAGAAATCATAATACCATTTCCTATGAAATAAAATTATCTGGGTGGTGCCAATATACTGCCACTGAAGGTGCCAAATGCATGAAACCAAATTCCCTACTTGCTACCCTGACAATCAAACCTTGTTTTGGTTAGGGAAATTTTTTTATTTCATCCAAAGGGCTATACAACTTTGCAAATTCATCTTCTTGGAAGCTTAAGGTCATCATATTGATAAGAATATGCAATGAAACTTTCTTGAGGTCTTCCCTGAGATTAATTAAACACTTGCATTCATGTGAATAAGTGCTTTGCACAAAGGAAGACAAGATAGTCTTAGTGTTGTTCCTTGTACAATCCAAGAACTCTTTCGGCATGCTGCCTTGGATAACACTTCAACCTTCACCTTTACATATAGCATGGTTGAAGTTTGCATGCTATGCTTGCAAGATTTTCTTGTACATCGACCGAAAAGGTTTAGAGACCCTTCCCCAAAATGGTACATACACCCATCTTCATTTTCATAGTTTGTTATTGTAGATTTTTCAGGATCATACCTTTATTCATTACAAGATGTGGTTTAAAATCATGTGCATGGCTATCTTTTCTAGTATTGGTTTAGTCTTTCAATTCAAATGGATGCACATGGAGGAGTGTAGATTGAGACCCTGAGGGAGGTTGTGGTGAGAGATTTCAATGAAGCAATTTAGTGGTACCACATAGGAAGCTGAGGAGGATCTCTTTGCATGGATCAATGCCAATGAATCTTTAATTAGATCACATTGGTGAGTTACGATAAATTTTATTATGTTTTACTTTTCTGCCCTTCTGGATGAACATATCAAAATATCAAGGAATGAGTTTAGTATATTTCATGACACATTTTTACTTTCAGAATAACAACATCAATAGAATCTGAAGGAATGGATTGCAGTATATTATAGGAGGCTTTGTTTACAGATATCTAAATGGCTGTCCATAACATGCAAGATTGAAGACAACGATAACATCAATAGTCTTGGCAAGAATTGTGTGCATGTGCTTCACCAGAACAAGTATCAAGATTATTATAATTGACTTGAAAAATTTCACAGTATGGGGATTTTGAAGACGAAGAAAGAGGACACTTCCATATAAGGAGACAATGCTTCATAGATTAAAAATTGTATTATGGTGCTCAATATGTAAAATCCTGAATCTTTTGTGCTCTTTGCTGAAACAAGCTTATTAAATATTCCACACACTTGACTCAGTCACCCTTCTTGACTTAGTTCTTGGGGAGAATTTTGTGAATATTCTGCAATAGTAATTGTACAAGAGGAGGAATATTGGCTTTTTTTTTCCAACGTTTCGAGAAAAAGAAAATTCTAAAAATGTAGCATGTAAGTTGGAAGAAGAGGAGTTGGGTTTATCTTAATACTTGAGCCAATAAATGAAATGTGTATGGTACAAATTTGGTTACATTGTGAACTAAAATAGTTTGTAAAATATGACATAGATTTTCTTCAAAACTTGTAATGAAAATTGGCTCTCTTCCCAAGGATCCTTTGATAAACTTGGCCCGGCATGAACAAAAATTGATCGAAAATAGGGTTTTTAGGTTTCTTACAAACTTCATTAAGAAATGGTATTACTCCTATGAGACAAACCAATTTCCATTTCTCAATAAGTTCTACAATTACAAAAACCCTCATTATACATTTCATTACATAGGCATTCTCTTAGGAACGGAAATTTTGCATTGAACATAGTGGTCATAAGAGGTTACACAAATGGATATGTCTTTTGGAGTATACCAAATCTGGTTGTCTTCCTTAGAAATGAACAATTTCTCAATGTAATTAATAGCATAAGAATAGATAATTCAGATAAAATAAATCTCATTAAATGTAGAATCAAACTCAAAATAATGGCCTTGGGAATCTGGTAGTGGAAAGATGTGATAAATTTCAGGACATCCATTTTGAATAATTGTTGTGAATCGAGGTTTTTGTTTTTAACTCTGGCATTATCATAGACATAACAAAGCATTTGAAATTTAATTAACAAGATTAGTACTTATGAAGCTCCAGGAGCTTGTTTAGTTGACAGGGAAATCACCAATTATATAGCACAATTCTTCTCTTTCGGGTTGAGAACAAGATTAGTAGTGTATTTTACCTGCATGCTCTGTATATGCATTGAGATCATAGCCATCACATGCTCCCTATAATGAGTTACAAGTATTTTTACTAAGTCACAAGCAATTCAGGTTGTCATATCAAGATAAGTGCCCTCAATATCTCTTATAATATTTTCCACATGGTTCATCTCGAAGAACTCCTTGTCCTCCTCCCTGATCATGACATTGGATGCCACAATACTCTCAAAATCTATCACAAAATATCCAGGCCACTAAACAATGTATGATGCACACTCTTTTTTACCATTGTCAGGAACTTGATGACAGTTACAGCCAATTCAACTCGAGTAGGAATGATGGAGATATTCATTAGAAAACCCCAAACAACGAAGAAAAATCCTTCGAGGATACCTGAAACTCCTCTTCACTCTTTGCCATGGATGGCCAGTCTTAGATTGTTGACAACTCTTTCCCCCCTTTTCAACAAACCCATTTTGAGCATATCCTATAATCATTGTAGTCCATGGGACCACATTTTTTCACGCATTTTGTAGAACACTTCACATTCACTTGGTATATATTTACGGAAAGTTTGGAATCGTGAACTTGCTATGTGAATTTCTTAACTAAATTGCCTAAAATAAATGTGGTTTCATTGTCTACCCATAAAATACTGATTCAACACTAAATGTAATGTGGGTTGATAGTCTTATGGTATTATATAAGACATCACCCAACCGTAATTTAGTATATTCATGCCCTCACAATTGAGATTGAGAGAGTGTAATCATTGTTATAATCCCATGTAATGCTAGTTCCATGTTTTCATAATTAACATCACCCATGATATTATCAAACATTTTCAAATTTATGTAACTTGAGGGCACCCTCTCTCTACTATCTCACATGGGCTGCCGCTATTTCTCATTGGAATATTTAGCACATGGACATGAGGGCGTAATGCCTCACAATGTCATTTAATAAGCGAATTAAGATTGAAATGCTATTCATTTATGCCATTCCTTATCCACCCCGTAATTCCACAATGCAATGTATAGTTATCCATTCGGAGTTCACAATGCAATGTATAATGTACTACTAAATATAAATAGACTCAAAAGAATGCACTCTATTCTCGAATGAAAACCTACTCTATAACTCTAATTATCTCAAAAGAAAACTCTATAATTTATTTATCTCAAAAGAAAAACCTCTATTCCTTGAAAAAACCAACTAAATATTTCTTTCGGTTTCCATTTCCTCTTATTCTAAATAATGCCTCCTTGGAAAGACTCTTTATTTTGTGATTTTGATGTGCCCTTTTTTTGGCGGAGAAGAGCGGAATCCATCAAAAAATGTGGATATGACAAACACAGTGTGGAGACTTTCCCTGTCGCTCACAAGTAAAGAGATTTAAAGGGATGTTGTGACACCCACTAAAGACAACCCACTTGAGACCAGGAAACACCTAGGAATAGATAGGAAAATTATGGAATAATTTTTTTTGTTTAAAAGTGTCTTCAACTAGGTTACAAGACAACAGTTGTCACAAACAAGGTTCCAGATCAATACTAATTTACTAGATTATATTTTTTCTTTATTAACAATTATTAAAGGTCACAAGGTCAAAATTTAGGGTTAGAAAGTTCAATTAGGTTAAGAGGGTAATTTCACACTACACCACTCTCTAACTGGCTTAAAAGCTTCAACTTGATTTTTCTCAAAATTAACACTCTCAAAAATTCCCTAAAACATTCCCATTGGATAGGAAATTTCCTCACCTTTCCAATGATATAAATAAGTCCTCCTAACTCCTCATATTTCTCAAGTTAGGCGGACCTTGGGAGGAAAATTTTCCAAAGAGCAAGCCTACGGGCCTAGGGAAGAAAATTTTCCCATGTGCGGGCCGATGGAGTACGGATAAAATTTGGCACATTCTCTTTCTTCGGGGAAAAATCAAGATTTACCTTTGTGCGCCTGCGATCCCAAAGAGGACACGTGTTGGCTTTACAACACCTCAATGGAAAATTAGGTCGTCAGAGCGATTTGAGACATTATGTATTTTCAGCCGAAAAGCACTAGGGATCAAAAATTTATGCACCTCTGCCGACGCCCAAGGTGCCACATGTCGATCTTTGATTGGTTGCGGGCCGGTGGGGAGGCGGAGGAAACTTAAAAAATTTCTCAAAAAATTTTCCGAAAGACTAAGTTGAAAAGGGATCGATCTCTCGCCAATGCCTGTGTGCCACGTGGAAGCCTATGATTGGGTCCGAGGTGGTGGGGAAAATTAGGAAAATTTTCCCAAAATTTTCAAAGACTAAGTTTAATGTTGCGGACTTGCAAAAGAAAAGCAAAGGGCAAAAAGCGAGTGACGGGTTTGCGGTGGAAATTTTTCCAAAATTTTCTTTTAGACTTATGCGATTTTTTTGACTAAAAGAAAGGCCCGCGTGTTAGCGGAGCGATGGGGGAATTAGTTCCTTTGGAATTTTTTTGACCAAAAGTGCTTGAGGAAAATTTGGGCCCACGTGGGTCCGCCAAGGAAATTTTTCCCAATTTTTTTTGACAGTTAGAATTAGTTTTGATGCCAAATGAAGGAAAACTTCAGAAGGCCATAAATTTTGATAAAGAGCTCGGTTTTGTGAAAATGAGGAATTTATGGAAATCTCTTGACATGTCCTCTTTACACAAAATCATTAAATTTTGATCTTGATAAATTTTAAGGAGTCAATTTCAAGAAAACGATCTGCAGGCTTTTAAAAAGGCAAACTTGTAAATTTTAAGTTATGAAATTTTAATCAATTAATATTCTTCCTCCTCAAATTTTCCATTAAACATGGAGAATTTTTCATAGATGGATTTAGAATGGATCTACGGAAGGTAATTTTTTTGATTGAGATCTAATTTGAAAAGTTACAACTTTGACAACAAAACGATAGTGAAACGATTTGAGCCCAAGTTTGCTTAAGTTTTATAAGAAATTCCTTATGTGTTATTGTCTAGATGATTTTTTTAGATATTATTATGTCCAATTTAATGTTTCATTTTTATTTCTTGGTTGCAGGTTTGGTTTGTGCATTTTGGATTAAATAATTGCCAGTTTGAAAATATAAAACAAAGATCAAATTTTAAAGGGTCTATTTGCCATTTTCTTCTTCCAAATATTAGAATACGTTCCAATTCCAATCTAATACCTTTATTTGATTCAAATCAAACTATTCAAAACCAAAATGCAATTTTGATTTCAAATTTTACACATTTCAAAGAGACAAAATTATGTATTTTTCTCACATGCATTTCTTCCTTTCAAACAGAGATCTCAAATACATTGAAATGATCAGATTCAATATACAAAATGTAATTTGAGAAAGTTAATACATTAATTTATTGATTCCAAAAGACAAACTTACAACCTCTTTCTTTTATTCCTCAAATTCATCATATAGAATGCAATTATTTCTTTCAAAAATAGAAATGGAGTATATCTCTTTCACATTACAATATACAAATTTCAAATCCATACAAAATATCTCCATTACAAACATTTACAAGTTCATCCACTTCAAGTGGGAAAGGTTACAATACGGTTTCATTTCACAAGGAACTATCAAACTTTCTTTTTCTTAGCTCCAAAACAACAACATGTAGATTTCACATTCTTCAAATTTGATCACCACAAGAGCAGGGGAAAGGCAATTCTCTCCACCCAACCAAGACATCGAATGAAAAGGAGAAGCCATCCTTCTTCATTGGCCCCCGAGCCCCAATCACAATGCAATAAAAGATGTGATCCAACTCATGGCAAAAACATGCTTCCAAAAACACACAAGCAATATTTTCAAAATACAAAAACAGTCCAAAAATAGAATGTAGTTTACAACTACATTAAAGTATGAAATATTACGAGGATTCATCAAGCAAGCCAAAGGAGCAAGAAACTATGGGGGATGTTTCTTATGCCTCCTGAAAGGGGAAATGGGTATCACCACCTGAATTACAAACCACAAAATATAGTATATCAAAACCATGACATTCCTTATGCCTCCCCAAATAACCATTATTCATCTCATCTCCTTATGCCTCCCCAACCTCTTATGGCACCCCATAACGATTAAATAAATGCAAGATATTTCTTTGTAAGGTGGAACCCAAATCCCAACTCCCTCCACCATTATACCTCCCTAAAAACACTTGTGCCTCCCACAAAATAAACCCCATAGTCTTCTCCTACACCATTCCTAGGCCATCTACCCAACAACCCACAAACATGCCAAAACATTCACACATTAACATTTACATTCATAAAAGAAGAGCATTTCAAGAGCCAAGCTCTTACCTCTCCATGATGGAGTTTCCCAAGTTCCAAACAATAGTTGTTTCCAAGCAACAATCCAAAAATCACCAACAACAAGCATGCAATAATCTTCAAACTTCTCCAAAAGCAAGAGCTCCCAAAACAACAAGGAATTCACCCAAGAATGAAGTCTCCAAAGTGAAGCAACCCAAAACAAGGAAAGAATTTGAATTTTATAGAAGAGGGAAGGGAAGAGGATGAGGTGGATCCATGTAGGATGCCACATCACACATCCTCAACCCCAACCCCAAAATTCAACTTCATTCTCCAATGCATAATAAATAAATAGGTGAAAATATGACAGCTTACTTACATACTCAAATCCAACCCACACCCCAAAGGACTGAAATTAAACCATGTAAGAAAAGTGCAATTAAAGCTTACAATTTTTCTTCTCAAAAAGCATTATAAAAGTCTAATTTTAATCCCCAAACCATAGGTATGGTTGGTAGGTAAATTTAAGAGGTATGGGACAAGTGTAACTTGTCCCACAAGCCTCCAAAATCAGCCTCCAAGGACAAATTCGAATTTCCAAGAAGGTGGAGTGTTTCACACTCAAAAGTTAACTTACACATCACTTACCTATTACTTACACATTACTAACTCATTCTTACAACACTTTAAATCATAACCAACAACCATATTAATTACATTCTCATGATATCTTTTAATTAATTAACTTAACAACATGATTTCTCATAGTATTTACACACCATTTAACAAATAATGAAAGGGTCAATGCACCACAAAATAAACACATGCAAACATAAATGAAGGGTCCAAATAAAAGAAGATACATAAAATCCCTTGGTCACATTTAAAGGTGATCCCCCTTGGGGATCCCTAACAAAAAAACCACACACAAACAATACAAGTTGCCATGGTGACCTTTTTGAATTCATCTAGAATTCCAATGTGGTTGGTCTCATATCCCCCGATTTTTGTTGTGATATTTTAAACCTGCAAAACATAATTACCTCCTTCGGCCTTGTGGCCTTATTAGAACATCGAAAATAATATAAATAAAAATCTAAAATCATCTAGATATATAGAACACAAAACATCCAAGCAATCAACAAGATCATTTACAATTTTACTCAACAACTATATCATCATCAAATAATTTCCATTTCTAGGTCTACTCACAATATTTAAATATCACATGTCAGGAATAACATCCATAGTATAACCATGTCAAACAAGTATATCAACATCAATATCCAAAATTTCTCTAATAATCATCATGCATCATAACTGAATAAAGTTAACAATAATCCGTGATCTAATATCTAACATCATACTATAATAAAATCCATAATCATGTCCATAATATAATAGGTAGTATCATGATCATTATCAAAAAGGTTTCAAAGGGAAGTGGGCACTACAGATGTGGGAAGAAGATTCACGTGCATGTGTTCGAGGAGGAAGGCCACGACCATGAAAATGAAGGAAGCCCTTCACTATGTCTTCAACTTCATTAAAATGGAAATACAGAAAATGCCTCAAACAATCTGTCAAACTTTAAAATTTAACATAGTTGTAGAAACATCCAAAAGGACCTCTCCCATAGGGGAATGCCTTTGGCGTAATAAAATATATTAATTATGGAAAAAATAGTTTAATTAGTTTAATTATAAAATGTAACCAAGGAATGTTATTGGGTTGTTGTGTATGCACACACGCAGGTAGTGCAGTGATGTGAATGCTGAAAGGTATTGGGTGGAGGAGTGAAGAATAGAGGAAGTCTATTGTAATGAATCCTAAAAGGACAAAAGTGATGTAACTCAATAAAGTAAATATAATAACAATTGACAAAGTTCTTGTAAAATAGATTATAGTTATCTAAATGCGGGTTCGTACATACACAAAACACTTATACACATGGATATATGTATATATACTTAAGCATTAAATATGCATTATTATATAGTCATATTTCTATGCATTTTTTATAAAATAATATATGTTTTCTTTAAAAATAGTTTAACATCATTCAAAATGTTTTAGGCGTTTCTTTTTAAAAAAAAAATCAGACACTTTTGGAAATAAGATTCAATGTTTTTGGTGAAAATAACAAAAAGACATTTTGGGAGGTAAGTTTTAAAATAAAACCATGAGAAGATATTAAAAAATTGAAATTTTGATTTTTTTTAAAATGAATGTTATTCCTTAAAAATCTATGAAATGTTTTATAAAATGCAAACATATATGACATGATTTCCTCTAAGTCCCTCAAATGTTGGAGACATTAGTATAAATTGAACATCAAAATAATATTGAAAGATGTGAATTTTTATTAAAAAATTATATTTTATTTTAATGGCGAGACTAAGCTCTCCCCAACCATGGGAAGATTGAAATATTTGAAATCGTTGAATAATATTTGAGAAATATGAATTTAATTTAATGCAGATTTAATGCCCATTTTGTAGAGCCCAAAAAATAAAACATGTATAAATGCAGATGTAATCACATTTCTATAGATAAACACCATGAAGTGGCGAGAAAAAACAAGTCTAGACAACAAGCAACATTGTTTTCAAAACACTCTATTTCGGTTGATTTTGGTAGGTTTGTTTTGTGTAGTTTTTGACCTCTTATCCATTGTGTGTACAAGTAATGACAATTGTCTATGGAATTGTAGATATTTTTTAAAGTTATATTTCTCAAGTACTTTCCAAACATTGCAAGTATTTTGATAAACTAATCTTAGTTAATAAGACTATCTAAATACATACATTGAACCAATAATCATTGAAAATTTTGACTTTACGACAATGCAAACACAATGATATTTTTTAGATAATCCTCGTAAGCAAGGAAAATGAAAAAAACTATAGATACGTAAATAAGGAAAACACATATTGACACTTAAGGATTTGTATCATTCTTGTCTACATTCTCTGTGAGGGGTAATTTGCCTAGGTTTGCTTTGTGTATCTCTCTAACGTGTTTTTAGGAAAACAAGTCCAGACATGCAGGGAAAGGAAACCTAGTTGTGCCACTTAAGGAGCAATATCATTCTCGTCAAAATTCTTTGTTCGGAGATATTCCCTTTCTTTCTTTATGTATATCTCGACTTGTTTTCCATTACTTGTTTTTCATGATTATAAATAGAATTTCATATAAATCTAAAATGCATATTTCTTTTCCTACGTTCCATCAAAATCCCAATAAGTTGAGCTATTGGTAATAAGTATGATTTATTGAGTCATAATAATTTTTCCTTCTTCGGCTTGATTGCAGTGTGTTGTGGTTCATTCAAACCTATTATTCAAGCATGTCAATTATTTTGATATCCCTATGTGCGTATAAAATTCCAAGTAGTTACTTAATGTATTTATAAGATATTATTACTAGAAAACCACTTTTCACACAACTACTCAAAATAAATTTTGCAAAATGACCAAAAAATTATAACCTTCATTGTTTTTTAACTCATTCCACATAGCTTACCCCTTATACCTAAAAAAAAATGAGTTGTTTCTGTGTGCATGTGCATGAGATAATAAAATCCTTGTCTTCTACAAATGAATTTAATAACTAAATAATTGCAACATGGCACATGGTAAATATCTCTGGCTAGTATATCAAATATCATCGCGCCATAATCACCATAAAAATAGCGAAAAGTATGTCCACGTTGAGCTTGGAAAAGGAAACCTAACATGTATGCATGACTATATATACACATGTTGTTTTCCATTGCCTATTAATAACGATTGTATACGGAGTTACAGGTGAGTCAAAAAATTAAATTGTGCTAGTTATAATTGTGTGGAATTGAATTTAATATGAAATTTTTATTTCTCAAGTATTTTTCAAACATAACAAGTTTTCAGATAATCAAAATTCTTTAGAGCCTAAGAAACAAAAATAATTATACACCAATAAGATTATCTAAATACATACATAGAGTGCATGATCCTTGACAAATTTGACTTTAAACTAATATAGAGGAAATCACAATTTAATTGATAATCCTGATAAAAAAAGCAAAAATATTATTAGACTGTCATTCAAAACTTTTAGATTAATCAACCATAAAATAGTAATAGCTTGGTCATGTAGTAATGTTTGGGTCTTTTCGTTGAATACATATTTTGAGACCAACACATTCATGAGAAAAATGATTCCATTTTCCATGATTCAACGGGAAATTAATAGAGAATTTAATGAAGTTGTTGATTAAAAAGGTATGTAAAATAACAAATGTAAGAACCTTGAAATTGATTAAAGAAGTATGTAATGTTTCATTGAAAGGGAGAACATAAATTAAATATGTCTTTATAAATAAAATTACTGTAATATAATATAATTTAAACATGTACATTATATTACTTTGTAATCGCCATAGCTAGCCATCCCTAAGCATAGGAGATAATTTTTTTTTAAATGTTTGAATAATATTTGAGATATATGAATTTAAATTAATGCACCTATATTCACAATTATGCACTTTTAATCATAAAAAGGTTGTACATATTTGGTTTCCCTCACAAAGTTGTGTGGACTTGTTTTTCATAGCCTATTTATGATGACTATTTGCAGATTTGTACTTATTTTTGCATAATTTTAACGTCATATTTCTCAAGTATCATTAACTCTAAGTGTATATTTATATACACTTATTGAATTATAGTTTTTACCTATTTTGAGCTCTACAATATTTTGATAATCAAAATTTCAAGTATTTTTCTTTTCGTAGTTGTATGGACTTGTTATTTGTTACCTTTTTATGATGATTATGTACAAAATTGTGCTTACATCTGCATTATTTTAAATTCATATGTAACGGCCGTAAAAATAACCCACTTAAGACCCGAGAACAACCTAGGATTACTTAGGAAAAAATTATGGATTTTTTGTTTTAAAAGAGTCTACAAAACAACTGTGTTACAAGACAACAATTGTCATAAGAAAGTTTCTAAAGCCAAAAACTATTAATACCTTATAGTTTTATTAATACAAAAACTATAAAATATCATAAGGTCCAAACTTAGGGTTAGATTAATCAATTAGGTTAAGAGGGTAATTTCTCACTATACCACTCTCTAACAGGATTTAAATATTCAACTTGATCTTTCTCAAAATTATCACACTCAAAAATTCTAAAAACCATTCCCATTAGATAGGAAATTTCCTCACCTTTAGGTGATATAAATATGTCCTCCTAACTCTTCATATTTATAAAGTTAAGGGCAAATGTTGATTGGTCACAAGAGAAATAGACTTGCGGGGAAAACAAGTGGGCCTTGGGAGGAAAATTTTCCCAAGAGCAGCGAGTTTGCGGGCCTAGGGAAGAAACTTTTCCCATGCGTGGGCTGGCAAAGTGGAGAGGGTTTTAGTGCATTTTCCCTTTTTAGAACAAAAGCATGATCTCGGCTCTGGGTGAGCCCGAAGAGGACACATGTCGGCATTTCTAGACTAAATTTTGAGGTGTAAAATCGATTTTGGGAAGTAGACATCCGCTTTGAGGATTTTAAGATAATGATCCCTTTTGGATGAAAAGTGTTACGAGTCAAATGATCCGCACCTCTGTCGATGTCCAAGGTGCCACATGTCAAAACATACGATTGGTCAGTGGGAGAAATAGACTTGCATAGGAAACTTAGAGATTTTAGACTTTAGGGTTAAAAGCGCAAAGGATTAAAATAGCCCGCACTCCGACTTCCTCAAATGATGCCACATGTCAAAAATGTGGTTGGTTGTGGCCCATCTTTGAATCATCAGAGCAATTTAGCAAAATTTGACTTTTGTGAGAAAAAGGTTTAAAGACTTAAAAGCTTCGCACCTCCGCGGACGCGTCGTGAAGACATGTGTTAGCCATCCATTGGATGTGGATTGATGGGCCGGAGGGAGAATTTAGGAAATTTTTCCCAAATTTTTTTGAAGTGCTAAGCTAAAAAGGGATTTACTCCTCACGATGCCTTATGACGCCATCTACATGGCAGCACCTAATTAGTTATAACCTTTTTCCATAGGGTAGGGTGGCGGAGGAAACTTAGAAAATTTTCCCAAATTATTTTAAAGGTTAAGTTAACTTTTGTGGGCTGCGTGGCCATGAATGAAAAAAAACCAAAATGGCAAAAGTGGGGCAACTAGGTCTGTTTGGGGAATTTTTCCAAAATTTCTTTTTTTGAACTTAGGTGATTTTTGACAAAAAGAAAGGCTTGCGAGGTCAGTGAAGCGGTGGGGGAATTTGTGCCTTTGGCATTTTTGACCAAAAAGTGCTACTTTAATGTGAAGATGTGTTAAGGGAAAATTCAGGGCCAGCGGGTCCACCAAGGAAATTTTTCCCAATTTGTTTTTGATACTTAGAATTATTTTTGACGCCAAATGAAGAAAAACTTCATAAGGCCATAAATTTTGATTCGGGGGAGATCATAATTTGGGAAAATGAGGACTTTTAGAAATATCTTGATATCCTCTTGCACATAAATCATTAATTTTTTTATTTTGATAATGTTTAAGGGTCAATTTCATGAAAACGATCTGTAGGCTTTTAAAAGGCAAGCTGGTAAATTTTAACTTATGAAATTTTAATCAATTGATTTTCTTCCTCTCTCAACATGTCAATTAGACATGGAGAATTTTTCTTAGATGGATTTAGGATGGATTTGGAAGGTAAGTTTTTGATTGACTCCCAATTTTAAAAAATACAACTTGACTTGACAAAATGACAACAAAACGGTTTGAGCCCGATTTTGCTAAGTTTTCTAAGAAATTCCTCAAGTGTTTTTGTCCAATTGAATTCATTTAGGAATAAAAATTCAATTTAATCATTGAATTTTTTGTTTCCTTGTTGCAGTTCAAACGAAATGTGCATTTTGGATAAAGTATTTTCAGTTTGAAAATACAAACAGAGATCAAATTTTAAAGGATCTATTTTCCATTTTCATCTTCCAAGTATTAGAATTCATTCCAATTCTAATCTAATAAATTTAGTTGATTCAAATCAAACTATTCAGAACCAAAATACAATTCTGATTTCCAATTTTACACATTTCAAAAGATAGAGTTCTGTATTTTCCTCACACGTATTTCTTCCTTTCAAACAGAGATTTCAATTACATTTCAAACTCATATTTTAAACAAAGTAGTAGTTCCAATTATGGAAAAGAATGCAACTTTTATTCAAAAGACAAGATTTCCTTATTTTACAACTTCTCTTTTTTGTTGATTTTCACAATACAATATACAAAATACATCTCTTTCTTTCAAGACAAAAAATAGAGTATATCTCTCCTTTACATTTCAAAATTACAACTTTCATATTCAATACAACATATTTCCATTACAAAACATATACAAGTTCATCCACTTCAAGTGGGAAAGGTTACAATAAGATTTCATTTCAACAAGGGACTTTCAAATTTTTTTTTTTCTTTGCTCCAGAACAAAAACATGTAGATTTATCATTCTTCCAATTTTGATCACAACAAGAGTAGGGGAAAGGCAACACTCTTCACCTACCAAGACATCAATGAAAAGAGAAGTCATCCTTCTTCATTGGCCCCCAAGCCCCAACCATAATGCAATAGAATATGTGATTCAATCTCATGGAAACAAAGGCTTCCACAAAACACAAGCAACATTTTCACATTTAAAACACGGTCCAACACAAAATTGTAGTTTGCAACCACATATAAAAGATAACAAACAACACTTAGGTTTCTCATGGAAGCCAAAGGAGCAAGAAACTATGGGGGATGCTACTTATGCCTCCCAAGGGGAAATTGGTATCACCCTGAGAACAACCACCAAATATATATATATATATATATATATATATATCATTTAAATATCATTTCAAACCCCTGGCATGCCATTATGCCTCCCCAACCTCTTATGGCACCCCATAATGAGTAAAGAAATGCAAGCTATTTCTTTGTAAGGTGGAACCCAAATCCCAACTCACTACACACTTATACCTCCCAAAACACTTATGCCTCCCACAAAATACCCCATAGTCTTCTCCTACACCATCCTTAGGCTATCTACCCAAACATTCCCACACACATGCCAAAAATTCACAAAAATAACATTTACACAATAAAAGAAGAGAATTTAAAGAGCCAAGCTCTTACTTCTCCATAATGGAGTTTGTTTCAAGTTCCGAACACGCAAGATTTCCAATGCAAAATAGCCCAAGATCAATGAAACACAAGTCTGTAAAAATTATGTAACTTTCTCAAAAATTAAGAGCTCCAAATAGCAAAATAATATTCCCTAAAAGAAGTATGGAAAAGTAAAGCAACCAAAAGAGTGTAACCCCAAACTATAAAATTGACACCTTTTGATACTAATCATGATACTGTTGATTATATTATGGACATGATTATGGACTTTATTATAGTATGATGTTAGATGTTAGATCATGGATTATTGTTGACTTGATTCAGTTATGATGCATGATGATTATTAGAGACATTTTGGATATTGATGTTGATATATTGTTTAACATGGTTATATTATGGATGTTGTTTGGACATGTGAGATTTGGATATTGTGAGTAGACCTAGAAATAGAAATTATTTGATGATGATATAGTTGTTGATTAAAATTGCAAATGATCTTGTTGGTTGCTTAGATGTTGTTGTGATTCATATATCTAGATGATTTTGGAATTTTATTTATATTATTTTGGATGTTTTGATATGGCCATGAGGCCAAAGGAGGTATTGTGTTTTGTAGGTTAAAATATCACAACAAACATCAGGGGATTAGAGACCAACCACATTAGAATTCTAGATGAATTCAACAAGGTCACCATGGAAACTAGTATTTTTTGTGCGTGTTTGTGTGTGTTAGGGATTCCCATGGGGGATCACCTTTAAATGTGACCAAGGGGTTATGTGTATTTATTTATTTGACCCTTTTGTTTAATGTTTCATGTGTTTATTTTGTGATGCATTTGCCCCTTTCTTTATTTATTAAATGTTGTATTAATATTGTGGGTAAGCATGTTGTTAATATTAATTAATTAAAAGATATCATGAGAAAGTAATTAATAGAGTTGTTGGCCTTGATTTAAAGTGTTGTAAGAGATGTGTAAGTTAAATTTTGAGTGTGAAACACTCCACCTTCTTGGAAATTCAAATTTGTCCTTGAAGGCTGATTTTGGAGGCTTGTGGGACAAGTTAAACTTGTCCCATACCTCTTAAATTTATTTACCAACCATACCTATGGTTGGAGAGTTGAAATTTGAATTTTTATAATGCTTTTTTGAGAAGGAAATTTGTAGGTTTTAATTGCACTTTTCTTACATGATTTAATTTCAGTCCTTTGGGGTGTGGGTTGGATTTGAGTGTGTAAGTAAATTGTCATTTTATTCACCCACCTATTTATTATGCATTGGAGAATGAAGTTGACTTTTTTGGGGTTGGGGTTGAGGATGTGTGATGTGGCATCCTACATGGATCCACCTCATCCTCTTCCCTTCCCTCTTCTATAAAATTTGAATTCCTTGCCTTGTTTTGGGTTGCTTCACTTTGGAGACTTCATTCTTGGGTGAATTATTTTGTTGTTTTGGAGCTCTTGCTTTGAAGAAGTTTTTGGAAGATTGTTGCATGCTTGTGCTTGGTTGATTTGGATTGCTTGCATTGGGATAAATTTTTGTTTTGGAACTTGGAACAACTCCATCATGGAGAGGTAGGAGCTTGGCTCTTGAAATGCTTCTTTTTGTTTATGAAAATGTTAATGTGTGAATGTTTTGGCATGTTTGTGGGCTGTTGGGTAGATGGCCTAGGAATGATGTAGGAGAAGACTATGGGGTTTATTTTGTGGGAGGCACAAGTGTGTTTTAGGGAGGTATAAGGGAGGAGGGAGTTGGGATTTGGGTTCCACCTTACAAAGAAATAGCTTGCATTTCTTTACTCATTATGGGGTGCCATAAGAGGTTGGGGAGGCATAAGGAAATGTGAGGAATAAGGGGTACTTTGGGAGGCATAAGGAATGTCAGGGTTTTGATATACTATATTTTGGCGGTTTGTAATTCAAGTGGTGATACCCATTTCCCTTTTGGGAGGCATAAGAAGCATCCCCCATAGTTTCTTTCTCTTTGGCTTGCTTGATAAAGCCTTAGTATTGTTTTTCATGTTTTAATGTAGTTGTAAACTACATTTATTTTGGGACTGTGTTTTTATTGTGAAAATGTTGCTTGTGTGTTTGTGGAAGCCTGTTGTTGCCATGAGTTGGATCACATCTTTTATTGCACTATGGTTGGGGGATGGGGCCAATGAAGAAGGATGGATTCTCCTCTTCATTGGATGTCTTGGTTGGGTGGAGAGTGTTGCCTTTCCCCTACTCTATTGTGACCAAATTGGAGGAATGAGAAATATGCATGTTGTTATTCTAGAGCTGAGAAAAAGACAGTTTGACAGTCCCTTGTGAAATGAAATATTATTGTAGCCCTTTCCCACTTTGAAGTGGATGATATGTATATTAATTGTAATGGAAAGATACTTTGTATTGACAATGAAAGTTGAAATTTGAAATGTAAAAGAGTTATACTGTATTTTTTTTTTGGAAAGAATGTGAAAGAATGATACATATTTTATATGTTATATTTTGAAATCAAATGGAAAGGAAGTTGTAAGAGTTTCATTTGAATTAATGGAAGTGTTTTCCTTGTTTCATATGATATTATTTCCATTGGAAATCTGTGTTTAACATGCACTATGAAATCCCTATTTGGAAAGTGGAAAAGTGAAACACGTGAGGAGAAAATGTATTATTCTGCCTTGTTTATAATATATGATTTTGGAAAGAATAGAAACTGCATTCTTGTTTTAATGTTTGATTGAAAGAAAGAAAACTATTTATGACCAGCATGGAATGAATTCAATGTTTTATTTCATGAAAAAAGAGATAGTTAATTTTTGTTTTGTAAATGTATACACTTCTTTCAATTCATTGTATACTTTGTAAAATTCCTTTATCAAATGTTCAAATAACCCTACAAATAGATAAGAGGAAAATGAAATAATCAATTGGACTTAATGAGGACAAAATGATCCCAAACCAAACTAAAAACACTTAAGGAAATGTCTTGAAAATCTTCCAATCGAGCCAAGGCAAATCTGCAGGCTTTTTTTTATTGTAAAAAAGAAACTTGTAATTTTGAAATGCAGATCAAACCAACAATTTTACACTTGCTATATATCCTAAAACTTTCCTAATGGAAACCTCCATGTCTATTTGACATGTTGAAGGAGAAAGAATGACAAATTTGAACAAAATTTTATAAGTTAAAATTTACTTTCGCACTATAAAAGCCTACAAAACATTTTCATGAAATTGACTCCTTAAATTTTATCAAAACAAAATTTAATGAATCTATGTGCAAAGAGGACATCGAGAGATTTCCATAAAGTCCTTGTTTTCCCAAAACCGAGCTCTCTATCAAAAGTTATGGCCTTTTGAAGTTTTTCTTCACTTAGCGTCAAAAAAAAATTTTTGGAAAAAATTTCTCATGGGCCCACGGGCCCGAATTTTCCCTTAGCACTTGGAAAATTTTTTGGGAAAATTTTCCTAATTTTTTTCCCCACCACCCCCACCGCAACCAATCAAAGGCTGCCACATGGCACCACAAGGTGCATAAGGAGGGGGATCCCTCTTTAACTTAGTGCTTAAAAAAAAATTTTGGGAAAATTTTCTAAATTTTCCCGCCGCCCCACCCCACAACCAATCAGAGATGCCACATGGTGTCACGAGGCATTGGTGGAGGAGTGGGTTCCTTTTTTCCTTTTGCATTTTTAGAAAATTTTGGGAAAATTTTCTAAAGTTTTCCCCCGCCCAGCCAATCAAGAGCTGCCACATGGCATCGCGAGGCATCGATAGAGGCACGTGGGTGAATTTTACCCTTTTTCCCTTTGGGGTGTTAAAAATATTTTATCCCCGCCACCCCATTTTCCCCCCATGCTTAGCTTAGAGGTGCCACGTGTCCCTTGTGGACTTGCGGACTCGGGACTCGCGGGAGCACGGTGTAAAGGTGGATTTTTCCCCATGGGAAATTTCCAAAATGTCTCCCCGGCCCCACCGACCCAAATTCCCTAGGAAAAAAATTTTCTCTCCATGGCCCGCCGACCCCCCCTCGGGGGAAAATTTTTCTCCCTTGGGCCCGCAATTTTTCCCCCGCAAGCCCGCTCTGGGGAAAATTTTCACCCCAAGGCCCCCGGCCCATAACTTGAGAAATATGAGGAGTTAGGAGGACTTATTTATATCACTGGAAAGGTGAGGAAATTTCCTATCCAATGGGAATGATTTAGGAAATTTTGAATGCATTAATTTTGAGAAAAATCAAGTTGAATCTTTAAATCTTGTTAGAGAGTGGGTATGGTGAGGAATTACCCTCTTAACCTAATTGAACTTTCTAACCCTAAATTTTGGACCTTGTGACCTCTAATAATTGTTAATTAAAAGAAAAGTATATTCTAGTGGATTAGAATTGATCTGGAAACTGTTAGTGACAACTGTTGTTTGTAACCTGGTTGTAGACTCTTTTAAACAAAAAAAATTATTCCATAATTTTTCCTAACTAATCCTAGGTTGTTCTTGGGTCTCAAGTGGGTTGTTTTTAGCGGGCATCACACTTGGTATCAGAGAAGTGGTTCAAAATCTTGGGCCATTGGGCACACTAGAAAACTTGAGACATGAACCTTAAACCTAACACACTTTTAAATCTAGAAGACAACTTAGTTTAGAAATTACATATTTTAGTAAACATGGAAACTAAGTAAAACCTAGAATAAGGAACTAACTCTCATCTTGCTCTATGCAGGAGGCGTAGACAAGATGAGGAGCCTTTTCACATAGACCTAGGCATACCACCTCCAGAGCATGTCAGTAGAAGCTATCCTACCACAGATCTTGTAGACTCTTCAGGATGTTAATGCCGCTCTACGCGGAGGATCAGTAGGAGGGCATGTAGCCAGACACGATAGAGTCACTTCCATTGAGGGTCATGTATCTCCTCGACCCAAATGAGGAGCATGGAGGAGAGAAATTCCATGCAGAGTCATCCAGAGAAGAGTCACCATAGAGGGGACAGGGTGACCAAGTTTTAGGACATAGAGAGAGGTCTCAGAGCCCTAGGCTTAGGGATGAGCATGCAGAGAGGCCTAGAGGTCATCAGACCACACCAGCTGCACAGATCACATCAGGGAGATCCTAAAGCTTTGGCCATCACATTATTTTGGTGACACAGGTGGATTTTAGGAAGAGGCCTAGTTAGTGAGCTTGAGTGGGTGCTTCAAGCTCTGTCCTTGTTCTAGCAACATGAAAGCTCATGTTGTGATCCATCTACTGAGGGATGGAGCTGGTGTCTAGTGGCAGATAGAGGAGTAGAAGCTCCATGTTGATTTTGAGATAGTTACCTGGGAGCTCTTTGAGGAGTGATTCAGAGTAGATATTTGTCATAGAGGTTCATACAAGTAGTGGATAGATGAGTTCCATGACCTCCGATAGGCATCTCTCTTATGGCTGAGTATGAGAGTAGATTTTTGGATCTACTCCAGTATGTTGATTACATGTAGGATGAGCAGGTGTGGATCCACAAGTTCATCCGGGGCCTGAATCTAGACATTGGAGGGTGCAAGTGTGGATCCATTGTCCATAGACATTATTTGAGGCCATCGAGAAGGCCTATATAGCAGAGGAGACTCGGGGAAAGACCCAACAGGCTAGAGAACGAGTCCGGAGCCGCATACAATAGATGCAGAGACAACAGATCGAGGGGGTCAGTACTCTTCCTCGTGGTGGATAGGGTTCAACACAGTCATCTTTTAGACCACAATAGCAGTAAGCAGCAGTCCCCCCACCTTATAGACCTCCATAGAGGTTTGATGCACAGAGAGAGGTCAGAGTATGGGCCTCCCCCTAGGGGTCCCATCAGACACAGGTGCCCAGAGAGCTCACTCAACAGAGCTCACCTAGTAGAGACCTCAACAGAAATAGCATCAGATCATCAGGATCCACACCACATACCTCTAGAGTCTGGACTGGACTACTACACAAGGGAGAGGATCAGGTGGTTGTTTTGGGTGTGGTGTTATTGGACATTTTTGGAGAGACTACCCACAGAACCCTAATAACAAGGGTAAGACAAAGATCTCAGAGCCTACTGTTGGTGATATGGGGCAGTCATAGGATGTATGCAGTGGTCGAGAACCACCAAGAAGAGCATCAGAGTATAGTTATTGAGACTATAGGTAACATTGGAGGCATTCCTACCTCCATTTTGTTTGATTCTGGTTCTTCTGATTCTTTTATTGCACCATCTTTAGTAGAGCGATGCAGGCTAGTGGAAGTTAGGAAGGGTCATAGTTGGGATGTTGAGATGGCTTTTTGGAGCCAAGATCTCTGTAGACTCCTTAGTAAGGAGTGTGTGGTGGATTTGGGACCTTTCACCACTACCTCGGATCTTCGTATCCTTCCGTTGGGCTCTTATGGAGTCATCTTGGGCATGGATTGGTTGTCTACTCACAGGGATAGGATGGATTATTACCACAAGATTATATCTTGTGTAGATGATTTGGGAGTTGAGTCGGTGATATCGGGGTTAGGAGACCATTTCTATTCGCACCATCTCTATGCTATGCAAGCTTAAGTGTGTGTGTGATGAGGTTGTTGATGTATGTTGTTACAATCAGTGATGATCATCGAGGATGGGTCTAGTGGACCATCGCTAGATGATCATCCCATTTTGAGAGAGTTTACAGATGTCTTTCAGGGGAGCTACCGGGGTTACCACCCCCACGTGAGATTGATTTTCATATAGATCTGTTTTGGGAGAGAGATCCTATCTCACGAGCACCTTATCGATGACCACCCCAGAGCTCTATGCGAGCTCAAGTTACACCTGGAGGGCCTCTAGAGAAAGGGCCTAATTCATCCTAGTGTCCCCTGGGGTGCACCTAGTGATTTTTGTGAAGAAGAAGGATGGATCCTTGTGGGTTGTGTATTGATTACCACTAGTTGAACAAAGTAACGATCAAGAATCATTATCCCCTTCCACGCATTGATGATTTATTTGATCAGATGAAGGGAGCCACATTTTCTCTAAGATAGACCTTAAGTCAAGCTATCATCAGCTGAGGATTTGGAGGTGACATTCATAAGACCACCTTCCGTATGAGATATGGCCACTATGAGTTCACAGTGGTACCTTTTGGTTTAACTAATGCCCCACAATATTTATGAGTTTGATGAATGGGGTATTTAGAACTTTCTTAGATCTTCATGCTCATCTTCCTTGATGACATTTTGATTTACTCACGTATGTGTGAGGAGCATGAGGGGCACCTTCGCCAAGTTCTTCAGTGTCTTCGAGAGAAACAACTTTATGGGAACTTGGAGAAGTGTGCATTCTTTTCAGATGGAGGTGCAATATTTGGGGCATATCATTTATGGGGAAGGTATCACCATCGATCCTTCCAAGATTAGAGCTATCATGGATTAGCCAACACCCACTACTGTGACTGAAGTGCATAGCTTCATGGGATTGGTAGGTTACTATAGGAGATTTTTTCAGACTTCTCTCGCATTGCGCACCCCATCACTTCCCTTCAAATGGAAAGGGAAGAAGTTTTTTTGGTCAGACAGTGTGAGCAGGCCTTCAAGACACTAAAGGAATGCCTCACTACAACACCTATTCTTGTAGTGCCGGATCCATAGGGGGTGTTTTTTTCATTTTACATGGATGCTTCTTTAGTAGGACTTGGAGGTGTGTTGATGCAGGAGGGTAGAGTAGTGGCTTTTGAGTCTCACAAACTCAAAGATTATGAGCTTAATTATCCAACTCATGATCTTGAGCTTATGGTAGTTGTGCATGCTTTGGTTGATGGAGGAACTTTCTTCTTGGTCAAGAGATTCACACTCAGGATGATCATTTGAGTCTTCGCCACCTCTTCACGTAGCCCAATCTCAATGCTCATCAGCGGCATTGGATGGAGTTGCTTTGTGAGTATGATATGGAGATTGAGCATGTGAAAGGGAAGGAGAATGTGGTGGTAGATGCTCTTAGCAGAGATGGAGACATGTGGCTATGGCCACCTCAAGTGGGCATAGATTTACGGAGTAGGATTCTTCAACAACTTCCTCTTGATAGCTTCTACATTACAGTTCGAGTAGAGATCGAGTCTCAGAGACCCCTCGAGGGAAGTTTGATGGTTTCTCACTAGAGGTAGATGGCCTTCTCAGGCATAGAGGTCAGATTTATGTTCCTAGAGATGGAGGATTGAGGCAGGACATATTGACAGAGGCACATCGTGCACCCTATTCAGCCCATCCTAGGGTGAAGAAGATGCACGCTACTTTGAGATAGTTGTATCACTAGAGAGGACTTTGCAGAGATGTGGCTCAGTTTGTGTCATGCTGTTTAGAGTGCTAGAAAGTGAAGGCCGAGCATCAACATCCAGCTGGCCTTCTCTTTCCTCATGCTATACCGGAATGGAAGTGGGACACCATTTCCATGGACTTCATTGTTTGGGACTACCGATGTCGAGATATCACCACGACGCCATCATGGTCATGGTTGATAAATTGACAAAAGTGGCTCACTTTTCTTTGGTAAAGACCACTTATATGGCTAGTGCAGTGGCATGGGTATATCTTGATGAGATTTTCAAGTTACATGGGATTCATGGAAGATCATTAGTGACCACGATCCTTTGTACACTTCCCATTTGGACTACCATGTGCAGCACACCCTCGGGATGAGAATCAACTTCATCACAACATATCACCCCGAGACAGATGGAAATAGACTGAGTGGGTGAATCAAATTTTAGAGGATATGCTCAAGATGTATGTGATGGATCAACAGTCTAGATGGGAGGAGTACTTGTACTTGGTGGAGTTCTCCTACAATAATAGTTTTTAGAGTTCTATAGGCATGGCTCCTTTTCAAGCTTTGTATGGCAGAGAGTGCAGGACACCTCTTAGTTGGGACAAGTTAGAGGACATGGTTTCTCTTGGACCAGCTTTGTTACAGGACATGGAGCAGTAGGTGGTTTTGATCAGATAGAGATTACAGGAGGCACATGACAGAAGAAGAAGTACTACAGATCAACATAGGACCGACCATAGTTTTGATGTGGGCATGAAGGTGTTCCTTCATGTCATGCCACATAAGAGCCCTATCCATTATGGAAAAGGTTCTAAGTTAGCTCCTAGATTCATGGGTCCTTTTGAGATCTTGGAGTGTATCATCCCCTTGGCCTACCATCTAGCATTGCCACCTAGCTTGTCTCACGCATACATGATGTGTTTCATGTTTCAGTTCTTAGGAGATATGTTATAGATCCTTCTCATGTGTTAGATTGGACCTCATTGTAGGTGCAGGATCAAGGGCAGGTGATGGTGGAGCCCATTCACATCATAGATCACAGGACCCTGGGCCTTCGAGGCAGAGAGGTTGATCAGGTCTGGGTGCAGTGGGATAGATATGATGAGACTATGCAACTACATGGGAGGATGCTACTTTGCTACGAGTTTAGTTTCCACATTTGTTCCTAGTGACTTCCAAGAGGAAGTTGAGTCTAAGGGAGGGGGATGTAGTGCCCACTTCCCTTTGACACCTTTTGATACTGATCATGATACCTGATTATATTATGGACATGATTATGGACTTTATTATAGTATGATGTTAGATGTTAGATCATGGATTATTGTTGACTTGATTCAGTTATGATGCATGATGATTATTAGAGACATTTTGGATATTGATGTTGATATACTGTTTAACATGGTTATATTATGGATGTTGTTCAGACATGTGATATTTGGATATTGTGAGTAGACCTAGAAATGGAAATTATTTGATGATGATATAGTTGTTGATTAAAATTACAAATGATCTTGTTGTGTTTGTTAAGATGTTGTTGTGATTCATATATCTAGATGATTTTGGAATTTTATTTATATTATTTTGGATGTTCTGATATGGCCATGAGGCCAAAGGAGGTATTGTGTTTTGCAGGTTAAAATATCACAACAAACATCGGGGATTAGAGACCAACCACATTGGAATTCTAGATGAATTCAACAAGGTCACCATGGCAACTAGTATTTGTTTTTGTGCATGTTTGTGTGTGTTAGGGATTCCCATGGGGGATCACCTTTAAATGTGACCAAGGGGTTATGTGTATTTATTTATTTGACCATTTTGTTTAATGTTGCATGTGTTTATTTTGTGATGCATTTTCCCTTTTATTTATTTATTAAATGTTGTATTAATATTATGGGTAAGCATGTTGTTAATATTAATTAATTAAAATATATCATGAGAAAGTAATTAATAGAGTTATTGGCCTTGATTTAAAGTGTTGTAAGAGATGTGTAAGTGATGTGTAAGTTAAATTTTGAGTGTGAAACACTCCACCTTCTTGGAAATTCGAATTTTTCCTTGGAGGCTGATTTTGGAGGCTTGTGGGACAAGTTAAACTTGTCCCATACCTCTTAAATTTATTTACCAACCATACCTATGGTTGGAGAGTTGAAATTTGACTTTTATAATGCTTTTGAGAAGGCAAATTGTAGGTTTTAATTACACTTTTCTTACATGATTTAATTTCAGTCCTTTGGGGTGTGGGTTGGATTTGAGTGTGTAAGTAAACTGTCATTTTATTCACCCACCTATTTATTATGCATTGGAGAATGAAGTTGAATTTTGGGGTTGGGGTTGAGGATGTGTGATGTGGCATCCTACATGGATCCACCTCATCCTCTTCCCTTCCCTCTTCTATAAAATTCAAATTCCTTGCCTTGTTTTGGGTTGCTTCACTTTGGAGACTTCATTCTTGGGTGAATTTTTTTGCTATTTTTGAGCTCTTGCTTTGAAGAAGTTTTTGGAAGATTTTTGCATGCTTGTGCTTGGATTGATTTGGATTTCTTGCATTGGGATAAAGCTTCTTTTTGGAACTTGGAACAACTCCATCATGGAGAGGTAGGAGCTTGGCTCTTGAAATGCTTCTTTTTGTTTATGAAAATGTTAATGTGTGAATGTTTTGGCATGTTTGTGGGTTGTTGGGTAGATGGCCTAGGAATGGTGTAGGAGAAGACTATGGGGTTTATTTTGTGGGAGGCACAAGTGTGTTTTAGGGAGGTATAAGGGAGGAGGGAGTTGGGATTTGGGTTCCACCTTACAAAGAAATAGCTTGCATTTATTTACTCGTTATGGGGTGCCATAAGAGGTTGGGAGGCATAAGGAAATGTGAGGAATAAGGGGTACTTGGGGAGGCATAAGGAATGTCAGGGTTTTGATATACTATATTTTGGTGGTTTGTAATTCAGGTGGTGATACCCATTTCCCCTTTTGGGAGGCATAAGAAGCATCCCCATAGTTTCTTGCTCCTTTGGCTTGCTTGATGAAGCCTTAGTATTGTTTTTCATGCTTTAATGTAGTTGTAAACTACATTTTATTTTGGACTGTGTTTTATTGTGAAAATGTTGCTTGTGTGTTTGTGGAAGCCTATTGTTGCCATGAGTTGGATCACATATTTTATTGCACTATGGTTGGGGCTGGGGGCCAATGAAGAAGGATGGATTCTCCTCTTCATTGGATGTCTTGGTTGGGTGGAGAGTGTTGCCTTTCCCCTACTCTTGTTGTGACCAAATTGGAGGAATGAGAAATCTGCATGTTGTTATTCTGGAGCTGAGAAAAGATAGTTTGACAGTCCCTTGTGAAATGAAATCTTATTGTATCCCTTTCCCACTTTAAAGTGGATGATCTGTATATTAATTGTAATGGAAAGATACTTTTTATTGACAATGAAAGTTGAAATTTGAAATGTAAAAGAGTTATACTCTATATTCTATTTTTTTGGAAAGAATGTGAAAGAATGATACGTATTTTGTATGTTGTATTTTGAAATCAAATGGAAAGGAAGTTGTAAGAGTTTCATTTGAATTAATGGAAGTTTTTCCCTTGTTCATATGATATTATTTCCATTGAAATGTGTTTAACATGCACTATGAAATCCTCTGTTTGAAAGTGGAAAAGTGAAACACGTGAGGAGAAAATGTATTATTCTGCCTTGTTTATAATATATGATTTTGGAAAGAATAGAAACTGCATTCTTGTTTAATATTTGATTGAAAGAAAGAAAACTATTTATGACCAACATGGAATGAATTCAATGTTTTATTTCATGGAAAAAGAGATAGTTAATTTTTTTTTCTATAAATGTATACACTTCTTTCAATTCATTGTATACTTTGTAAAATTCCTTTATCAAATGTTCAAATAACCCTGCAAATAGATAAGAGGAAAATGAAATAATCAATTGGACTTAATGAGGTAAAAATGATCCCAAACCAAACTAAAAACACTTAAGGAAATGTCTTGAAAATCTTCCAATCGAGCCAAGGCAAATCTGCAGGCTTTTTGTTGTAAAAAGAAACTTGTAATTTCAAAATGTAGATCAAACCAACAATTTTACACTTGCTATATATCCTAACACTTTCCTAATGGAAACCTCCATGTCTTTTTGACATGTTGAAGGAGAAAGAATGACAAATTTGAACAAAATTTTATAAGTTAAAATTTACCAATTTACACTGTAAAATCCTACAAAATGTTTTCATGAAATTGACTCCTTAAATTTTATCAAAACTAGAATTTAATGATTCTATGCAAAGAGGACATCGAGAGATTTCCAGAAAGTCCTTGTTTTCCAAAACCGAGCTCTCTATCAAAATTTATGGCCTTCTGAAGTTTTTTTTCTTCACTTGGCATCAAAAAAAATTTTGGGAAAAATTTCCTTGTGGGCCACGGGCCTGAATTTTTCCCTTAGCACTTTGGAAAATTTTTGGAAAATTTTTCTTAATTTTCCCCTCCCCCCGACCCCAACCAATCAAAGGCTGCCACGTGGCACCATGAGGTCGTGGCACCACGAGGGGCGGATCCTCTTTAACTTAGCACTTAAAAAATTTGGGAAAATTTTCCAATTTTTCCCCACCACCCCACCGTAACCAATTAAGAGATGCCACGTGGTGTTGCGAGGCATCGGTGGAGGAGTGGGTTCCTTTTTCCTTTTGCATTTTCAAAATTTTGGGAAAATTTTCTAAAGTTCCCACCCCTGGCCCGGCAGCAACCAATCAGAGCTGCCATGTAGCATCGCAAGGGCGTTGCGGAGGCGTGGGTGAATTTTATCCTTTTTCCTTCGGGCACATTAAAAATATTTTATCCCGCCACCCCATTTTCCCCGTGCTAGCTTAGGAGGTGCCACGTGTCCCTTGTGGACTTGCGGACTCGCGGGAGCACGGGTGTAAAGGTGGATTTTTCCCCCGCGTGGGAAATTTCCAAAATTTCTCCCCATGGCCCCCGACTGACTCCTTCCTGGGGAAATATTTCTCTCCATGGCCCGCCTGACCCAGCCCCCCTGGGGAAAATTTTCTCCCTGGGCCCGCAGCCCACTCTTGGGGAAAATTTTCACCCCAAGGCCCACCAACCCATAACTTGAGAAATATGAGGAGTTAGGAGGACTTCTTTATATCAATGGAAAGGTGAGGAAATTTCCTATCCATGGAAATGATTTAGGAAATTTTGAATGCATTAATTTTGAGAAAAATCAAGTTGAATCTTTAAAGCCTATTAGAGAGTGGGTATGGTGAGGAATTACCCTCTAACCCTAATTAAACTTTCTAACCCTAAATTTTTGGACCTTGTGACCTCTAATAATTTTTAATTAAAGAAAAGTATATTCTAGTGGATTAGAATTGATCTAGAACTATTAGTGACAACTATTGTTTTGTAACCTGGTTGTAGACTCTTTTAAAAAAAAAATTATTCCATAATTTTTCCTAACTAAAAAATCAACTTACATCATCTCTTACAACACTTAAACAAAGACCAACAACTTTATTAATTACATTCTCATGATATATTTTAATTAATTAACTTAACAACATGATTACTCACAATATTAACACCACATTAAATAAATAATGAAAGGGGTAAGTGCACCACATAAAACACATGCAAACATTAAACAAAAGGGACCAAATAAAAGAAAAACATAAAATCCCTTGGTCACATTTAAAGGTGATCCCCCATGGGAATCCCTAACAAAATAACCACACACAAACAATACAAGTTTCCATGGTGACCTTGTTGAATTCATCTAGAATTCCAATGTGGTTGGTCTCCAATCCCTCAATGTTTGTTGTGATATTTTAACCTACAAAACACAAATACCTCCTTCGGCCTCATGGCCATATTAGGACATCCAAATGAATATAAATATAATTTAAGATCATCGACATATATGTGAATCACAATAATCATCAAGACAATCAACAATATCACTTACAATTTCATCCACAACTATCTCATCATCAATTTTAATTCAATTCTCATTTTCTAGGTCTACTCAAAATATCCAAATATCACAAGTCCGGTTAACATCTACAATATTGCCATGTCAAACAATATATCCGATATAATTTTGCTCAGATTATAACCGTGAAACAGACAGAACAGTAAACATGAACACAATGATTTCAATTCATTCGGGATATATTATTCACAGGTAGAGGTTACATATATAGAGTTTGATCTCCTTGATTCTAGGAGTCAACACTCATCCCACTAATCACTCAGCATCCCACAAATCTCTCCCAATACCTATTCTCACTCAACAAACCTAGAATCTCTCTAAGAGATCTCTACGAGTTGTCACCAACTCATTATTTGCACAATAATAATAATGTTCACAATATTAAAATATTGCTAACATTCACTCCCCTATTGTTAACATTATTATTTCCACACATACACTCCCCTAATGTGAACAATGTAGAGAAAAACATTCACACGTCTTCTACAGCTTGCCTGCCTCTGCATGCTCATGATCTTGGTACGCTGAACCTCTGTTCACCAAATACGAACCCCTGTTCGACAATAACGGACCTCTGTCCTAGGTACGAGCCCCTGCTCATGAACCTCTGTTCATCCTCTTCAAGAAAAACATGATGCTGCTTTTTCTTGTGCTTTTATCTTTCTACTATCACATATTTACATCAGGAGGTTATAAAAGGAAATACAATTCTGAACAGGAATGTGACATCTGTTCTTATTACAAACAATGAAACACACAACTAAAAAAATGCCACAAACTCATTATGCGGCCCCGTCGCTTGCGGCTGGCGAGAGGACGCTGGTTGTCCTCCTTCCTCCGTTGCCTCCTGCCTCCATCTGAAAGTTATCTAAAGAAGGAAGTCTTCAGATTCATAACCATCACCCAAAGGTTCTTCTTTATCACTGTCTTCTTCTTCATTAGCAACCATGGCATTTTCTTCTATTTTTCCATCAAGTAAATCTCGTGCTCTTTTCTTGCAGTTTATAGATACATGTCCATCTTGTTTACAATAGTAACAAGTGATATGTTTCTTTGTATCTCTGAAATTTGATCTTTGTTTAAAAGAAGATTTAAATCTCCCTTTATCATATGACTTGTTTTTACCATACATTGCAGTTTCTTCTGGTGTAACATTCTTATTTTCTTCATCTATCAGTGAAGAAATTAGATCTTCTAGTCTGGGATTGATCTTGCTCAAAGTAAAAACAATGTTTGAATAAGCGAGATGGCATACTATTCAACAAAACAGCTGACTTTTGCATCATCATCCTTTACTTTAAGTTTTATCCGATAATTGATTCAAAATAGACCGAAACTTACTTATATGTTGTACCATGTTTTCTCCTTCATCCATCTTGAGTCCAAACGACACGCTTCAAGGTCATTCTTGAGGTGCTTCGGTTTGGGATCCAAACAACTTGTTCAATGTTGTCAAATGAAATTTGAACTTTTTGAAAGGTCTATATGATGCAAATATGCATCGACAATCCAAGTCCAATGATCGCTTGTTGCTTTACGATCTCTACTCTCCCATTTGGTTGCTTCATCAAAGATCAGTTGGTTTCTTGAATGTTCCATCCGCAACTTCCCACAAATATTTGTTAATGAGTGTCAATAGTTCGTACTTGCCAAGTGTGAAAATCCTTTCCATCAAATTTTTCAACATAACCCAATTTATCCATTATGACTCTCCACAATTTGACACAAATAGGTGTCGGTTTCAACCGAAAATACACCCTTTTTACAAACAATTTAAAATTTTGACACTATTAAAATTCTTTTAACGTCTTGACAATACTGACTAGATTGACGCTTTGACTTACTACACTAGACAAAACGACAATAACATTTAAAAAGTAATTAGATATTACTTTTTACTATGACACACATACACACTATTTATAACAAGAGACAAATGGGGAACGAAAATAAAATAATAACTCAAAAATTACTTTTTAAATAACAAATAGCCAAAGGTAATGGCATTAGACTTATTTTAGACTCTCACGAAAAAGAAAGACTATTTCATAACTACAGACCACCACAAACTTACAATACCAATATTAAACCAAGACACAAAATGAAGGGATATGAATCTAAGATTTAATTAAACTAATGGCATGTGAATGAACATACGGCAGAGTTGGACATATGGCAGAGAAGGACATGCAAGACTACATAACTGTCAATAGATTTGATCATTGCTGGAATAATACCCGATCTATGAAGCCTCCCACGCAAAACCAATTCTCCTTCCTTTATCCATGCGTATCGACTGATCCATGCGGGAAAGCCTCCATTATAGTGCATGTAATCTTTGTATTAGAAAACTGTATCATTTCTCTGTACTCTCGAATATAGCAAATAATAATACAAGATAGTGTCCTCCTGTATTCGTTTGCAGATCCTCACAATAGTGATTGCCGTATTTTTATAGATCCATACCTGAAATGGAAGGCTTCAACTTCTACCACTATAAATTATAAATCCAAAACTAATTTCACATAATAACGAGGATTCAAACAGGTGATGTGTTGAGGAACATCCAATATGAAAATCATAAACAACTACTGAGTGCAGATCTGAATGACTCTCATATTTGAATGGATCTAAATGGTGATGATTGTAAAAACGAATAGCACAGACATGCAAGGAAATACGGTTAAAATCACAAAACACGGCCTACAGTCTGTCCATTTCCAGGCACTCGTGCCTTATGCAGACGTCTGGAGGATGTGCTCACTGTTAGAGGGTGCATACAGAGAGGGGACGAGGGGAAACTTGGATTGATCTTGATCTCGAGCCACCATATCGCAATGCAGAAGTTGCTACTTCTCTAGATCTAGGATGAACTTCGCCTAATCCTAATGATATAATTTTTCTCAGATTATAACCGTGAAATGCAGTAATCTAAAGAAAGAAAACACAATGATTTCAATTCATTCCAGGATATATTATTCACAGTAGAGGTTACATATATAGAGTTTGATCTTGATTCTAGGAGTCAACACTCATCCCACTAACACTCAAAGATCCCACAAATCTCTCCCAATACCTATTCTCACTCAACAAACCTAGAATCTCTCTAAGAGATCTCTACGAGTTGTCACCAACTCAATTTAGCACAATAATAATCTAACAATATCCGCCTCAATATCTAAAATGTCTCTAGTAGTCACAATCAAAGTCCACAATAAGACATTATCTAAAATCTAACAAAGATAGGATAATTATATCGTGATCAATATCACAATGTGTCGAAGGGAATATCATAATCACACACGGAAAACACATAAAAAATGCAAAGTTACAACCAACTCTGGGAACCACTTGTTACGGGGATGACCACAAGGTCAAAGCACGGAAACGTTCACACCCAAAAGGATAATACATTTTTTTTTTCTTTTGACATGACAACATAGAAGTCCAACCACAGAACACACTTACAATTAGGGCCAACCACAATGAGATATTCTTGAGGGTTATTTATTTTAAAAAGACATCTTGCAATTCTTAGCTTACGTTTTCAAGGAGGCTCAAGATATGATTCATACAATTCATCTTACCAAGCTAAGTTTATTCTTTTTACACTGAGTAATCATCTTTAAATCTTCTCTATTATGACATTTATTTGCTTAATTCGTTTATTTAGAGAAAGGGGTAATTTAATTCCACAAGGCCATCTATTTACACTTACACTACTAGAACTTGTTCATGCCCATATGACAACATGGGTTTGCGTTCAACACACTTAAGAGAAGAAAGACAAAGCACCTTGGAAAAAGGTTAGAGGGAGAAGGTTGAGTTGAAATCATCTTCAAGACCTCATTAGTTATTACCAAGATTTAATTGAAACTTGAAACTTAACCATAATTATTAAAGATTTTACTTAGGCTTTACTAAATGAGTTTTATAAAAATAAAACAATTTACCTTCCAATGGCTGAGAGATAGATTGTGTGGTTTCTAAATTGTTTTCTCCTGCTTATTAAATCTTATTATCTTCCAGAACTAACCATAGATTTCCCTTAAGTTCGTTTAAGAATTTCACCATGAAAGGGATAGTGTTCATTAGTGTAGCTAGGGATATCAAGTTATATAATGTTACTTAACAAAGGATAGTTTCATCTTTGATCACTTATGGAATTACATGCTCTCAAGTTGGTCACCTCTACACTAATTTATTTGCAATATAAATTTTAGTTTAACTTCTATAAGTATTAAACAACCCATTTTATTTTACTTATAACACACTATTACTAAGTCTTAGAAAGATTTAACTCAACATTTAATCGTAGGGGTAAAGTTTAACATTATTCATTTACGAAAACGAAATAAGGTTACATCAACTCTTAGAATACCGATAATCCATTAAGGTCACTCAACAAGCGGTAAACAAATTTTCTTATATTTTCCAAGATAGACAGACAATTCAAGGTTCCAAAGTTAAGACGACATAATCCACGATACAATATACTAAGACATTGATCCTCTTCTAAATTTTCCACTAGATGTTATCAATAGTTGAACAATATAAAAAGGATTCATGCAAAAGAACTTCTCAACTGAGGTTGATGTAAAAATCTACAAGTCTATCCCTCATCTACTCGCAAAATCCATCTGCAACAAATTTTTCCACAAGAGTCAGTTCGCGAGAACTGAGCAAGATAAGGCTACACAAAACCACCATAACTATTATCTAACAATACCACAAAAGGAAGCACTTTATTACAAGAATTGGGTCAAACCTCTAAACACTATCAACACATCAAGTTATAATAAAGTCTCCATCATGCCAATCAAAGAAGGAGAAGACCTTGTACTTCAGTTAGGAGTAAAAGCAACGAAAGTATAGCAATCGTATGAGAATGGCCCTTGGCCCTATAAGGAGAAATAAACAATCTAGCAAAAACAGAATTCCCATCAAGTAAATAATTAAATAATAATTACAAGATTGAGATTTGATATATAGACCAACCATCTAGAAATTTATCAAAGGTACCAAACGCATAGGCTAAAATAATATATTTCTAAAAGAACAAGAGTTGATCGGCCCAAGAAAGGGGAACCACGGGTTTCAAAAATTAACACAAAAAGCCATGTATAATTGAGTTTCAAACCGGAAATCAAATAGAGTATACACACAACATAAGTTTCGAAGCGAAGGCAAAGTATACTAGTTTTGACCATTAACTCCAAGAGATTTTCCAATCATTCAAGAAGGGCCAATGTCTTACAGGCTAGTAGCAAACACGCGAGAGAAGAAGGGAGTTCCGTCAAACAAGAGTATACAAAATGTCATCAACAAATTTTATAACACTAAAGATTTGCAAACCTCCACAACAATTCTAATGTTTGGTTAATTTAAAATAAATTACCTATTTCCCAAAACAACAATATTTTAAGGCAACCCTTGGTAACACAGTCAACCGTCACACATAGATACAAACATAATTTCTAAGTGACATTATCAAAACAAAACCTTCCGCTATGAATCCATAAGACTATCAAATGAAAGATGAGTTTTTCCCGAAGATTAATCACATTTAAGGAAATTTCCATCACAAAATATTAAGGTAATTACGTGCATAAAAACCGACCAATATTAATTAATAGCGTTAACATTACAAAGGAGAAATAATGCAAGTTAGGAAAAATAGAAGAGCGCCATCAACAATAATTCAGAGAGGGGGATTAGACCAAAACTATTCTAGTGTCAACGAGGTACTGGATTCGCACAATGAAACCTCGAGCTTAGTTGATCCGAAAAGCTAGTTATGGTTCAAGTTGATAGGGATGGTCAAGGTACTTCTTGAGGATGGCCTTAAAAGCCTAGAAACAAGATGAAAGATAATATAAGAGTCTAAACACGCGAGACGGAAAACACATTGCACACAAACCTTTTCATTCTAAAAGTTTTAATACCGAAACTCTAAGCTGGCTAGCCCAAGCATTGATCACACTAATCCTACAACCTTTCTTTCTCGATGCCAAAAGGTTATCAAAGGGACTTGAGAAGGAGTTAACAAAAAACGTCAAAAGACAAACTTGGGTGCTAGGGAGGAGCTTCATAGTTATCGTAAACTTACTTCCATGATATCGAAAATACTAGTTTGATCAACATAATAACTTGCAACTCAATCGCAGAGAAGAATAAATACATAAACAAACAGACGAAGGTCTATCACTCGAGCAAGAGAAACATAACACCTAGAGGAGAGGGCACACGCATCCTTTCGACCAACATACTGACAACGATAAAAGCTAAAACAAGAAGAAAAAGAAGAAAGGGAGATCTCCCATCATGACATCCAACTGACAAATCAATGCAAGGAAAAAGGTGGTTCGATTTCACAATAATTTTAAATATATAATAAAGTAGAAAAGTGTAGAAATATCTTGCCTTTTTCTCCAGATTCAAAAGGTTTCATGGACACCGCCTGGACCAGCAACAACAATCCTCATGTCGAATCTCCCTTTTTATAGGCTGGGCACTCAAGCTCCATTCGTCTATGCTTAGGAGGAGAGAGCTCCATTTTATAAGAAACGTCGAACGGAAAGAACGGTGGTCTCAAGTGCTGTCAAGACTACGGTATGCACAATATGGTTTTAATGAAAAATGTCCAGCACATACTTGAAAGAAAGGGACAAGGCCAGATTGCACAACCCTCTAAACAACCTTCCTTCCCCTGCGTTAAAGATGGGGCACCGAGAGAAGGGAAGAGACATCGAAAAAGCACAAGGAACAAGGATAATAGAAATTTGAAGAAGAATACGCCTCAAAAATGATGTATGCAAGGAGAGAGAGAATCCACGAAGCAGTGCAAAACGTGACAAAATGCCACAAAAATGGGGGTCTCAATAGAGAATCTTTGTAAATAAATTTCATCAAGTCTCCAAGTAACACTCTCACGTCACATAGTCGATTTTTGAAAAATATCTCATGAAGGAAACCTGAATTTGAGGATGCATTTGATATTGAACAGATAACAACATAGTTGGACAACGATTTTGTTGGAAGCGCTCACAAAGGCTTCTACTATACTGCAACACAATGATGATCACCCGCTAGCCGCATTTCTTCCATACTCGACTTGACCCTCGCAATAATCTTGAGACTCTAATGGATTTAGTTTTCGAATAAGGAAATACCCTGAAAGAAATCTGAAGGCTTGTACATGACGGCCATCTCACGGTCATCCATCCGATGAGGAGGAGCCGTGACATGCCATGGGGTGTCTATATTCACAAAAGCACGGGAAAATTCGACAGAGGGAGAAGGAGCTGCGACAGAAAAGTGAACGTCCTTCCCGCGTTTTCGATCCCACGCGCTCCTGAAGGGAGAGTTATACATGGTCGAATCCTCTCTTTAACCCAATAAACCCACAGAATAGAATAGATAGCGAAAGCTGAAAACCCACAAATTCTGCTATCTTTCCGCGCGCTCGGCTAATGTACATGCAGTGGTCAGCTGGCTTTGTGGATCCCCGACAAGAACACACCTCGCAGCACCCAATGAAAGTGGAGGTAACACACCTGCTTCACTAGCTTGAAGCTCCATCTAGCCATCATGTCAAACCCATACTGCACCCATACGCATTGAATAAAAAAGAATCAAAAAGAGATCAAGGTGAAGAAAAACAGGACTCCACCGACTCCCATCTCCCTCACGCAAGGTAGAAACATAATGGCCATTACGGTCTGCAGGTTGGTGGTTGGGAGGAGACTAATGCCATCCACTTGCAACAAGACATGCGAATGGACCTGGTCGGCCAAGGTGGCAGTGGAGGGAAAGCAAGTTTTAAAAATTTTTAAAAAAATCAAAAAAGTCCTCACCACGACCTATTAATTCAATGGTAGAGGTTAAAAATATTTTTGTGGGTTTTTCCAATGAATTCTTAGCATTTAGAAATTAGTTGGCCATTCAAAATTACCGAGAAAATCTCATCATTCTCAATTATTTTTCCTTATCCACAAGCAAGAACTTCAATCTAAATTCATACAAAATCCTCCTTTGGCATGTACTTGTGGTAGAGTGTGTTAAAGGAATCAAAAAAACTTTTCAAAACACCACTTAACTTAGAAGATCCATAATGGAAGCAAGTACAAACTTTTGGATGTCTCTTTTTTGGATAGTAAGCTTTATTAAACAATGAAAATTTGAGGGAGTTAAAATATTCTATCAGTGGCCTAAAGTTTGTGATTTCAAGACCATTATAAGATAGGACTTGAAAATCAATTGGAAAACAAAAAAATTAAAGAAGTTCGATGTGTCAATCAATTCTAGAAAAAATGTAATGTGTGTTACTTGTTACTTCAATTCTGAATTCAAGAAGAATCAATTAGAATAAATCAATGAATGTATTTAGAGGAAGCTACTAAGTGTCTTACAGAATAGCATTTGAATTTTTATACATATTCTAATAATCAAGATTTTTAATGATTTCAAATAAATTTATAAATGATGGGAACTGACTAAGTGTCTTGCAAAATAGATATTGAAAAAAATTCCATATTTATGATAATCTAGATTTTTAATGAGATTCTTTAAATATATTTGAAATCACACTTCCTCCCCATCGCCAGGCGCCCCCATGAGCCCCTCCTTCAGCAAAGATACGGGATAACAAAATCTCTACTAACTAAGGTAAGCTCACAAAGCATACGAAAGAAGATATATTAATACAAATGCAAAAGGAGTTACAAGATTACCTGAACAGTTCCCATAAGCTAAAAAGGTATACGAATTTTTGTATGATTACTATTCAACCCGAGAAGATTAAATCGCAAACAGACGAGCAAGCTAGAGGAAGTAAGAATCGAATTGCCCATTACTCACAATGATTAAAACAACATGTGAACAGGCCTAAGCAACCAAGGGGATAAACTAGATGTTAACGTTCGAAGGTGAACACGAAGCAAAGACCGACCATGGAGCCAAGACATCAGAATTACACACAGCCATTCGACGCTCCACAAGAGGGTCATTGCGACAAGAACTAGGGTAAACGCCGAACGGGCATTACATTCTCCTCCCCTTAAGAAAGCATCGTCCTCGATGCGACATAACACAAGGAAAAGAAATGGTTCGCAACCAAGAACAGGTAAAGGAGAAAGTACACCCTATGGTTTAAAATTTTAGTTGATTAAAGCACGGCCACAAGGTAGCCTTAGGAACATTTGGTAGAAATTTTAACTTTCAAGGTTCTGTGAAGATTGGCAGTTCCCTCTTATTTATTATTTCATTAGTTCCTTTCCATTAGCATTATTCTTAGTTTAATTTCTTTTAAAATTTCATCATTGAAGAGTTTTGGTTTATTCCTTATTGTGGGTGCCCAACATGAACTGCTAACACAACACCCTATCAGGTTCAAAAGACACTACAGATTCACAAGCACACAAGTATATACTTCAAGATTGTATTACACCACAAAAGGTTACTCAAATACGGAATGGAATAGGCACAGTCCACATAACATAGTACTATCACACATCTATGACTGACATATTAAATACTCAAACAAAAGAGTACTACAATCCACCAGACATTTCCTCAATTCCACATCGATGAAAAATTCACATAACACCAAACAAATGCTATAGGTACATAGTGTCCACAAGGGAATCAATGACATATCCACAACATCACAACACATATCCATCTGACATGAGTAACACATACATCAAAATACCACTACCAAAACATCACAATAACTCAACATATATCCCAGAACATCAACCATACACAAATATCATATGCCTCCCTCAAACTCTTATGCCTCCCTCAACTCTTATGCCTCCCTCAAGTCTCTTATGCCTCCCTCAAACTCTTATGCCTCAAGTCCTCAAAGTCTCTTATGCCTCCCTCCTCTCTTATGCTCTGCCTCCTCAAACTCTTATGCCTCCCTCAAACTCTTATGCCTCCCTCAAGGAGGCCGACCCTATGGCCTAAGACACATAGAGTTCGAACACTCCTAACCCAAGTGACATAATAACGCGTGGTTCAACAACCCGCTAGTTATCTGTAACTCCTTGGGGCGTACCCCCATACAACGAAGCGGGTCCATAGGTCCAACCATTCCATGGTGCATCCCATGACCCTATTCCACACATCATGACAATAGAACCAACACAACAATCCAATCTAAGTGCCAAGTGGCAAAGTACAAGCCTTGGGCAAGGCGGTAAAAATTAAAATTTAAAAGAAGATCCAAAACCAAGAAAAATAAATGGCCAAATAGCCATAGTTAGTGTCAAAATCCACATGTTAGTGCCACAAACCAAGGAAATGCCCAAAATTGTAAAGCATGGCAATCAAGAAAAGTTGTTGGTCCTTACAAAATAAAGTAAAAAGCTCAATTTATGAATAAAATCAACTTATAATAATGTCACATTACGATAACTGTGTGGCCTTATCTAGCCACCAAAGGGGTACTCAACGAGTTGCTAGCACTCGGAACATCGAGCCTCAGCTCGTAAAATACATATCAATAATACAACTGTCATCACCTCTATCTGAATCATCCCGCCACCACTTCGACAAGGCTAAACATAGTCATAGTTGCACTTAGGTTGCATACATACAACCACATAGGGAGAGAGGAAAGAATCACAGGTTGTTATCTACTAAACCAAATTTTGGCTCGAGTTATTGACCCATGGTACACCATTCCTCACTCTCAACATACACTTCTACCGATTTCCCTCAGGGTCGGTTAGCGTAAGGTTCACAACATAACATGTAACTACATCACTAACACAATGGTGGTACATATACAAGGTAGATCACAATCATACATTCACCGGGTGTAACACATCACTTTACCACATTTTGCACCCAAAGTGCAATCACCATACGATAGGGTTCATACACTCACCGTATGACCCTAAATCACAACATGAAGCATTACATATTACACAAATCATACATATGATGAACATAGTAACATCACAACATAACATCCATTGCTACATAACAAGGTGGTACACACATTTCTTCAAAACATGGTAAAACATCATGATACAACTCATTTCTTTTAACATCAATCTAGTCATACAACACATTGATACACCTACATATCACAATATGCCACAATGCTCCAACACTATGTCATCCACATTATAATTCTTTTCACACATCACAAACAATAATTCACACGTGAACTCTTCATAGAATCCACAAGAAGGAGAGAGAATACTCCCATCCCCAACATATCAACATGATCACAAACACGCACAAAGTGACATACACATCATGTGCGTTCACAATATCACAATTACGACATGGATCACATCACGCTTAAAGCACATTACTCTTCCAATATAAATCATCATCATGCAATACCATCATCTCCATGAAACATCATCATGTAACACCATCATCATCATGTAACACCACCACAACACCAATCCGGCCCATAGGTTCGAGAGCATGAACCTACGCTCTGATACCAAGTGTAACGACCCAAAAAAATTCACACACACGAACAACACAGTAAAAGACAGGATAATTTTTTTTTTTTTTGACTTGCTTCCACACATAACACGACACAACATGTCGTCACAAAGTTACAACCAACTCTGGGAACCACTTGTTACGGGGATGACCACAAGGTCAGCACGGAAACGTTCACACCCAAAAGGATAATACACTTTTTTTTTTGACATGACAACATAGAAGTCCAACCACAGAACACACTTACAGTTAGGGCCAACCACAATGAGATATTCTTGAGGGTTATTTATTTTAAAAAGACATCTTGCAATTCTTAGCTTACGTTTTCAAGGAGGCTCAAGATATGATTCATACAATTCATCTTACCAAGCTAAGTTTATTCTTTTTACACTGAGTAATCATCTTTAAATCTTCTCTATTATGACATTTATTTGCTTAATTCGTTTATTTAGAGAAAGGGGTAATTTAATTCCACAAGGCCATCTATTTACACTTACGCTACTAGAACTTGTTCATGCCCATATGACAACATGGGTTTGCGTTCAACACACTTAAGAGAAGAAAGACAAAGCACCTTGGAAAAAGGTTAGAGGGAGAAGGTTGAGTTGAAATCATCTTCAAGACCTCATTAGTTATTACCAAGATTTAATTGAAACTTGAAAACTTAACCAGAATTATTAAAGATTTTACTTAGGCTTTACTAAATGAGTTTTTAAAAATAAAACAATTTACCTTCCAATGGCTGAGAGATAGATTGCGTGGTTTCTAAATTGTTTTCTCCTGCTTATTAAATCTTATTATCTTCCAGAACTAACCATAGATTTCCTTAAGTTTGTTTAAGAATTTCACCATGAAAGGGATAGTGTTCATTAGTGTAGCTAGGGATATCAAGTTATATAATGTTACTTAACAAAGGATAGTTTCATCTTTGATCACTTATGGAATTACATGCTCTCAAGTTGGTCACCTCTACACTAATTTATTTGCAATATAAATTTTAGTTTAACTTCTATAAGTATTAAACAACCCATTTTATTTTACTTATAACACACTATTACTAAGTCTTAGAAAGATTTAACTCAACATTTAATCGTAGGGTAAAGTTTAACAATATTCATTTACGAAAACGAAAAAATAAGGTTACATCAACTCTTAGAATACCGATAATCCATTAAGGTCACTCAACAAGCGGTAATCCAACTTTCTTATATTTTCCAAGATAGACAGACAATTCAAGGTTCCAAAGTTAAGACGACATAATCCACGATACAATATACTAAGACATTGATCCTCTTCTAAATTTTCCACTAGATGTTATCAATAGTTGAACAATATAAAAAGGATTCATGCAAAAGAACTTCTCAACTGAGGTTGATGTAAAAATCTACAAGTCTATCCCTCATCTACTCGCAAAATCCATCTGCAACAAATTTTTTTTCCACAAGAGTCAGTTCGCGAGAACTGAGCAAGATAAGGCTACACAAAACCACCATAACTATTATCTAACAATACCACAAAAGGAAGCACTTTATTACAAGAATTGGGTCAAACCTCTAAACACTATCAACACATCAAGTTATAATAAAGTCTCCATCATGCCAATCAAAGAAGGAGAAGACCTTGTACTTCAGTTAGGAGTAAAAGCAACGAAAGTATAGCAATCGTATGAGAATGGCCCTTGGCCCTATAAGGAGAAATAAACAATCTAGCAAAAACAGAATTCCCATCAAGTAAATAATTAAATAATAATTACAAGATTGAGATTTGATATATAGACCAACCATCTAGAAATTTATCAAAGGTACCAAACGCATAGGCTAAAATAATATATTTCTAAAAGAACAAGAGTTGATTGGCCCAAGAAAGGGGAACCACGGGTTTCAAAAATTAACACAAAAAGCCATGTATAATTGAGTTTCAAACCGGAAATCAAATAGAGTATACACACAACATAAGTTTCGAAGCGAAGGCAAAGTATACTAGTTTTGACCATTAACTCCAAGAGATTTTCCAATCATTCAAGAAGGGCCAATGTCTTACAGGCTAGTAGCAAACACGCGAGAGAAGAAGGGAGTTCCGTCAAACAAGAGTATACAAAAATGTCATCAACAAATTTTATAACACTAAAGATTTGCAAACCTCCACAACAATTCTAATGTTTGGTTAATTTAAAATAAATTACCTATTTCCCAAAACAACAATATTTTAAGGCAACCCTTGGTAACACAAACAACCGTCACACATAGATACAAACATAATTTCTAAGTGACATTATCAAAACAAAACCTTCCGCTATGAATCCATAAGACTATCAAATGAAAGATGAGTTTTTCCCGAAGATTAATCACATTTAAGGAAATTTCCATCACAAAATATTAAGGTAATTACGTGCATAAAAACCGACCAATATTAATTAATAGCGTTAACATTACAAAGGAGAAATAATGCAAGTTAGGAAAAATAGAAGAGCGCCATCAACAATAATTCTGAGAGGGGGATTAGACCAAAACTATTCTAGTGTCAACGAGGTATTGGATTCGCACAATGAAACCTCGAGCTTAGTTGATCCGAAAAGCTAGTTATGGTTCAAGTTGATAGGGATGGTCAAGGTACTTCTTGAGGATGGCCTTAAAAGCCTAGAAACAAGATGAAAGATAATATAAGAGTCTAAACACGCGAGACGGAAAACACATTGCACACAAACCTTTTCATTCTAAAAGTTTTAATACCGAAACTCTAAGCTAGCTAGCCCAAGCATTGATCACACTAATCCTACAACCTTTCTTTCTCGATGCCAAAAGGTTATCAAAGGACTTGAGAAGGAGTTAACAAAAAACGTCAAAAGACAAACTTGGGTGCTAGGGAGGAGCTTCATAGTTATCGTAAACTTACTTCCATGATATCGAAAATACTAGTTTGATCAACATAATAACTTGCAACTCAATCGCAGAGAAGAATAAATACATAAACAAACAGACGAAGGTCTATCACTCGAGCAAGAGAAACATAACACCTAGAGGAGAGGGCACACGCATCCTTTCGACCAACATACTGACAACGATAAAAGCTAAAACAAGAAGAAAACAAGCAGAAAGGGGAGATCTCCCATCATGACATCCAACTGACAAATCAATGCAAGGAAAAGTGGTTCGATTTCACAATAATTTTAAATATAATAACAGTAGAAAAGTGTAGAAATATCTTGCCTTTTTCTCCAGATTCAAAAGGTTTCATGGACACCGCCGGACCAGCAACAACAATCCTCAGGTCGAATCTCCCTTTTTATAGGCTGGGCACTCAAGCTCCATTCTCGTCTATGCTTAGCCTGGGCAGAGAGCTCCATTTTATAAGAAACGTCGAATGGAAAGAACGGTGGTCTCAGGTGCTGTCAAGACTACGGTATGCACAATATGGTTTTAATGAAAAATGTCCAGCACATACTTGAAAGAAAGGGACAAGGCCAGACTGCACAACCCTCTAAACAACCTTCCAGCCTGCGTTAAAGATGGGGCACCAGAGAAGGACAGAGACATCGAAAAAGCACAAGGAACAAGGATAATAGAAATTTGAAGAAGAATACGCCTCCAAAATAACGTATGCAAGGAGAGAGAGAATCCACGCAAGCGTGCAAAACGTGACAAAATGCCACAAATCAATGGGGGGGTCTCAATAGAGAATCTTTGTAAATAAATTTCATCAGGTCTCCTGGTAACACTCTCACTGTCACATAGTCGATTTTGATAAAAATATCTTGAAGGAGAAACCCGAATTTGAGGATGCATTTGATACTGAACAGATAACAACATAGTTGGACAACCTACTTGTTGGAAGCGCTCACAAAGGCTTCTACAAAACGCAACACATGCCATCTAGTGCATTTTCTTCCATAAGATATCAAAAACAAGTAAGATCTCAGGATTTAGTCTTCATAAGGAAATAAAGAACCTCTCAAAGAATGTATTTTGGGCAGCAATGGTATCGTTCATCCATCCGATGAGGAGGAGCCGTGACATGCCATGGGGTGTCTATATTCACAAAGTGTGGGGAAAACGAAGCGACAGAGGGAGAAGAAGAGCCTGCGACTGGAACAGTGAACGTCCTTCCCGCGTTTCGATCCCACGCGCTCCTGAAGGGAGAGTTATACATGGTCGAATCCTCTCTTTAACCCAATAAAAAGAAAAGAATAGACTTAAGCTAAAACCACAAATCAATGTGATTCGCTATCTTTCCCTGAAATGACTGCTACTTGTTCGATTGCAGTCACGTCGCCGTTTGTGGATCCCTGACAAGAACACACCTCGCAGCACCCAATGAAAGTGGAGGTAACACGCCTACTTCACTAGCTTGAAGCTCCATCTAGCCATCATGTCAAACCATTACTGCGCCCATACGCATTGAACAAAAGAATCAAAAAGAGATCAAGGTGAAGAAAAACAGGACTCCACCGACTCCCATCTCCCTCACGCAAGGTAGAAACATAATGGCCATTACGGTCTGCAGGGTAGGTGGTTGGGAGGAGACTAATGTCATCCACTTGCAACAAGACATGCGAATGGACCTGGTCGGCCAAGGTGGCAGTGGAGGGTAGGTGCAAGCAAATTAAAAGATTTTTTTAAAAAAAAATGGGCAGTCCTCACCACGACCTATTAATTCAATGGTAGAGGTTAAAAATATTTTTGTGGGTTTTTCCAATGAATTCTTAGCATTTAGAAATTAGTTGGCCATTCAAAATTACCGAGAAAATCTCATTGTCCAATTATTTTTCCTTATCCACAAGCAAGAACTTCAATCTAAATTCATACAAAATCCTCCTTTGGCATGTACTTGTGGTAGAGTGTGTTAAAGGAATCAAAGAAAACCTTTCTGAAAACACCACTTAACTTAGAAGATCCATAATGGAAGCAAGTACAAACTTTTGGATGTCTTTTTTTTGGATAGTAAGCTTTATTAAACAATGAAAATTTGAGGGAGTTAAAATATTCTATCAGTGGCCTAAAGTTTGTGATTTCAAGACCATTATAAGATAGGACTTGAAAATCAATTGGAAACATGAAAATTAAAGAAGTTCGATGTTGTATCAATTCTAGAAAATTGTAATGTGTATGTTACTTCAATTCTGAATTCAAGAAGAATCAATTAGAATAAATCAATGAATGTATTTAGAGGAAGCTACTAAGTGTCTTACAGAATAGCATTTGAATTTTTATACATATTCTAATAATCAAGATTTTTAATGATTTCAAATAAATTTATAAATGATGGGAACTGACTAAGTGTCTTGCAAAATAGATATTGAAAAAAATTCCATATTTATGATAATCTAGATTTTTAATGAGATTCTTTAAATATATTTGAAATCACACTTCCTCCCCATCGCCAGGCGCCCCATGAGCCCCTCCTTCAGCAAAGATACGGGATAACAAAATCTCTACTAACTAAGGTAAGCTCACAAAGCATACGAAAGAAGATATATTAATACAAATGCAAAAGGAGTTACAAGATTACCTGAACAGTTCCCATAAGCTAAAAAGGTATATGAATTTTTGTATGATTACTATTCAACCCGAGAAGATTAAATCACAAACAGATGAGCAAGCTAGAGGAAGTAAGAATCGAATTACCCATTACTCACAATGATTAAAACAACTTAAAATTGGTGTTCATCCCTCGGTGTACCTAAAAATTTTGATAAACTACTAAAATTTATTACCTACTTTCCCTCAAAGTCCCTCAAATGTTCGAGACATTACTATAATTTAAACCCCTAAATTATATTTCAAATAATATTAATTTTTTTAAAAATGAAGATTGGATAAAATTAAATGTTTGAATAATAATTGAGAAATTTGGTTTTAAATTAATGTAGATTTAATCACAATTCTACGAGTCTAAAATAAGAAAACAACTTTAATTCGAATACATTTATCTAAATACATACATAGAGTCAATAATACTTGAGAAATATGACTTTAAAATAATGCATATGTAATCACATTTTTGTAGATAATCACCATAAATAGGTAGCGAAAAACAAGTACAAATAGCTAGGCAAAGAAAACCTAATATGCATGCACGAATATACTTTTGCATTACCCCAACCAGGACCAATATCTCTAAACTTAAGAAGATTGAAATATATTTTTGTCACATGTGTTCATCTAGAAAATAGTCAAACTATCTCACTATTTTTGAGTCCCGTAAGTAGTAAGAATATTGCAAATAAAGATTGTCAATTATTGGAGAGACTCCAATAGCATATTAGCCAATGTCATTTGATATATACCTAAACATTTAAACTTGAGTTGTTCAATGGATACTTGATTTCTCTATCTAATTCTTGCAAATACCCATTTTTAAATTCTATATAAAATGAGCAAGTGTTGTGTATGTGTTGTATATTTGGAAGAATTTACATTCTTCCCGATTAACACTCATCTAGAATACACATGTGGAATGGCTAGTTTTTTTGGCCTATAATTTTGTGACCATCGTATTGTAATGTCACTTTGATGGTTTCCAATTGATGTGTTTATGAATACTCACACATATATTAGAGAAAAAGAAACTATGAATTCCATTATTGTATTGTGAACAATTGAGTTAATATAATAAGCAAAAGTTATTTGACTGACTTTTTTATAGAAAATACTTTTGGGTGAAAATTCTCATATATTATGTAAGTACAATATTTCATATATGATATAGTTTGAGATTATGTTAGAATTAACCCGCTTCATAAGGATATGGAAACTTTCCCTTCATGCTATATACTTTTTAAATCTTAAATTACTCAAATATCAATAGAACTTTTTTAAAATTAGGAAACAAGTTGTAATTGAATTAAGATCATATTAATTTACAAACACACATAAATAAGTCGTGATGTACAAAAATGGAACAAAATCAGTAAATTTCCTTTCAAACAATATTATTTCCACCCATTCAAAATACTTTTGATAAAAATTATTTTCTTTATAAATCAGCAAACCCACCTACTCTTTTAACGATTATTAAACAAATATATTATTCTTTTGAATATTAATTAATCATAGTATTCTCTCCGGGTCATTAATATATACAAAATCAATCACCTTCGATGTGGAAAATTATTCTCTCTCCCTGTTAAGAAAGCCAAACGACTATTTTAACTCCTATATTTGAATAATCATATTATTCTCCGCGAATGAAATTCAATTGCTGCACAGCCCATAACATTTGTTCTATACTTTGAACCCGAACAAGACTTTAAGAGAACCACTCGCAGAATAAATATAAAATTACAACGGTTAAACATGATTAAATATGATAAACCTCTTCCCCTTTAGTTCTGAACGAAACTGGTGTCATTCCACCATTGTTTGCAGTCATAAACAGAGCAGAAGGCCTCCAAACAAGTGAGGAGCAACAATATCCCTGCGGCCAAAAGAGTAAGAAATTTCCAAGACTCCATCACTACAACACTACATCTCCTGTTGTAATGTTTATTCACATCTGCTATAAGCTGGTCTAAAAATTTAACTTTTGTTAATTTAACACATTTACCCATGCCGTTCCATAGGCTTGCCACTTTGCCGTCATTTTCCAGGTGATTGTAAATAATCCCGCTGTTTCTCAGCACTCGAACATCTTGTTCGCTGTCAATCATTCCGTTCATGAAATCCGTGTAGCGAGTGAAGATGAACGCGCCAGGCGCCGCCGAAGCTTCGAAAGCCACCAGATTTCTGAGAATCACCAACCTCACTTTGGGAAGGTAAAGAGTGGCAGTCTTGATTTCGAAGCGTATTGTGGTCAGGTCCCCATCAGTAGGAACGAATTTCAGTCCTGCTGAAAACAAATCGGCAACGCAAGGAATGATCAGCTCATCCCCATCCCCTTCCTTATCATTGCCATCTTTGTCGGCGGCGGAGGACCCAAAGAGAATAGCTAAGGGCCCCTTTAACGCTTGTAGAATTGGCAGATTCCAAGAACAGATAGAAGACGCGCGGGAAGCTTCATCAGAAACTGGAGTGCCCTCGCTTTTATGAGTCGCCGAAACAGTGCCGTGAGACGTCGAACAGGGCCGGCGTTTAAGGAGGACAGCGCGTTCCATAGCGACTCGAAAGCCCGTGTAAGGTGGGTCGTATCTGGCGGCGCCGCCTTTTCTTCGTCTTCGCCGCCTTTTGGATTTGTATCGGTCGCTGGTGGAGCAGGGACGAGAGAGTAATAGAGCGCCTCCAACAGGTGACACCTTTCTTTTATACGCATCCTGGAACTATCAGGCATCTTGAACATAAACGGCGACAATTCTGATCAAACAAGTGTTACCAGGTCGCATAGCTTGTCTTCCGCCTTGTCTGGACTACCCGAGTACTCCATCTCCGACAGCTTTTGCAAGAGAAATAGCGGCAATTGATTTTCGAGCATCATGAGATCTCTCAGGATTGCGTTGTGGGCGGCACTTCTGCCAGAGACATCTAAAACTTTGCCCAGCTGCTTCACTTCTGGATTTGAGGTTTCATTTGCCTGGGTTTTCTTGAACGCGTAGAATTGCAAACACTCGAGGAGGAAGGAAGCGTCCAGAGCCATGAGCCATGCCAACGTCTCCTCGTTGTAGTCGAGGTATTTGTGATAGCAGCTCCGGATTCGCCACTCGTACTTCCTCACCTCCTCCACCAAGGATTCGAACTTGTGACCGGCGATCCGCTTCTGGAATCTTCGGGCAGCAGCGACTTTGTATCTCTCCATTTCGTACAGCTCGGATCTCCAATGATGATACGGCCCAATAGAAACAAACTGCGGAATATATGCTTGGGGTTTCACTGCCAACAACTCCTTCGGCACGTTGAACACGCATATGCAAAATTCCTTTTCTTCTTCTTCTTCCTCGTTTACAGACAGGCGCTCCCTAATTTGAATAACCCACCGATCTTGGTCGATCTTTACCTGAACTGCGTTCTTCAATTCCATGATTATAACTGTCAAATAAATAACAGCTTTGTGGGAACGCTTGTTGTCTACAGCAATAAGTTGGCCAGAAAAGAAAGCAAAAGTAATCGAAAGGATAGAAACATGAGAAAAACAACGGAGCATCGGATGATTTATGTGGCCTCTGCCTACACCGGAGGTAACAGTAGTTTGGTGGAATAGAAATATGCGTCAAGCTTCACATGGGTATAGAGCTTTGCCAATGGATTCCGTCAAGCTTGAAAAGATTGCGGGCCATGGTGTATTCTCATTTGTGAAATTATTTCTCCCACCTGTTACTCGTGTATATTGTAATAGATAATAGCGACTGGTAGTGCGCATCTAACCTCCTTTTGTCACCTTCATATGTTCATGCTGGAGCTTATATCATTATACCCTGGAGCGAACCCTAACCGAGCTGTTGCGACGCCTCGGCTGGATTTTGGAGGCCCTAAATCCTTGGGCGGTGGCGATTTGGGTTTTCCTGATCTTGTTTCGAGCCGTGGTGTGGAACTTGGAAGTCGTGTTTCCTCTGGCGGCAGGGGCTTGGTGCTTCCCTTCTTGGTGGTGCTCGTCTCAATGGCTCAACATAGTTTCGTGTGGGTGAATCGTTTGCTTCTTCCTTGGTGCGTAGTGAGCACGGGTTGGTTTTCATCCAACAGGCGTATGGTGGCAGCAAAGGGGGCTCGGCCTCCGGTTTCCTCGTGTCCTTTGTTGGTGACTCCCCTTCCTTTCCTAAACAATGGTGGTTCTTGTTGGAACCCTGGTTTTCAGGGTGCTTCATTGGATATTGGTGGTGAGGGATTTGTGGTGGCGTCCCTCTCAATGCATCCGTTGTTAATGGGTGTGCTGTGCAGGAGTGCTTCAGGGGAGCCAAGTCTCAGAGTCAGCCTAGGGGAAAGCCTTTTTTTTCTGGAGGTAGTGAGTTCTAGGGGAAAGTGCAGGCTAAGCCCATGGCTTATGCCAAAACAACACATGTTGTCTCTTTTGGCGAGGATGTGTTTGAATCTGTGGAGTTCTATCAAAACTGTGGATTGATTTGCAGGTTCATAAGCTGTTGTCCGGGCCTTCGACCTTGCACAAATGGATTTCTAAACTTTGGTGACCCCTTATTGTAGGTAAAGTCAACATCTATCCCTCTGCTCAAGGTATTTTCATTGCAGTGTTTGACAACTCCTTTGATAGGGATTTGATTCTTGGAAAAATATGGGAATTTCAGTCGCATCTCCTTCTCATGAAGCCTTGGTTCCCTCTCTTTAACCCCGTTATCGAAACTTTTACAATCAAACCTGTGTGGATAAGGATTCCCTATTTGCCTTTGCATTTTTGGAGTGAGGATTGCTTCAAGGCTATGGGGGATGTTGTAGGTACTTTTTTAGTTGTTGATCCTAGGACTGATTCTTTCGATCATACCACTTACGCCCGTATTTTGGTGGATATGGACATGATTGCTGATTTCCTAGCCACATTGGAGCTGAAAGTTATGGATTCATCTTGGACTCAAAATTTGGATTTTGAAGGCCTTCCTTTTAGATGCCGAACATGTTTTGGCCTTGGTCACCTTGCTTCGGATTGTCAAATCATTAAGAAACCAATTAAGGGGCGTGGGTCTCATGGTGAAGGATTTTAGTCAGATAACTTGGTGGTAGATGCTCAAGAGGACAATGTTAGTATTGCTAATGATGATAGTCTTTCTAGGAAGAGAAGAAGGAAGAGAAAATGGAGGAGATGAAGGATGAGAAGAGGGGAGGGGTTGTCCCCCTCTCACACTATTACGATTTCTTCACAACATGTTGCGTATAAAAGAGGGAATTTTTTTATCTCGGTGTCTTCGCTGAATCAAAGTTCGCATCCCATGGAATCTCTTGAAATTTGTCTTGCTGTCCACTCGATGAGAATGAAAATCCTAATGGGGGACGGTTGGAAGGTAGTGAGTAACAAGAAGAAAGGTAAAGTTGGTAATTCGCCTCTCAAGATGAGCCTTCATTCTCATAAAGGGAAAGTCCTTGGAAGGTAGGGCTCCTTGGGTAAAGGGCCAAGATGTTTTGTCTGTTTTACTTTGTGGGGTCCTCTCTCCTTTCTGATGCTTTCCTGTTTTTTGGGTGTTGGCTTGTTTGGTTGTTTCTCCTGGGGCCTAGGGGGTCCTATTCCTGGTTGTTTCTAATTTGTGCCTTAATGCTTATCTCTCGATTGTATAGGGTTCCCGATCCCTTCAAAATATTCTTTTTACCTAATCTAATAACAAATTATACGTTCTTGATAATATTTTCATTGTTAAATAATTAAAACACGTTGATGTCAACATTTTTATAAACCGATCACACTTACTACTTTTCAAATTTATAAACAAATAGTTGCTCCTCCATAGGGAGCAAGGGTACACTGTTATTAAAAAAACATCAATTACCGCAAGAGTGGGATGTAAAACACTATAATTGTGCAAGAAATCTATAGGGAGAGCATCTACCATAACAAAATACAATCTACCATGTGAAAGCAATGTATAACAAATGCAACTAGTGTAGTAGGTGTGAACACTATTCACTGCAAAAGGCATTGGACAAAAACACTACAAGCAAGCACCCAAGCTGAGAAGGGATATGGAGTCCAATTTGGAATAATAAACAATGACTATTGAAATTGAGGGCTAAATTCAGAACTGGCCAAACATATATTACTATTACCAAACCTGTGCAAGGAGAGAGATTAGAAACCATGTGCCAGAAGCTAAATAAAGTGAAAACCTACACACATGTAAACAAAAATTACAGAATCTACGCACATGGAGATAAAAAGATCAGTAAAAGATTAGGAAAATGTGTAGAATGGGAGAATACATACATGTGCTAGCGCCCGTGTGAAAGTAAAATAGAATAAATCCAAAATCAGGTAGGAAGAGGATATAACCTGACACTAATTCCAAATCCATGCAGTGGTGATACAAATATGAAGCATGCGCAATCTTTAAAATATTGTAGAGTACAAATTCAAATTATTTTACATGGATGGAGGCTTCAAATCTGTTAAAGGTTATGTAGTGCCCAACTTTTTAAAAAATAATAATAATAAATTAAGAAAAAAATAGATTGCGTGCAAGTTATGGTGGCAGGGGTGGCATGGAGTCTGCGTGCACCTGACAGGAGTGAGGAGCAAGACATGGCGCATACCAACCATAATGGGGTAAGTCAGGAAATTTTGTCTGATGTTATAAATGCAAGTGACATGGGAGACATGTTATCATTCACCTCTGTTGTCCTTTCCCTAGCCATGCCATATTTGTTTCTTTCACTCTTCCTCTACATGAAACTGTGTTGTCCATTCTCAACACCTCCTCATTCACTACCAAATCAGAGCTTTGAAAGCATGCGTCCATCCTAAGAAACCTTTCTAACCTATTTTTTTTTCTTGCAATATAATACTTTCACTTTATTTGAAGATTGAAAGGCATTTTCACGTTAAAACACATGTCAATGTTGTAAATCTTGCAGTAGTTGTATGGTCGCAGTAAGTGCATTATTGGGGGCTTGCTTCTAGTTTGCAATTAGTCAAATATTACATCTTCTTTCCCAAATCAAATTTTCTAGCTCCTCAAAATACTTTGTAGGTTACTTCCTCTCTCCTCAAATTTACTCCAGATTGATTTGATTAAGACATTGAAAGTTCCCTTAACATGCTATTCCACTCACGACTCTATGAGATTTTTCTTTGTCACTCTTCCTCAATGTGAAATCAACTTCTTATTCTTTATGTGTCCTCCAAGGTGTGTGGTTGCAAGTGTTAGTTGGTAGTCATGGAGAATTTGGGAGAAAATGAAAGGTATGTAAACTATTTCACAAAACATCTCAATAAAATGTAGCAGTGTTGGTATCAATGAAGCTTACAAAATTGTTTAAGAAAATGTTCTTGCTTAGCCTAGTTGAAACTCACAAGCTACATCTGGATCTTATGCATGAGAAATTGATGATTGTTTATTTGAAATGGTGCACCTCATTGTATTACCATGCTATATTCATAGACTACTTTGCATGACATTTACATAATCTCTATGATAACATTACCTTTCTTTTGAAATGATGGAACTGATCTACACTTCCCACAACAATTTATCTCGCAATAATGTTGGAGATAAAGTTAGTTGTAGTTTGGAAACCAACACATACATGGAGGTAATTGATAACTCCAATAGTTGTCACATGGGCATGATTTAAAAATCCAAATGCGATTCGAACTTCTCACTATGATAGTATAGGAATATTGTCAGATCTTGTAGTTGAAAAGGGTATAGTAGACATGTATGCAAAATGTGGAAGCATAGATAGGCACATGAATTGTTTGACAGAATGTCTTAAAGAAAAATGTGGCTTTGTGGACAACATTGGCTGCAAGATATGCACAAAATGGTTTATTGAAAAGGCTTAGAAACTTTTAAGAAAATGTAATGAACAATGGGTTTTGTTTTCTCTTACCTCACCTTATATAAAAAAAAAAAAAAAAAAAAAAAGGAAAGGGGCATGTATTTATGCTCAGGGAAGCGAACTGTTACATGTAATGCTTCTAAAATGTTGCCTCTGTAACCTACACCATGTCCTTCTGATTGACAACAAATGGTATGGGTATTATCTATTATTTTCTTCTAGATGGTTGAATGAAGGAGAGCATAGGACAAAATTTAAAATACTAGAAACAATTCCTAAAGGAGATTTGGAGTTTCATGAAATGTGTGATGTCCACTAAAGCAACCCACTTCAGACCCAAGAACAACCTAGATTAGTTAGGAAAATTATGGAATAATTTTTTGTTTTATAAAAGAGTCTATAACTAGGTTACAAGACAACAACTATCACTAACAAGTTCCGGATCAATTCTAATCCACAAGAGTATAATTTTATTTCAAACACAATTGTTAGAGGACACAAAGTCCAAAATTTAGGGTTAGAAGGTTCAATTAGGGTCGAGGGTGATTCCTCACTATACACACTCTCTAATAGGATTAAATATTAAAATTTTTTTCTCAAAATTAGCACATAAGAATTTCCCTAAATCATTCCCATTGGATAGAAATTTCCCCTCCTTTCTATTGATATAAAGAACTCCTCCTAACTCCTCATATTTCTCAAGTTATGGGCTAGTGGGCCTTGGGGTGAAATTTTTCCCAAGAGTAGACTGTGGCCCAGTGGAAGAAATTTTCCCCAACGTTGGGTTGGCAAGTCGGGGGAGAAAAATTTCCGGGAGGAGTAGTCAGTCGGCAGTGGTGCGGGAGGCTTTTCAAATTTTTCCGCATGGGGTGAAACGCCACGTTTGCACTCGCGCTCCCGCAAGTTTACGAGGTACACATGGAACCTCCTTAGCTAATGCAGGGAAAGCAGTGTGCAAAGGGAAGAATATTTGTTTAACACCTCGAAGGGAAACAATGGTAAAATTCACTGCGTCTCCACCGACATTTCGCGATGCCATGTGGCAGCTCCCGATTCATTGTGGGGTGGCAGAGCGGGGAAACTTTATAAAATTTTCTGAAAATGCCAAAGGAAAAAGAAATCCGCTTCAACACTCGACACCTTGTGGCACCACATGACAGCTTCTTATCGTGGGTTGGTGGGAAGGTGGGGAAAATTTGGAAAATTTTCCCAAAATTTTCTAGAAGTGCTAAGTTAAAAAGGGATCCGCCTCGTTGACACCTCGTGGTGCCATGTGGCAGCCTCTGATTGGCTATGGGGCAGCTGGGAAAATTTGGAAAAAATTTCCCAAAAAAATTTCCAAAGTGCTAAGGGAAAATTCAGCCTGCGGGCCCGCCTAGAAATATTTTCCACAATTGTTTTTTACGCAAAGTGAAGAAACACTTCAAAAGGCCATAACATTTGATAAAAACTTGGTTTTTTGAAAACGAGGACTTTCTAGAAATCTCTTGATATCATATTTACAAAGGAATCATTAAATTTTGATTTTCATAAATTTTGATGGGTAAATTTCACAAAAATGTTCTGCATGATTTTATAGTCAAAATCGGTAGTTTTAACTTAATAAAATTTTGTTCAATTTGTTCTTGTTGCTCTCTCAACATGTCAAATAGACATGGAGAATTGTTCTAAGGTGGATTTAGGATAATTTTGTGAGGTAGATCTATTTGATTGAATTCCAATTTGAAATTTTACTATTTTGACAACAAATCAACTATGAAAGCTTTGAACTCGCTTTTCCGGGTTTGGAAAGATTTCCTTTAAGTATTTTTGTCTAATTGGATTCATTTATGGAAAAATACTTCACTTTAATCATTTATTTGTTATTTCATTTTTGTAGGTTTGGTCTATACATTTTGGATTAAATAAATTTTAGTTTGAAAATACAAGACAGAGATCAAATTTTTAAAGGGTTTATTTGCCATTTTCTTCTTCCATGTATTATAATATGTTCCAATTATAATCTAATACATTTAATTGATTCAATTCAAATATTCAAAACTAAAATACATCTCGATTTTCCTATTTTCACCTATTTCAAAAGAAAGAGTGTTACACTTCCTTTATACGCATTTCTTCCTTTCAAACAGAGATTAAAACTCACATCTAGATGATTAAAATCAACACAATGATACAATTTGAGGAAGGTTATGTAATCCTTTATTTATTCTAAATGAAAAATTTACAACTTCCCTCTTTTATTCTTTCCAAAATCACATATTATATATAGGGAAGAATAGTACATTTTATTCTCACGCTTTTCACTTTTCCACTTTCCAAACAAGGATTTCATAGTGTATGCTAAACACATATTTACAATGGGATAATATCATATGGACAAGACAAAACCACTTCCATTACTAATACAACATATTTCCATTACAAACATATAAAAGTTCATCCACTTCAAGTGGGAAAGGTTACAATAAGATTTCATTTCGCAAGGGACTGTCAAACTGTCTTTATCTTAGCTCTAGAACAACAACATGTAGATTTCTCATTCTTTCAATTTGATCACAACAAGAGTAGGGGAAAGGAAATGCTCTCCACCCAACCAATACATCCAATGAAAAGGAGAAGCCATCCTTCTTCATTGGCCCCCGAGCCCCAACCACAATGCAATAAAAGATGTGATCCAACTCATGGCAACAATAGGCTTCCACAAACACACAAGAAACATTTTCACAATAAAAACATAGTCCAAAACAGAATGTATTTTACAACTACATTAAAACATGACAAACAATACTAAGGCTTCATCAAGCAAGCCAAAGGAGAAAATAAATATGGGGATGCTTTTATGCCTCCAAAAAGGGAAATGGGTATCACCACCTCAATTACAAAACACAAAAAATACAACATATATCAAAATCCCGACATTCCTTATGCCTCCCAAGTACGCCTTATTCCTCACATTCTCTTATGCCTCTCCAACCTCTTATGAAACCCCCGTTATCACCGAATCACAACACCCCTGTGTTTATACAAGTGCATATACTTGAACTCACGGTGTGATTGGATAACATGGGTACTATCTCCAAGTTGTGGGACTTGCTACTTGAGATAGACCTCCAGAGAAAGCTGGTTCTTGCTCCTAAACTACCTGCCACAATCTACTCTAATGCAGGGGAAACTAACTATTCTAATCTAAACTTCCAAGGGACTAGGGAGAGAGAATGCATAAAATGAAATCCTACACTAAAGTGGTGATACACCAGAAAAGGAGGGTGTGAGAGTAGTTTTCAAATGCGTGAGATGCAGAAGCAAAGTGCACACTAGAAGGGGTGATGACAGTTCTCCACAATCTAGCAAAATGCATTCACAAAAGTACCTCGAACATACACAATGATAATGGATCCCTACAAGAGCATAATAATAGACACAATATTCTTGTAGAAAGATTAAAGGGGCAAGAAGAATACAAGAAAACACAGCAGGGGAAGATACATCCACAAACTTGTATTTTATTGCTTCATAATATGCACAGTTCAATCTATTACAAGATAAGGGCCTAGATCACCATGCAAGGAGTCCAAAACAAGGGCCTACAACACATTGGCTTCACAAAGAAATATTGGCAGAGATTTGCTATAAAAATTACCTCCTCCTACAATGAGCCCAACACTCCAATTTATAGAAAAGATGAGAAGAGAGAGAGAGGGAAAAATGGAAATCCTGAAATCTGTCCTTCAACCACCTGTAAGAGGTATTAAATGGAGTGAAATGATTATATATTGCTTGCAAAAGGCTCCCCATACTGTCCCATGTGCTGCAGCAGAGAAAGAATGATGACCACGCCTCTTAATGGCACTCCCAACCACCAAATAAAACACTGTTATGAACTCAGCCACGTTTTATTAAAAATATTGATCAATCTCTCACCAAATTGGGAATTTATTGATTTATGTACGTTGGACTTGGAGCCATGATTCCAACGGTACCAATTTTGTGCGATTTCATTGAGAAATGCAAAATTTATGGCCTTCTGAGTGCGGGCAACTATTTTGGGTCCGGGCAGCGGGCGTTTTACGTCATTTGATGGGAATGAGCATTAACTAACTAGAGCCAAATTTTTGACATAGAGGACATCATGCTCATTCCAGAAAGTCCAATTTTATGAAAATCGGAGCTTGGAGTCAAAAGTTATGGCCGTTTGAAGTTTCATGGGTCAAACGTTGACTTTTCTTCTTTGCCTTCGGCCGCTTCGGCTTCGCAGGCGTCCTGCGTACTTTTGTCCCAATTTTCCTAGATGAAAATCTCCTCCTTTGGCTGATTCAGCTTCCTTGTTCCTGTTTGAGGTATAGACACGTGGCGAGGTTCCATTCGGCATTGGCAGCTCTTCGGCTTTTCGCATCCCACGCGCACTTTTGGCCCAACCGCCTTGACAAAAGTCCCCTGTTTCGGCCGAATCGGCCGGTTCGTGTCCTCCACGTAGGTTTGGCCAGATGTCCTATACCATCTAGGAAAAATATCTCCGAGCCACCCGAAATGGACCGACTTGCATCAAACCGCCGATCAAGTGTCCCGCACGTACTTTTGGCCCGGATGTCCTGCATCACTGAAACAAGACTTAGGCAATTTTTTCCACTTTCGGCCATTTTGGATTTTTGCGTCCGCGCATATTTTTCCTGGCTGCTCCAATCGCTGCGCGGACTTCTGGCGGATTTTTGGCTGTTTATTCACGCCCGACGTCCCAACTGCCCCATTCTGCGCTGCGCCGACAGGACTTAGCCGATTTTCTTCATTTTTTGGCCCCAAGCTTGGGATTTCTTCTTTTCACCTTTTCTAACTCGTTGGGTTTTCTTCTTTGATGGGAGAGTTAGAAGGAAGCCGAGGTGGCCCCAAAAACTTGATTTCGGGCCTTAAATCAATCTATTTACTTGGGACTAAAGAATTTGATGCATGTTATTAAAATTACCTTGAGGGGTGATTTTTGGATAAAAACCCCATAACGAGTAAATAAATGAAAGCTATTTCTTTGTAAGGTGGAACCCAAATCCCAACTCCCTCTTCCATTATACCTCCCTAAACACACTTGTGCCTCCCACAAATATAGACCCCATAGTCTTCTCCTAGACCATTCCTAGGCCATCTACCCAAAAGCCCACAAACATGCTAAAACATTCACACATTAACATTTTCATAAACAAAAAGAAGCATTTCATGAGCCAAGCTCCTACCTCTCCATGATGGAGTTGTTCCAAGTTCCAACACGTAAAGCTTTATCCCAATTCAAGCAATCCAAATCAGCCAAGCAAAAGCATGCAAAATCTTCCAAAACTTCTTCAAAGTAAGATCTCCAAAAACAAGAAGAATTCACCCAAGAATCAATTCTCTATAGTGAAGCAACCTAAAACAAGGAAAGAAATTCAATTTTTATAGAAGATGGAAGAGAAGTGGATGAGGTGGATCCATGTAGGGTGTCACAACACACATCCTCAACCCCAACCCCAAAATCAAATAAATTCTCCAATGCACAATAAATAGGTGGGTGACTAAAATGACAGTTTACTTACACACGCAAATCCAACCTACACCCCAAAGGATTGAATTTAAATCATGTAAGAAAAGTGTGATTAAAACTTACAATTTGACTTACACAAATGCATTATAAAAGTCTAATCTCCACTCTCCAACCATAGGTATGGTTGGTAATTAAATTTAAAAGGTATGGGACAAGTTTAACTTGTCCCTCAAGCCTCCAAAATCAGCCTCCAAGGACAATTTCGAATTTCCAAGAAGGTGGAGTATTTCACACTCAAAAGTTTATTTACACATTACTTACACACCTCTTATAACCCTTTTAACGCAAGGCCAAAAACTCTATTAATTAATTTCTTATGACATATTTTAATTAATTAACTCAACAACATGATTACTCATAATATTACACATCATTTAATGAATAATTAAAGGGTCAAATGCATCACAAAATAAACACATGCACATATAATAAAGGGTCCAAATAAAAAAATACACATAATCCATTGGTCACATATAGAGGTGATCCCCCATGGGAATCCCAAACACAAACAAACAAACACAAACAACACAAGTTGTCATGGTGACCTTGGTGAATTCATCTAGAATTCCGAGGTGGTTGGTCTCCAATCCCCCAATGTTTGTTGTGATATTTTAAACCTGCAAAATACAAATACCTCCTTTGGCCTCATGGCCATATTAGAACATCCAAAATAATATAAATATAATTCTCAAAATCATCTAGATATATGAATCACAACAACATCAAAGTAATCTAATAATATCATTTATAATTTTATCAACAACTATATCATCATCCAATAATTTAAGTTTTCACGTCCACTCACAAAATATAAATATCAAAAGTCTGAACAACATCCATAATATAATCATGTCAAATAGTATATCATCATCAACATATAAAATGTCTCTAATATAATCCATAGTATCATGATTAGTATCAAAGAGGTGTCAAAGAGAAGTGGGCACTATAAAATGCCGGTGGACCTATGTGGAGCACTTCTTTCACCACATCGTTCATGTATAGACATGGTCTCCTTTACTTTATCTCTTAATTTTTTTGAATAATTTGGTTTTTCATTTGAAATAAAATAAAAATACTAAAGTATTAGATAATAAAAAAATTAGATATTTTAACCAGATGGCTAGTGCAATCAATAAAACAACACCTCATGATTTTTTCCACCGACTTACAATTTAACAAAAATTGCGTTGTGACCAAAAAGGTATGCATTGATAAACCTAGTGTGTATAAATTTTAGTCCTCATGCCCATTAGTATAAACGAGAGCTCTAGTGCCGACCATTAGAGACATTTGATGTTGATATTGATATCCTTTTTGACATGGTTATTTATTATATTCTCGACATGTGATATATTTAGTCATATTGAGTAGACCTTTGATAATTGGATTAATGTTGTGATCATTTTGACATGGATGAAATGTGGAATAGAAATGTGCTAGAAATTGTAAGTGATATTGTATTTGCATAGATGATATTAATTCATATATAGTTGATTTTAGATTTATATCGCATATTTTGGCATGAATGTTTTAATGTGGCCATGAGGCCGAAAGGAGGTATTCTCTATTTTGTAGGTATATTATATTCACAACAACATCGGGGATTGGAGACCAACCACATTGGAATTCGAGAAGAATTCAACTAGGGTCACCATGGCAACATGTAATTGTGTGTGTGTGTGTGTGTGTGTTAGAATTATTTGGTTAGGGAAAATTGTGACCTAGGGGTCATGTGTTGTTTTGTTTTAATTTCCTTTTTAATAATGTTAGTATGTGTTTTCTTTTAGTAATGAAATTTACTTGTTTTATTATTTAGATTTTTGGATATATGTTTACCCTTTATTATTCATGGGTTGTAGTGTCTTAATTAAGCTAATTTAAATTTGTCCTAAACTAATTAAAGATGTGACCAAAAAGGAGTTCATTTATTAGACTTGATTTACTCTTGGATTTTGTGTTGAGTGTTGTGTGTTTGAGTCTTGAGTGTAGTACACTCTACCCTTCATGGGAAACTCGAATTTGGCCTTAGAGGCCAAATTTGGAAGCTTGTGGGACAAGTCAAACTTGTCCCACACCTCTTAAATGCCTATGCCAACCCTACCTATGGGTTGGGGGTCAAATTTAGGCCCTATTAGGTGTTTTGGGAAGATAAAAAGGTGAAATGTTAATTGCACTTTCTTTCAAATATTTAATTTTGTCCTTTGGGGGTGTGGGCTTAGATGGAGTGTGTAAGTTTCTTGTCATTCCTTCAACCACATATTAATTTTGCATTGGAATATGAGGTTGACCAAGTGATGTGGAGTGGAGAGGAAATGAGGTGGCATCCTACTTGGAGCCACATCATCCCCCCTCTCCTTTCTCTATTTATTGAATTCATTTTGCTTGTTTGGGGGTTACTTGATCATTTTAGTCTCTTGAATTTTTGGAGAGTGAGAGGATTTTGGGAGAGCTTGTGGATTGTTGGAGCTTTGTGGATGCTTTCTTGGTTTTGGAGGAGCTTGGAACTTCATACTTGGAACAAGCTCTACCATGGAGAGGTAGGAGCTTCACCTTAGTTTAAATTATGTTCTTTTTATTTTGTGTTCATATGTTTGTGTTGTGTGTTGTTTTCCCTTTGGAATGCTTGTTGGGTATGGGTAGATTGCCTAAGTTTGGAGTGGGAGGAGACTATGGGGAGTTTTATGTAGGGAGGCATAAGAGTTTACTTTTTGTGGAGGGAGTTTGGGTTGGGTGCCCCACCTAGTATGAGGAATGCTTGCATTTCTTCTTGTTTCTTGTTATGAGGGAGGCATAAGAGATTGAGGGAGGCATAAGAGTATATGGAGGTATAAGGGGTACTTGAGGGAGGCATAAGAGTTTGTAGGGGATTTGTGATATGCATTGGAGGCTTTTAGGTGGGCACCCATTCCCATTGGGAGGCATAAGTGGCCTCCCCATAGGTCTTACTCTTTTGGCTTTCTTGATAAGCCTTGTTATATTGTTGCTTTGTTGTTTCTTCTTGCTTGAGTTGTTGTTGTGTTTGAATGTGAATGGAATGAATGTAAAACTATATGTTAAGTATTGTGGAAGCTTGTAGTTTCCATGAGTTGAAATCTTCTCCCATTGTAATGTGGTTGGGGCTCGGGGGCCAATGGAGAGGATGGCTTCTCCTCTCCATTGGATATCTTGGTTGGGTGGAGAGTGTTGCCTCTCCCCTATTTTGTTGTGAATCAAGAAAATTCTTGGAGGAGCTATCTTGTTGTTGGTGTTTGAATATTGGAGTCTTGTTGGTGACCATGTGAAACTTCCTTGTATTTTACCCACTTAGAGTGGAAGAAATTGTAATAATGTATTTCATTCTTTATTTACATTTTTGTATGGTTTCCCACATCAAGTGGAGAACATTGTATTGATTTTGTAAAGGAAATGTATTCAAATAGTTGTTATTGATATTGCATTGCATGTGGAAAGAAACAAATAAGAAAAGAAAGAAGAAAGAATGTTATTGTGAATTAGTTTTGAAATAGAAAAGAAAAAAGTATTTTCTCCTTGTTGAAATCTTGGATGTAATGAGAAAAATAGGATATTAGTGTTAAAAGTTAATTTAAGTTATATCAATGGAAAAGAAAGTTTTTCATTCAAATAGTTGTTTTATTGTAAATATGTAATAAGAAAAAAGAAGTTGTAAGAAGTTGAACTTGTATGCAAAATAACATTGAATGGAAAAATAAAGTTATTTTAGCTATTTTGAATGTATGTATATTGTAGTGAAATGAAAAGAGAGAACAAGTTAGATTATATTGTATTTAGAAATGTTGATTTTATAGCAAGGAAATGACAAAGAAATGAAATAGATTTAAATTCTTTTTTTGCTCTTGTAATGGAAAGAAAGAATCTAGTTAAGTAAATGAAATTATTCTTGTAAGTAGATGGATTTTATTAGAGTTGAAAACACTTTAAAATGACTAGATTTAACTAAGAAATGAATAAAAGAGAAATAAATCTCAAATCTGGAACTTGAAATGAACAAAAACAAACTTAGAATGCATTTTTACATCTTTTAGTAACTTTAAGTTTTTGTGAAAATCTCAGCATTAAGGTTTTATTTTTAGAAATAGGACCGCCACCTGCAAGAGCGGTGGTCCCAATAACCGTAACCACTCACTAGGAAGGGCGGTCTAAAAAAACCACCGCCACTCAAGTAGGGTGGTTTGTCACCTGGTTTGTCACCAGGTAGGGTCCATGGTTTGTCCCGAGACGGGGCGTGGTCCCAGGACCGCTGGTCTACTCTAGGTGGCGGTCCTGTCACTTATGACATAGAATTCCGCGGATCCACGCATGTGCATGAAAATTAATCCGGTTGCTCAAATTTCTAGGTTGTAAAATTTAATCTATAATTACCAGAACAAGAAAAACAATGAGAAATACCATGGATTGGAACAATAAAACATGTAAAATGGTGGATCTAAAACTAGTCTTTTCATTTATAACAATGGGGTAGGGTTTGCCCCAAATTTAAAACCCAATACACAAATAACTTAGAATAAAAATCTAGATTGGTGGAGGAAATCCCTCCCAATCCTTGAATGAAATAGATTACATAAATAAAACTAAATCTAAACTAAGCCTAGACTAAATCTTCATGTAGAATCCTCCATGGTTTCTTCCTCTTGTGCTTTCATGGCTTCCTCCTCTCCAACCTACAAATTTAACAAAAGGAAATAGACCAAATGAGAAGAATAGAATGAGAAAAGGTTTTAATAGAATTTCATAAGGATTTTAGGGCTAAGTTTGGAACCCTAGGATCTAGTGGTCAAGATGGATTTGATCCAAGGGTGGAGGATTGACCCTACCTTTATTAAGAAGAAATATATTTTAAATGTTTTAATTGAAATCCTTAAGGGTATGTGTAGATGGGTGAGTGGGGCCATTTAATTGCCTAGGGGTGTAATGTCCTTTTTAATCCTTAGTATGTTGTAGGAATTTAATTAAAGGACCTTTAAACTATTAGGATAATGAAACTAGAGTAATTAAGCATGTGTTAACCATATTAAAGTTGAGCAATATTTAAAGAGAAGAAAATATTTAATTAAATAAATTAATCCTTGTTACCTTCCTTTTGAATGATTGATTAATGGACCCTAGAGATAATTTTGAAAACATGTAACTTTTAACTAGACCTGGTTCTTCAATCGTAAAGTTGAGTTAAGTAGTGTAAGTAAGTTAATGAACCCTAAAGGTTAAGCACCCTTGTAACCTTCTTTATAACTTAAACAAAAAAAAAAAAATTGTCGCATTTTTAGGTTAAGTGTTAGGTTGAAGTGTGTTCTTAGAACATCATTTTTATGGGTGTTACACTTGGTATCAGAGTTGTGGGTTCAAAGCTTGGACCCTTGGGCACACCTAGAAAACATGAAACATGAATATTTAACCTAGTGCAAAATTGAATTCTTTTAATCTAGAAAACCACAATGTCTATTAATTGTATAGTTTAGAAAACATAGAAAACTGAAACAAGACCTAGAACAATGAACTAACTCACCTTGATCTATGCAGGAGGTGTGGATCAGACGAGGGTCTTTTCACATAGACCTAGATATACCACCGCTAGAGAGCAAGCTATAGCGGCCATTCTACCTCAGATTTTACAGACACTTTAGGACGTCAATGCCACTATATACGTGGAGAGCCCTTGGGAGGATGATTTCTAGACATGGCATGGAGCCATTAGTAGAGGCCCATGTATCCCCTCGACACAACGAGGAGTATAGGGAAGAGAACTTCCATGTGGAGTGCCTAGGGTAGAGTCACCATAGAGAGTACATGGGGACAGATCTCAGGACATAGGGATAGGTCTCGAGCCCTAGACAGAGGGAGGAGCATGCAGAGAGACCTAGGGTCATCAAGACATCAGCTACAGACCATATCAGGGAGATCCTGAAGCTATGACCATCTCACTATTTGGGTGATATAGGAGGTTTTTAGGTAGAGGCCTGGTTGGTGAGCTTGAGTGGATGCTTCAAGCTCTATCCTTGTACTAGCAACATGAAAGCTCGTGTTGCGATCCATCTTCTGAGGGATGGAGCAGAGTCTTTAGTGGAGGACCGAGGAGAAGAAGCTCCATGTTGATTCGAGAGATAGTTACCTAGGAGCTATTTGAGGAGCATTTTAGGAGTAGGTATTTTCCCAAGAGGTTTATTCAAGCAATGGATAGATGAGTTTCACGACCTCCGTCAGGCATCGATGACTATAGCCGAGTATGAGAGTCGATTTCTGGACCTACTCTAGTACATTGACTATATGCAAGATGAGAAGGTATGGATTCATAGGTTCATCGGGGCCTGAACTTGGATTTGGGTGGTGGTGTGCATTCACTACCCATAGACATTAGTAGAGGCCATGGAGAAGGCCTATATTATAGAGGAGACATGGGGGAAGACGTAATAGGATAGAGATAGAGTTGGAGCCACATCCAAGTAGATGTAGATGGAAGATCGAGGGGGTCAGTTCCTCCTCCACGTGGTGGACAGAGTTCAGGAAAGGCTTCATTTAGGCCACCACACAGTAGCCACCTCAGTAGCAGAGACCCACCCACCTTATAGACCTCCTCAGATATTTGATGTGTAGAGAGGATGGAGTATGGGGCCTCCTCCTAGGGGTCCCATCAGACACAAGGTGCACCGAGAGCTCAGTCAGTAGGAGCTCATAGAGAGACTACATCATTCCATAGCCTGGATCGGTCAAGATCCAGCTCGAGACCTCTAGAGTAGTACACTTGAGAGTTGCATCCCACTAGAGAGGACCAGGTAGTTTGTTATGGTTGTGGTGTTGTTGGACATCATTGGAGAGATTTCCCATAGAACCTAGCAATAAGGGTAAGACATAGATCTCAGAGCCTACTGTTGGAGATATGGCATGGAGCCATCGGATCTATGTAGTGGTCGAGAACCACCAGGATGAGCACCAGAGTACCATGATAGAGATGACAAGTAGTATTGGTGGTATTTCCACCTCTATATTATTTGATTTCGGGATTCTTTGATTCTTTTATTACACCATCCTTAGTAGAGCATTGTAGGATAGTGGAAGTTAGGTAGGGTCATAGTTGGGACATTGAGATGGCTTCTAGAGCCAAAATTTTCTATAGACTCCTTAGTTAAGGAGTGTGTAGTGGATTTGGGACCCTTCACCACTACCTCGGATCTTGAATCCTTCCATTAGGATCTTATGGTGTCATTTGGGCATGGACTAGTTGTCTACACACAGAGCTAGAGTGGACTATTACCATAAGACTATTGCTTGCATAGATGATCTAGGAGTGGAGTCAGTGATATCAGGGGTTAGGAGACCCATTTCCATTCGCACCATCTCGCTATGTAGCTTAAGTGGTGTGTACGATGGGGTTGTCAGTTGTATGTTGTTATAGTTAGTGAAAGATCGGAGGATGAGTCTAGTGGACCATCCCTTGATGACCATCCCATCTTGAGAGAGTTTGCTGATGTGTTTCTAGGGAGCTACGGGTTACCTCCCCCACGTGAGATAGATTTCCACATAGATCTGGTTCAGGCAGTGCAGAGCCTATCTCATGAGCACCTTATCAGATGACTACTCCCTTGAGCTATGTGAGCTCAAGTTGCAGCTTGAGGGCCTTTTGGAGAAGGGCCTAATCCATCCTAGTGTATCCCCTTGGGGTGCACCGGTGATCTTTGTGAAGAAGAAGGATGGATCTCTATGGTTGTGTATTGATTACCGTCAGCTGAATAAAGTAACAATCAAGAATCGTTACCCCCTTCCACGTATTGATGATTTATTTGATCAAGATGAAGGGGCTACAGTTTTCTCCAAGATAGATCTTAAGTCAAGGTACCATCAGCTCAGGATTATGGAGGTGGATATTCATAAGACCACCTTCCATACGAGATATGGCCACTACGAGTTCATAGTGGTACCTTTTGGTTTGACGAATGCCCCCGTAGTGTTTATGAGTTTGATGAATGGGGTATTCAGGAATTTTCTAGATCACTTCATGCTCATCTTCCTTGATGACATTCTGATTTACTCACGTATGCGTGAGGAGCATGAGGAGCACCTTTTAGGTTCTTCAGTGTCTTCGTGAGCAACATCTTTATGGGAACTTGGAGAAGTGTGTGTTCTTTCAGACAGAGGTGCAGTATTTGGGCCACATCATTTCTGGGGAAGGTATCATAGTCAATCCTTCCAAGATTCTAAGCCATCATGGATTGGCTAGCACCCACTAGTGTGACCGAGGTGTGCAACTTCATGGGTTTAGTAGGATATTACAGGAGATTTGTTCTAGGACTTTTCTCGGATTGCGCACCCCATCACTTCCCTTCAGTGGAAAGGGAAGAAGTTTTGTTTGGTCAGATAGATGTGAGTAGGCCTTCCTTGATACATTGAAGGAATGCCTCCATGAAAACACCTATTCTTGTATTGCAGATCCTTAGGGTGAGTTCTACATTTGCACAGATGCTTCTTTGGTAGGACTTGGAGGTGTGTTGATGCAGGAGGGAAAAGTAGTTACTTTTGAGTCTCGCAAACTCAAGGATTATGAGCTCAATTATCCGACTCATGATCTTGAGCTTAGTAGTTGTGCATGCCTTAGTATGGTGGAGACATTTTCTTCTTGGATGGAGATTCACACTAGGTGATCACTTGAGTCTTCGCCACCTCTTCATGCAACCCAATCTCATCACTCGTCAGTGGCATTGGATGGAGTTTCTTTGTGAGTATGACATGGAGATAGAGCATGTGAAGGGGAAGGAGAATGTGGTTGTAGATGCTTTGAGTAGACGGAGACATGTGGCTATGGCCACTTCAGTGGCACATATTTGTAGAGTAGGATTTTGCAGCAGCTTCCTCATGAAATTTTCTACCTTGTAGCAGAGCAAGAGATTGAGTCTCAGAGACCCCTTGAGGGGAGATTTGATGGATTTTCATTAGAGGTAGATGGCCTTCTTAGACACAGAGGTCGGATATATGTTCCTAGAGATGGAGGCTTGAGACATGAACATTTTTGTCAGAGGCTCATCATGCACCTTATTCAGCCCATCCCGAGGTGAAGAAGATGCATGCCACTTTGAGATAGTTGTACCATTGGAGAGGACTTTGGAGAGACGTGGCTTTGTTTGTGTCACGCTTGCTTAGAGTTCTAGAGGGTGAAGGCTGAGCATCAACATCCACTGGCCTTCTCTTTCCTCATGCCATACCGAAGTGGAAGTGGGACACCATTTCCATGGACTTCATCGTTGGGTTACCGACGTCGAGATACCACCATGACGCCATCATGGTCATGGTGGATAAATTGATGAAAGTGGCTCATTTTTCTCTGGTGAAGACCACCTATACAGCTAGTGTAGTGGCATGGGTATATCTTGATGAGATTGTCAGATTACATGGGATTTCGTGGAAGATCATTTGCAACCGTGATCCTTTATACACTTCCCATTTCTGGACCACCATGTAGCATGCTCTTGGGATGAGGATCAATTTCAGCACAACATATCACCCTGAGACAGATGGATAGATTAAGTGGGTGAATCAGATCCTAGAGGACATGCTTAGGATGTACGTTATGGATCACCAGTCGAGATGGGAGGAGTATCTATACTTGGTGGAGTTTTCCTACAATAATAGTTTTTAGAGTTCGATAGGCATGGCTCCTTTTCAGGAATTATATGGTAGAGAGTGTAGGACACCTCTTAGTTGGGACATGTTAGAGGATAGGGTTTCTCTTGGGCCAACATTATTGCAGGATATGGAGTAGCAGTTACCTTGATCAGATAGAGATTGTAGGATGAGGCGCGGACGGGAAGAAGTATAGACCAAGGCTATAGGATAGATCATAGTTTTGAGGTAGGCACAAAGGTGTTTCTTCATGTTAGACCACATAAGATCCCTATCCATTACGGAAAAGGTTCTAAGCTTTCTCCTAGGTTTGTGGGTCCCTTTGAGATCTTGGAGCGCATCGGTCCCTTGGCCTATCATCTAGCATTGCCACCTAGCTTGTCTCGCATCCATGATGTGTTTCACATTTCTGTGCTTAGGAGATATATTTTGATCCTTCTCACATGTGCTAGATTGGACCACATTATGTGGTTATCAAGGGTAGGTGATGGTGGAGCCCATACGCATTATAGAGTGTAAGGACCTGGGCCTTTGAGAGAGAGATTGACCAGGTTTGGGTCCAGTGGGACAGATATGATGAGACTGCGGCTACATGGGAGGATGCTACTTTACTTACTATGAGTGTAATTTCCACACCTGTTCAGTGACTTCTAGAGGAAGAAAGTCGAGTCTAAGGGGAGGGGATGTAGTGCCCACTTCCCTTTGACACCTTTTTTGATTATTGTTTCGATATTGTCGACTGCACTTATGGATATATTATATATTTTTTGATTTAGCATGTTAGTAGATATTAGAGATATTGAACTGTTGTTGATTTGATTCATATATGATGCATATGGACCATTAGAGACATTTGATGTTGATATTGATATACTGTTGACATGGTTATTTATCTATATTTCTGACATGTGATATATTTAGTCATATTGAGTAGACCTTTGATAATTGGATTAATGTTGTGATCATTTTGACATGGATGAAATGTGGAATAGAAATGTGCTAGAAATTGTAAGTGATATCGTATTTTCATAGATGATATTAATTCATACATAGTTGATTTTAGATTTATATCGTATATTTTGGCATGGATGTTTTAATGCGGCCACGAGGCTAAAGGAGGTATTCTCTATTTTGCAGGTATATTATATTCACAACAACATCGGGGATTGGAGACCAACCACATCGGAATTCGAGAAGAATTCAACTAGGGTCACCATGGCAACATGTAATTGTGTGTGTGTTAGAATTATTTGGTTAGGGGAAAATTGTGACCAAGGGGTCATGTGTTGTTTTGTTTTAATTTTTTCCTTTTAATAATGTTAGTATGTGTTTTCTTTTAGTAATGAAATTACTTGTTTTATTATTTAGATTTTGGATATATGTTTACCCCTTTATTATTCATGGGTTGTAGTGTCTTAATTAAGCTAATTTAAATTTGTCCTAAACTAATTAAAGATGTGACCAAAAAGGAGTTCATTTATTAGACTTGATTTACTCTTGGATTTTGTGTTGAGTGTTGTTTGCTTGAGTCTTGAGTGTAGTACACTCTACCCTTCATGGGAAACTCGAATTTGGCCTTAGAGGCCAAATTTGGAAGCTTGTGGGACAAGTCAAACTTGTCCCACACCTCTTAAATGCCTATGCCAACCCTACCTATGGGTTGGGGGGTCAAATTTAGGCCCTATTAGGTGTTTTGGGAAGATAAAAAGGTGAAATGTTAATTGCACCTTCTTTCAAATATTTAATTTTGTCCTTGGGGGTGTGGGCTTAGATGGAGTGTGTAAGTTTCTTGTCATTCCTTCAACCACTTATTAATTGTGCATTGGAATATGAGGTTGACCAAGTGATGTGGAGTGGAGAGGAAATGAGGTGGCATCCTACTTGGAGCCACATCATCCCCCTCTCTCCTTTTCTATTTATTGAATCATTTTTGCTTGTTTGGGGGTTACTTGATCATTTTAGTCTCTTGAATTTTTGGAGAGTGAGAGGATTTTTGGGAGAGCTTGTGGATTGTTGGAGCTTTGTGGATGCTTTCTTGGTTTTGGAGGAGCTTGGAACTTCATACTTGGAACAAGCTCTACCATGGAGAGGTAGGAGCTTCACCTTAGTTTAAATTATGTTCTTTTTATTTTGTGTTCATATGTTTGTGTTGTATGTTGTTTTCCCTTGGAATGTTGTTGGGTATGGGTAGATTGCCTAAGTTTTGGAGTAGGAGGAGACTATGGGGATTTTTCATGTAGGGAGGCATAAGAGTTTACCTTTTTGTGGAGGGAGTTTGGGTTGGGTGCCCCACCTTGTTTGAGGAATGCTTGCATTTTTTTGTTCTTGTTATGAGGGAGGCATAAGAGATGTAGGGAGGCATAAGAGTTTATGGAGGTATAAGGGGTACTTGAGGGAGGCATAAGAGTTTGTAGGGGATTTGTGATATAATTTGGAGGCTTTTAGGTGGGCACCCATTCCCATTGGGAGGCATAAGTGGCCTCCCCATAGGTCTTACTCTTTTGGATTTCTTGATAAGCCTTGTTATATTGTTGCTTTGTTGTTTCTTCTTGCTTGAGTTGTTGTTGTGTTTGAATGTGAATGGAATGAATGTAAAACTATATGTTAAGTATTGTGGAAGCTTGTAGTTTCCATGAGTTGAAATCTCTCCCATTGTAATGTGGTTGGGGCTTGGGGCCAATGGAGAGGATGGCTTCTCCTCTCCATTGGATATCTTGGTTGGGTGGAGAGTGTTGCCTCTCCCCCTATTTTTTGTGAATCAAGAAAATTCTTGGAGGAGCTATCTTGTTGGTGTTGAAGATTGGAGTCTTGTTGGTGACCATGTGAAACTTCCTTGTATTTTACCCACTTAGAGTGGAAGAAATTGTAATAATGTATTTCATTTCTTTATTTACATTTTGTATGACTTTCCACATCAAGTGAAGACATTGTAATGATTTGTAAAGGAAAATATTGTATTCAAATAGTTATTTATGATATTAAATTACATGTGGAAAGAAACAAAGAAAGAAGAAAAATTTGTGTGAATTAGTTTTGCAAATAATGGAAAATAAAATTTTCATTGTTGAAATCTTGGATGTATTGTGAGAAAAGTAGTGCTTGTGTTAAAAGATTTAAGTTATATCAATGGAAAAGAAAGTTACTTTCAAAATGAGAGTTGCATTTTATTGTAAATATGTAATAAGAGAGAATTAAGAAAAAAAAAGAAGTTGAAAGAAGTTGAACTTGTATGTAAAATAACATTGTATGGAAAAATAAAGTTATTTTAGCTATTTTGAATAGTATGTATATTGTACAAAAATGAAAAGAGAGAATAAGTTAGATTATATTGTATTTAGAAATGTTGATTTTATAGCAAGAAAATGACAAAGAAATGAAATAGATTTAAATTTTTTTTTCTCTTGTAATGGAAAGAAAGAATCTAGTTAAATAAATGAGAATCATTCTTGTAAGTAGATGGATTTTTATTAGAGTTGAAAACACTTTAAAATGAATAGATTTAACTAAGAAATGAATAAAAGAGTAATAAATCTCAAATCTGGAACTTGAAATGAACAAAAACAAACTAAGAATGCATTTTTACATCTTTAGTAACTTTAAGTTTTTGTGAAAATCTCGGCATTAAGGTTTATTTTTTTAGAAACAGGACCGCCACCCTGTGCAGACCAAAGCGGTCCCTGTAACCGCTTGCTCACTCATAATAGGTGGGAGTCTCAAAAACCACCTCATTAGGTGGCGGTCCTGTTTTGTCATCCAAGTAAGGTGGTGGTTTTTCACCAACCACCACTCATTGGGTAGTGGTCCCCAAGACCACCGGTCTATCTCGGTGAGTTCTGTCACTTATGACAGAATTCCATGGATCCATGCCTGTGTGTGAAAATTAATCCGGTTGCTCAAATTTCTAAGTTGTAAAATTTAATCTATAATTACCAGCAAGCAAAACAATGAGAAATACCATGGATTGGAACAATAAAACATGTAAAATGGTGGATCTAAAACTAGTCTTTTCATTTATAACAATGGGGTAGGGTTTGCCCCAAATTTAAAACCCAATACACAAATAACTTAGAATAAAATCTAGATTGGTGGAGGAAATCCCTCCCAATCCTTGAATGAAATAGATTACATAAATAAAACTAAATCTAAACTAAGCCTAGACTAAATCTTCATATAGAATCCTCCATGGTTTCTTCCCCTCTTTGTGCTTTCATGGCTTCCTCCTCTCCAACCTGCAAATTTAACAAAAGGAAATAGACCAAATGAGAAGAATAGAATGAAAAAAAGGTTTTAATAGAATTTCATAAGGATTTTAGGGCTAAGTTTGGAACCCTAGGATCTAGTGGTCAAGATGGATTTGATCCAAGGGTGGAGGATTGACCCTACTTTTATTAAGAAGAAATATATTTTAAATGTTTTATGTGAAATCCTTAAGGGTATGTGTAGATGGGTGAGTGGGGCCATTTAATTGCCTAGGGGTGTAATGTCCTTTTATAACCCTTAAAGTTGTAGAAATTTAATTAAAGGACCTTTAAACTATTAGGATAATGAAGCTAGAGTAATTAAGCATGTGGTTAACCATATTAAAGTTGAGCAATATTTAAAGAAAAGAAAATATTTAATTAAGTAAATTAAACCTTGTTACCTTCCTTTTGTATGATCGGTTAATGGACCCTAGAGATAATTTTAAAAAAACATATAACTTCTAACTAGACCTGGTTCTTCAACCATAAAGTTGAGTTAAGTAGTGTAGGTAAGTTAATGAACCCTAAAGGTTAAGCACCCTTGTAACCCTCTTTGTAACTTAAACAAAAAAATATGTCGCATTTTGGGTTAAGTGTTAGGTTGAAGCATGTTGGAAAAAAATCTTCTTAATAGTTTGAAAAAGGCATTTTGTAGGCCTTGATCATAGTTTGACTAGGTCAAACTAGACCAATTACAACTAGTGGCTTCGGAAAACTCGTTGCCATTTGAAACATGTTTTCCTTTTCTTAGTCCCATCAACTCTAATGCATTCTCCATATATAGGGAAAATTGTAGGGAATTTATCATTATGTGTTCGTCTATCAAACATTAGTTTTTAGTGTGTTTTATTGAGCCATTGATCTAGCTTTTGATCATTTGTAACAAGGAAAATATGAGTGATTGCCTTTAAAATTGGCCGCCAATTGTAAACCGTTTGCGATTATGAATTCCTCTAGTTCCCTGTGAATTCTGGTGTATAGGAGGACATGTAGAAAATTACCTAGGGTTTGTTTCCTCATCGAAAGACAATGTTTGAAAGTGGATACTCAAAGCCTCGAACCTAAATTGCAATTTTTTGCAATTAGTGGTAAAACATAAACAAGAAGCTATAAGATCCCACGACGGGTTACCAAACCACTGTAAATTTTTTTGTCATATGTAAATAACTGTTTGGAACTCTCTCATGTGGCTTGTTGTGTGAAATTTGACTTGTGGGTAAATAGTGTTTCTCTCTCTCTCTCTCTCTCTCTCTTATTATCTCTTTCTCTCTCTCCTTGAATAAGAAATGAAATGAAATAAATATATATCCATAACCCTCTTCTTTTGAATGAAAATTAATTATTATTATAATGTAAATGGAAAATCAATAATATTAATTATGCTAGATATAGGTGGATGTCATGCCAGCGATTTATCGTTGATTTCACGCTCACATGGTTTTGTAGGATGCAAGTAAGATGGCAAAACATCATGGTTGTGATTCATTGTATATTATTGTAATTCATGTATGTAATGGAAATAAAATTACTATGTTACAAAAAGACTTATTATTGAAATTTTGAAATATGAATGACATGTTAGATTTAGGGGTGCTTTGGGAAATGTGCATTTAACTATAGGTGTTCTTTTGATTCAAACTTACATGTGGTAAAAAATGGGGGGATTGGATATATATGTTAAGATATATTTTAAAGGATAAGTTCAATATTTTCCAAGTATTGAAAGGTTTATTAATGAAGTTTTGTAATATTTGTACGATGTTACTATTTAAGGAAATGTTCATCCAAGCATGCATGTTATTTGATTCCCAAAATTGTATCGTAAAAGTTGGATAAACGTGTTAAATGAAATTGAAATTAATAGATTATAGTGCAATTCAAGTGTGTAATTGATGATTAAATAGTTGGTGTGTTTTGTTTCTTACCTTAAAAATTAATAAAGAGATCTAAATGAAAAAATCCACCCTATTTAAAACTTTTATTATAACTACCCTTCCTATGTGATTATTTGTTGCATAGAATACTAAAACTTTAGGACAAACTAAAATCCTTATGCTTGATAAAATCTTCTAGATGAAATAAATAAGATCAGATGGTTGCGTTTATCCTCATAGCTTCTATGATGAGCGGTATTGTCACGAACCCAACAAATAGGAAAGACATGGTAAAACATTATCTTGAGTATGTAATTTCCCTCCTAGGTTTGGTAATCATGTGTCGTAGTAAGGAGAATGTGTTCTCCTAGGGTAGTGCCCCTTGGGAAACCAACATTAAACATGGTGTAAAATCCTCTTGGACCGACATACATGTTGAATGGAAAAGATCTCTCACCAACCTTAGAAGTCACCTTTATGAGTTAGGATCATAGAGGAAGTTGATATGCAATCTCAATTGTCATTTAGGTTATATGATGTAGTACACAAATTTTATTGTGAAAGTTAAAAACATTTTTGTGTATGACTAGTTTGTGCAAACATAACCAATTGATGATGTCTTTGGAGGAAGGTGAAATTTAGGTCATTCTCATATCATGTCTAAACCATATTGTGGTGAGAAGCGAGACCCACATTATGCAAACTCTAATGTGAACCCTAACCCCTTAAAATGATTAACTTCTCCATATTTCTCTCTCACTTTTTCTATTATATATTGGATGTATGATGTAAAATTATGTGATCATTTATTAGAGATAAATCCCCTAGGAAATGGACTAGTGGTCTCATTGAGGATTCAAATGCCCCATTAGAAAAAATATTATACAATCCAGAACAAAAAGGCATATGAACCTAGTCAGGGAAAACCTTCTTGAGTTAGAAGAAAACAATACTTAGGAAAAATAATATAGAAATGAGGATGTATGTTGTCATGTTAAGTTCCTTCGAATCCTTAAGTAACTATCAGAACATAGCTATAATAAAACTATAATTTATGCTTTTCCTTGGGAAGTGTGATCGTGAGATGTTATTCCATGGGTTAAGTGAAGCATGATCTTCATTGTAATGTGAATAAACTCTCTTGATATGGATAAATAACCTAATTTATTATAATACTTATTGTGTACTAACTCAATTATCAACTATAAATGAATGAAATAAACTTGATCCTAAATCCTTAAACAAAAGTAAACTTCACATCCTTTAGACTTACTCTTATTTTAGTGTTTAATGGAGGTATGATATAAGATAAAGATGCATGCCCTTATGAGTGAATCTTAGGATAAGACCTAGTAGTCATGTGTGTATGTAAATAGCCTTATGTGTAAATAATTACCCTATTAAAAATGAGTGAATTAAACAAGTAATTGATATAATGTAGATGACCCTTATTCAACAAGATACATCATAAGTTAAATGTTAAGGAATATAAAGGAAATATAGCAAAAGGAAAAAGGATTTTATGATTCTCACATTATGATCCTTCCTAGAACTTAAGTTAAATAGTGAAAACATGATTTTAATAAATGTGTTATCCTAAAATATTGTTTCATGGGAAGACCTTATTTGTAAGTGTATACTATAGTTTGATTGTTATGTTGTGCCTTTTAAAAAAAAAAAATGTTCTTCATGTGTGTCACGTATTTTCATGTTATTTATGTGGGTTAATGTTGTGAAGACATATCATACATTACACGTAGTCCTAAGTGATATCTTGTAGTGTCATGTGTATTATAATGTAAGTAAAAAAAAAAAAATTCAGTATTTTTAGTGCTTTTATTTATGCATGTAAAATGTGGGTGTTACATTTGGTATCAGAGCAGAGGTTCATGCTCTCGAACCTCTGGGACAAATTGGAGTTGTGATGATTTTGCATGGTGATGGTGGAGATTGGAAGAGTAATGTGATATATGTTGTTATGTGACCAATGTTGTAATTGTGATATTATGAACGCACATGTGGTGCATGTCACTTAGTGCATGTTTGTTATCATGTTGATGTGCTTGTGATGAGATTATTCACTCTCTTTTTCATGGATTTAATGAGGATTCCACGTGTGATGTGTTGTCTTGGTATGTGTGAGAAGAATGTTTTTATGGATGGTGGTGTGTTGGAGCATCTTATAATTTTGTGATATGTAGGTGTGCTGATGTGTTATATGAGATAGAGTATAGTGGATTGATTGTATACTATGTCACCACTATGTAGTGATGAATTATGTGTGAAAATTTTATCCTCCAATTCATTCTATGATGTAATGTTATTCACTTTGTTCATCGTGCGTATAATTTGTGTAATATGAGATGATTCATGTTGTGAATTAGGAGTATACGGGGATTTTATGACCCCTATTATTGTGCAATACATGTAACTTTGGTGCATTATGTAGAAATGTGACGTATCGTAACCTATGAAATTAATAATTTTGTTGTACCCTATATATATACCATGCATAAGATGCTATGTGTAATGCCCGCTTTGCCACCCTTAGCAGATGAAGTGTGGATTCCACCTTCGCACTTGGTTTTCGATCGATGCAAGAACATACTCCTCCAATTTCTCATATGTTCATGGAGGTGTCGGATACAAGTTGTCCTATCTAATCGAAGCTTAGAGAACCTCCATAGACACCAAAATTTTCCCTAGTTATTTATTTTCTCTTCTTCACATCGGTTGGATAATAAAATAAGGAGATTGATAAACAAATTAAAACAAGATATATAGATTAGTAAAATATTATTTTAACTCAACCAAATCAAATAAGTAAACGGAAATGGATTACTAAACAAAAAAATTTATTAGCAAGTAAAACAATATATATATATAGTAAAATAATATTAAAATACATATATTTTCATTATGAAAAATGTTTCGTAGGTATGGAGACTTGTTAGGAGAGTAAAGGAGCTTTAATGCCTTTGAGAAGCGGTTGATGGGAAGAAGGATATCTTCCTTCCCTGCCACGCAAATAATGATAGATATTTCTTTTAGTTGGTTGAGAGTGTGAGGTGACTCCTCCCAATGTCCCTTTTAGACTTGACTCTTTCCTTACACAAGAATACAAGCAATCGTTTGAGATCCATAAGCCTTAACTAATCTGACCCAAGTTAATATGATGGTTTGGGAGTGATTGGATAGTTGCAGTGATGTTAGAAGTCAAAGATCTACCCTTTTACCATCCTAGGACTTCGTATCTCTTCTTGGCTCGAAATTATTGTTTAGGATCTATATCGATGGAAGACAAATTAATTATTGCTAAGAAGTAATTGATTCCTACATTTTTATTTGTTATTATATGCAGTAGAAGAGGAAGGAGTGGCTGCTTTATTCAAGAGGAATGTCTAGTGGGGGCTATGTTTTTGTTCCTATGGGCATTGTGCGTCATGACACTTGTAACCTTTGCGGGGATCTAGACGTCTCCATGCTAGTTTTCTGCTATTTTGAGTAGTTGTGGTATCTACTAAGACATTAATCATGCCCTTTCCTACTATTCCACTCTTGTCTCTCCAAAATTTATCTCTTTCACCTTTCCTCTGTGTGGAACCATAATTTTTTTATTCCTCTGTTGACACATGAAAAGGGTGGGTTTTTCTTGGTCATTATCAAATATTTATCTTATCGGAGAGTTTTGAGTGGGTATTTTAGTCACAAACACCTGGTGGTTATGATATAAAATTTTCAACTCAAGCATGGACAAAATGGGTTTGTTGATATGGCCTTGGAAAACCATCAAAGCATAAAAGATAGAGGAATTTTTCGAACTTTTACTTGCTAGTACCCTAGTAGATATGTATGCTAAATGTTGAAGCATGTGCTTGGCATGTGGGATGTTCAACTAAATCCCAAAATGTGACCTCTTGGATGGAAATGATCGCAGGTTATGTACAAAATGGGTTTGTTAGAAAGGCCATGGAACCTATCAAGCAATGCAAATTTAAGCTTCATAGCCTTTACCAACATCCTCCACCCTGTGCCAAAATGGAGGAGTTAGATAAGAGAATGGATGTCCACCACAACATAATGAAGAAAGGTACATGATTTTTTCGGATGCAGTAGTTACAAATGCCCGGGATCTTTAGTATTGGGTGCAAGAATCCACAAACATAACAGAGAGTTGAAATCGTTGGCATGTGGTTGGGTGGTGGGCTCGTGGATAGCGATTATAAACAAGCGAGAGACCCTCATACACCACTTCGTTCATCATTCTCGGGCATGGTTACCTTACCGAAATCATTTATAATTTTTACATTCGGTTCTCTAATTTGTAATATACTTGTGGATTATTATAAATTTGGATATTTAACCAATTTAGATAGTTTAAAACAACAAAACACCACCTTCGGCTTACGTAACAATGTTAGGAATATCTATGTTGTAGTGTGAACATAGAATATTATGTAAGTGATTATATTATCTAGGATAATATAATATGTGTTGTAATAATTAATTACATTATTGTAAATGTAATTATGAGTGGGTGAGTAAATATTGTTATGAGTTGTTGAGTAAACAAATCATTAACAATATTAGTTTTGTGAGAAAACAAAATCTCACGTATAATAGCATGGAGTTGTTTTAGGAGTTATGTGTGGAGATATTTATGGAGATTATATCTCCTTAAATATAGGAACAACATCTCCTATTTAAATGGATGTAATACTTCCTATGTATTGATCAAGAATAAAGAGTAAGATTTCGAATTTTCTTTATGCAATTATGATATTAACTTTTCATTTGGTAACAGAGTAGGTTTGATGCAAGAAATTTCAGTGCTTTCATGATCAGATCCGTCTCAAAGAATATATTATATTTTTCGTTTCCAGATGTGGGTTTTTCTATAATTTTGTGTGCAGAATTATGTGCTGGTCAAGAAACTACAGAAGAAATTTCAGAAGAACCCAGAACGTAGTTTGGAAGAAATACGGATTTTACTATGCAGCTATCAAATTAAGCACATCAATTCTTCTACTGAAAGTTTTCTCCAATTTTCAATAATGTTGAATTGTTAATACAAGTTCTTGACTTGCTTGGAGGTTAAAAGGTATTCAATGTAAAATTTTAAAGTACTTGATTCAATTTTTATTTTTATCAGTATTGTACAAAATAATGGAGAAACTAAATCGATTGAAAAGTTTGAAGGACAAGATTTCCATACATGGCAACTACGAGATGCAATTACATCTCATAGAGAAGGATCTATGGGATGTGGTGAAGCCTAATTCAACTCCACCCACTAGAGGAAATGAATTGGCAAAGTGGAATGCAAAAGATCGAGAGCATTAGGTACCATTGGTGCAGGCTTATCAAAAGCCTATCTACATCATGTGGATTTCACAAAATCTGCAAAAGATATTTGGGAGTCTCTTAACAAATTGTTTGGTTCTGAAGCTGAAATGGCAAAGACTACACTGAAGCAACGCTTGAAGGTTGAAAATGGAAGAGAACTCAAAAATGGTAGATCATATAAGTAAGTTTCGTTCTTTGCTAAATCAACTATTTGGAATTAAAGAACATGTAAAAGATGATGATGCTAAAGCTATTCTTCTTAATAGCATGCCTAAGAGTTACTCAAATATTGTATTTACTTTGAGTAAAATTACTATTAGTCTAGAAGGAGTGATTTCTACATTGTTAGAACAAAGCAGTCATGAAGAACATGAAGAAGTACTATATGTAAGAAACAAACCTAGCTCCTCATCTAAGAAGGAAAAACATAAACCAAAGAAGGTTCCTTCACATGGAAAAATAAAATGCTTTTATTGTAATGAGATTGGGCATGTAATCTTGAAGCGTAAAAAGAGAGCTCGGGATCTTCTTGATGACAAGATAGATCGAAAGCCCTTCTAGCTGAAGTAGAAACTGATTGGGAAGTCTACTCAAGTCGATGAAGAACTTTCATGTCCTAGTGATGAGGATTTCCTATGGTAGACTCTTTTCTTGTTGGAGGAAGGAGGCAATGGAGGAAGGAGGAAAATCAGCGTCCTCTCGTCATTCACCAACGATGGGGTCGCGTGCATGATGTGGTGATATTTTATTTCAGTTATGTGGTGTGTTTATACACAAGGGGGTGAAACTAGTTTCATGTTTTGATTTTAATGTGTTCACATAGACTAACAACAGTTCCTGAGTGTCTATTTGGTGTGGAAGAAGCAAACTGCATGACTCAGCTTACAGGGGAAAATCATCTACGTACGGTCCTCTGACTGTCGGCGCCAAATGCGGTCCTCTGACTGCCATACTTCGGTGGAAGGTACTTCGGTGGAAGGTGATCAGTCGATGAAGATGTTCATACGACAAGGATGATCATTAGCAGCAAGATCCAGATAGCAAGATCCAGTAGCAATGAATACTCCGACAAGGTTGATGTTTCCAGGAGCTCTTACCCCATGTTCACACTAAGGGGGCGAATGTTAGGAATATCTATGTTGTAGTGTGAACATAGAATATTATGTAAGTGATTATATTATCTAGGATAATATAATATGTGTTGTAATAATTAATTACATTATTGTAAATGTAATTATGAGTGGGTGAGTAAATATTGTTATGAGTTGTTGAGTAAACAAATCATTAACAATATTAGTTTTGTGAGAAAACAAAATCTCACGTATAATAGCATGGAGTTGTTTTAGGAGTTATGTGTAGAGATATTTATGGAGATTATATCTCCTTAAATATAGGAACAACATCTCCTATTTAAATGGATGTAATACTTCCTATGTATTGATCAAGAATAATGAGTAAGATTTGAATTTTCTTTATGCAATTATGATATTAACTTTTCAAACAAAGCTACACCTCAACCATCTCTTTGAGATGGCTTCCATAACCTCATATATTGTTAATATAGAGTGTCATAATTGGGAACTCATGTCCGTCGAAGATCTTGGTGAGAGTTAGTTGATGTCGTCAATAAAACGATCATTTTTCCTACCTCGAAAGTTAGAAAAATGTAATTTTCATAAACTCACAAAACTAACTTCGGAACCCCCAAAAAAGAGGTGTGAAGTCTCGTATGTGCTTCTTGTTATGGGGAGAGTCACATCAAACTTTAGATTGACGTCAATCAACCGTTTTTTCTCTCTTCACCATTTTTCTAGGAGCCATATTACTTTGTTTTGTACTTTTAAGTAGCTCTTAAAATTGAAAAGTTGGCTTTTGTTTTGACCCATCGTTTGGTCCCTGAACAACAAAATGGTTATCTAACTTTGCAAATGTCTATTATGTTTACTAGACTATTGCTTGGAACCTTTGGTTCAAGAAAATCATATTCTTGGTTAGTTTGGAAAAGGTATTTTATAGGCCACCACGATCGTAGTTTTTATTAGGTCACACTAGAAAAATTACGACTGGTAGCTCTAGAAAACCCGTTGCCATTTGAAATTCATCTCCCGGTTATCGTTTCATCGACTTTGAAAAATTATCCATATATAGAGGAACTTGTAGGAAATTTCTCGTTACATGTTTGTCTATCGAATGTTAGTTTTAGAGGTTATTTTTTGAGCCTTTGAGATAAATTTTGATCATTTCCAATAGGAAAAATATGACCAATGACCTCAAAAACTTGGCGGCAATCGTAAACCATTCACCAGTTCTAAATTCAATAAGTTCTTTTGTATTCTTGGTGTTTAGGAGGGCACATAGAAACTTACCTGTGGTATTTTTTCTCTCCGGAAGACAACATTTAAAAGTGGTTGTTATCCATATTGGATTAGCCATGACCCGCATAGAAATAACTTGAGAAAACTCATTCAGATCTTGTAAATAGGTCACAAAAGGACTCAACAATGGAGTGGTAGGGGATGAGAAAGATTAAATGACCCTATGTAAAAGAAATGACTCTATCGAGCCATTTCCATGTCTTAAATCCATTTTCAGTCATAGGTAGACTAAACAATGGAATAGTAGGGACAAAAAGAAGAAGAGCGGTACATGCAGAGGAACCGAGAAGAAAGAAGGGGAAAAAATGGTGAAGTTTCAAAATTTTTCAAGATTGAGATTGTTCAGGAAAGAGTCTAAAATTGAATAAGTATGGAAAAGCTATTGGAGAGAACCACATGTCCTAATGACACTCCTCCAAAGATGAATCCATAAAGGGAGGATCAAACAAGTGCCGCATCTCCACATGTCCCAGGTGAAGCGAAGGCGGGGTCAAATGGTGTGAGTCAACATAGTCAAAAGGTAGACAAGCTGGGTCTAAAAAGTTACCTAAGTATAAAGTGCAAGTGAAGGTTGCCAATTGTCAACTTGGCGCATCTCCAAGAGTTAGTCCAAAGGCAGAGACCCAAATGAGTGCTATCTCTCCACATGGCCCAGAATCCAAAAGGATAAAAGGGACCATTGAAAAGTCCACAGACCTGCAGAGGCTGCCAAGTGTCAACTCGACACTCCTTCAAAGGAAAAATTTTAATCAGGATCTCAAGAGAGTGCGGTGCTTCCACGTGTCTAGTCTCAAAAAGGGGTAGAGTCAATTGAATAGTCAATGCATGGGGTAGGCCGACGGAGGCTACCAAGTGTCTAAATGGTGCTAATTTAAGGATTGAATAGAGAGGATTTCTAAATGAGTGCCAGACTACTTCGTGTCATAGGTCAAGAGATATGACCCCACTAAGTAAAAGACTTAGCGAAAAACATAGAAATTGGGCAGTTGGTGAAGGAAATGCCACGTGGCAAGCCTAAACTAGCAGCGCTAAAGTGGGCCATTGGGGGAAGTTGGTTTTTTCCCCTTGTTATTTCAAAGGTGTAAAAGTTGTAAAATGGGTTGTAACTCCACCCAAAGGAAAAGTCAACGTTTGAGCTCGAGTCAAAGTCAAAGCGGGAGTTGGAGGAAAAGGTGAAATATTTCCTTTTGTCAAAAAGGCACAGAGATAAAAATTGAAGCACATCTCCCCAGCTAACCAAAGGGTGCCACATATCCATGCGAAGGATCGGGGCCACGGGGTTTTTTTATTTTTGCATTTTTGTGGAAAAGGGGGAAAAATAAATCATGGACCTGCAAACCTGATTTTTCCCTAATTTGGCTACCACGTGCCCCATATTAAAAAGGAGACCCATTTTTCAAATTGGTTTCCCGCCTATTTGTATGGACCCGATAAAAACTTTGAAGGGGCATATCTTTCGACTCAATGCTCGAAATATTGCAAGTCTGACACCATTGAAAGTGTCTCGACGTTCTCTATGCCATGGAAATATTAAAAATCATTTTTTAAGGCCCTAGTAGGTGAAAAATGGAGAAACATATTTGGGCCTTTAATGCAAGATCTTCTTACCTCAATAACCAGATCGGATTCGATCTTCTCCGCCATTTCTTCCTCCTTCGAGGCACCAAATAAGGATTTCATGCGTCTGACAAATTTGGAAGCAGATTTTATAGGAGACATTAAATAGTGGTGGTTGAGCTTGGAGATTTTTCGCTACTTCTCTCTTTTTCTCCGTTTGTATCAAATTTATACATATAGTATTGGAACTCGTTGTAAATGGTTGGACATTCTTTTTTTTTACAGGCTCCCTTTTCTTCTAGCAAAGAAATTCATGGAGTTCAGGCCTTCCATTAAAATTGCGGTATGTTTCTTGCTTCTGGCTATTTTATAATGCATTGTATCAATCAGAGAGTAATAGAACACGTATGTGATCAATTCTTTATCATTTCTATCTATTTTGCTTGCATCTGGTCTTTCATTATAAATTTGGTTATCTGTGCTTGATTATTATATGTATTTTTTTGGTTTGTGTCTATCAGAAAAACTAGTGTTCATCATTCCTTCGGTGCATCACCTTGTAGTTTAGTTATTTCTTATTTCTTGTATCCCTTTTTATCGATGTCTCCTTGGAAAATTTTAGATTAGGTATAGAGATAGATCCTCTGCAAGTTCTCACGTATGCACTTAAATAGAGGAATAGGAACCAACCTTTAACCTAGAGAGATTTTCCATTTGCAAGGTCCCTAACCTCGGGGAAAGTTCAATGCAATACTGAGATCACACCAAAAGACTCGCCTTAGAAAAATAGATCTATAGAACTCATTTGGGGATCTTTGTGATTTTGAACTAAGCAGTTTTCACACACCGGTGGGATAGAGAAGTCTCCATCTTATTACAGTAAGATTGATGTGCACTTGTTGTGATTCTAACTTTTAAGAAGTTTTAAAATTGTACATCTGGTGACTCTAAAAGAAACAAATCCATTGGTTTCAGCAGTCCAAGCAAGTTCATGAGAAGAATACAAACACGGTCAAGAACCAGAGAGGAGGGATTATTTGTCTATCTAGAATTATCCCCAGACAGAGGGAGGGGAGGAAGAAGAGCCCAAAAGTCTCTATCCCCACCAAACAGAGCCTTATCGACACCTCCTCCTAGTAGGCCATTCTTTCAATCAAGAGGGGTGCTCAGGCTGATCAGGATGGCTTAGCCAAATCCTTATGTCAATTTCACCAACAGTAGCCCACTCACTTTGAATGCACAAAATCTGGTCTCGATAACAAGCATTAAAGAGCATCCCATATTTCACTAGGGAAAACTAGACTTCTCTTGGTGATCATGTCCAAGATATTGCAAATGTCTGTATAATCCATGAAATCCATGAGATGGACATTGTAGTCAAGTTGCTCACCTCTTCACTCAAAGGTAAAGCTTCACAATGGTTTAGGAGCCTTGAAGCAAGCTCTATCCAAAATTGGAACTAGTCTGTGCATAGCTCTTCACAACCAATTTGGAGAAAAAGGTGATAACTTATCTTTTTTGGAGCAACTAACAACAATCAAGAGAGCCCCGAATGAGTAGTTGACAAACTTCAACCTCAGATTTCAATAGACCTAGGACAGGATTCCAATAGTAGTAAAGCCCACTAATGAAGGTGCCTTCTTATACTTTCTTAGGGATTTAAATTTTGATATTTCTTTGATGATTCAATCAATGGGGGCACAACCTTACTTGCAGCCTATAGCCTTTCCATAGAGGTTGAGAATCATTTGATTCTAGGATGGAAAACTTTCTCCTACGCCATCCATGCCTCTCGTACCCGATTTAGGAAACCCAAGTACCATCCAAATGTGCACACTAACTCCTATACCCACCCCGTGAGTCAAAGTTCGGATGAAGCCTTAACTTCATCATCTAACACCTCAAAGGAGCTTCAGGAAGTGATGAAACAACTGCAAAACCTGGGAAATGAGCTAGTAACCATCAAAAGATAGTAGGCTTAGAGTTCTAGGCCATATCAGCCCCAGGATAAGTATCATTCTAGACCTCCATATCAGTAAAATAGATTGCTAGCCTAGGAAGTAAATTGGAGTTAACACCAAGGAAACCTCAAGCTACTAGACCTTTCAGATCGTATGACCCAAACACAGCTTCAACATCAAGGGCATTGGTTCCAACATAGAATAACATGGCACAAGAGTATGAATGGTGTTTCCCATGTAATCAACCACATAACCAATCAATGTGCTTTAATGGTGCACTAAATCAGGCCTTGATGGTGCAAACCAGTATGGTGTCATAGGAACCTAGCCAAGAAAGAGATCAGTAGCAAGGAGCTCAACAAGAGGGACCTCCAGTGAAACTATGCTTGTCAATTGGCAAGCTGAGGACTTTTGTGGGATGAATCAGTTCCCTTCTCAAAGTGTAGCTGCCAATACATGGTCCAAAAAGAGAAATATTGGAGAAGGCCAACCACTGAACTCAGGTAACCCTCAACCTTCCATCACTCCACAAGGTTTTGGTGCTCCAAATATAACTCCCAACATGCAGAACCAATCCAAGCCACCTTCCAAATCCACTCAAGCACCGGTTGTAACAACCCATGTGCAAGAAAAAATGTTCCTAGGAAGGGGTAGAAAAAGGATAGCTCATTCAATATCATTGAGCAAATGAAGAGGACAAGTGTGAACATTTCACTATGGGAGTCACTGGCCATTCCAGGGCAGAGGGATCTATTGCAGACTGCTATACAAAATTGGTCAAGCTCAAATCACACCCCTAACCAACAAGAGAAAGTGCTTACCAATACAGCTCAACATGGGGAAAACCATCGAGAACAACAAGGTAAGAACCTAAGACCTCCTCCATTCTATGTTTCATTGATTATTGGAGACAAATTGGTGCACAATTGTATGATTGATTCTGGGGCAAGTAGTTTTGTAATGCCCAAGAAAATAGCTGATCAACCGGGTCTCTATATGATGGAAAAGTGACATGCGAGCATGGGAATCTACAAGTACCTCTTCCTCATACCCAACCTCTCGAGGTCATCTTTGAGACAACTGGTGAATGTTCAATATGAATGGATACTGAGATAAGCTAATCGGGTAATCTTATATTGAATACGCAATAATGGAATCTGTGAATATAAGGCAAAGAAGGCCCTCCTACTCTAAATTGGTGTAATGGGATTTTCAGATATAATAGCTTCTCAGAGGCTCCAATCAATGTCGAGCTCTGCTGAGATCCTATTTCTTGGTTGTTGGATACGTGGAAAGTTACCTGTGGGAGATTCATATATATCTCTAGACAAGGTCAAGAAAATGGTGATAGGAGGTTTAGTGGATTTGTAGTGAACTATGTGTGGTTTTCTACGGTATAGTTCGAGAAAATATTAGATTGATTGGCTTCTATATTTAATACAGAGAACTGTGTGATGATATTTGGTGGGAGTGGTGAGAATCTAAATACCAATGTTCATAAACCAAAGTGTCAATGCTTAACTTATTTGTAGGCTGTTGGGTTGTGGGACTTGGGGATCACAACCATGAGTTCGTGGTTTTTTTGGACCTGTTATGGTCATGTAAAGAATCAATCCCTTCTTCCGACTATCTAGTAATCATACGCCTTTTTAGCCTCTATGTTTAGAACTAGAAGTTGTATAATTTTCTTAGAATACCTTATAGGTGTTCTGGCAATTTGAATGCGTAAGCTAGTATCTATGTCAATGAGGAGGTCTCCTACGTTAGGTTGTGGAACTAAAGGATTGCAACCAAATACTTGTTCTCTTTCGAATCCTTATACAAGTCATTCGGATATTTTATCAAGGTAGTCTATAGTTAGGATGATTTGACCAAAATGTGTATGCCTTGTCGTCTTCGATATTTAACCCTCTCAGTTGTTCACTAATTGCTTGTAGGTTTGTCATTGCTCGAAAGACCTGTATCCTAAGGTCTTGATCTATATCAGCTAATGTTGTGGGTAGATTTGGTTGAGGCACTATTGGTTCAAATATATATTCTCTAGGCTCTCTAGGTCCTGTGATTGTCATACAAAATGATTCAACTTTTAACTAAGATTAATAAACTAATTATGAAAGATGTATCTATACTATGCATATATCTTCTATTTTTGTATTTTCGATGACGTATCTTAATGGAATTAAAGAGCGAGATATTCTAGTGTATTTAGAAAATGAAAAAATAATCTAGTAACAAAATTTAAAACAAACAAAATAGCCTAGTGTGGCTATTTGCTGTGCGATTGTGATTTTATCCTAAATATCTAAGCAACTAATTATTTTAATTTGAAAGACTCTCGATCCTACCTCGTAAGTGAGGAATGAATCATAGTTTCTCGTAAACTATCAATCCCCACTGCTTCCTTGGTGATATCGAGAGTGAATTTTTAACTGAAATAAAATAATTTACTACTCTATTTAATATGTTGTAACTCAAGCACTTTGATATCTCAAACCCGGCATTTACGAGAAAAGTGATAAATCCTATCAGGTGTGTGATTTCGGTGTGATCTCCTCGTTCCTTCATGTTCTCATGAATCTAGAAAAGTGTGTATATGGTAGCATCAACGAAGAAGGTATTCGAACAATGGCAGCTTTGGATATAGACCGAATACAATGTGAGTAGAAGAGGGATAGCACAAGTGAACAGAGCTTGACTATGTAATTCCTAGCGGGATTTATTGTAGGAATACAACACAAATACGTCGAGATATTTTGACACTACCATTTGTGATGAACAAAACCTATAACTCTAGTGGATTCCAATATACAAATTAAACTATGTTACTCTAAACTCACTTGCATGTAATGTTGATGAAGAAAGACTAAAACAAGAAGATCGAATGACCTCTAAACAACAAAGGAAAACTAATAATGGAAGAAAAAAATGAAACTATGGGAATTCTAATTGAGAAATTCAAAATACTGAATAATAGAATTGAGAAGGTGAGGGGCCATTTGTTTGAAAACAAGTTGGCTATTTATAGAAAATGCATTTACCAGAGGGTAACTCTCAATTGAACTCTTTTACTATAAACAAAGGGAAAACACTATTCATAAGGCGGCCAAAACATAAATGCGAATAAAAGTAGCTAAAGAATTCAGGTATTGTTATCCAAAATTCACCCCCAGGGTAATTTTGATAACATGCATCAGATTATTCATCCGAGCAAGTAGATTGATTCAAGGCCAAAAATCATGTTTTTTGGGGTCCCTCGACCTTTTCTAACTCTCCCATCCAAGAAGGAATCCCAACAAGTTGATAAAATGGAAGAAATGCAAAAAGTAAGGTTTCAAGACCGTGTTAAGGCATTTGGTCCGAGGGGTTCGGGTAAATCTTGAGGTTCATTGTACCAAGCTTGGGGCCGAAAAATGAAGAAAATCAGCTAAGTCTGGTCGAGGTGGTCCGTGGCCGAGTTGGGACAGCTTGGGACATCGGACGCGTGGGCGTGAAAAGCGACTCGGCGTAGAAAGAGGAAAAATTTGCCTAAGTATTTTGTTTCGCATAGTTCAGAAAGCTAGGACAAAAGTATATGCGGGATGCGAATCAGCTGGTTTGGCGCAAGTCGGTCCATTTCGGGTGGTTCGGAGATATTTGTCCCAGATAGTTTGGGACATCCGGGCCAAAAGTACGCGGAGGACGCGAACCGGCCGATTCGGCCGAAATAGAGACTTTAAATGCGAGACAATTTGGGACATCCGGGGCCAAAACAACGCGGAGGACATGAAAATCGAAAGATCCGCCAATGAATGGAATCTCACCACGTGTCTTCACCTCAAACAGGAACAAGGAATCCCGAATCGGTGGCGGGAGATTTTCGTTCAGGACATCCGGCCAAAGGTACGCGAGGGACACGTGGGACGCGAAAAGGTGAGATGGCTGAAAAGAGACAAGGAGGCCCGCGGACGAATCAGAATGTGCCACGTGTCAGAAGGTTGAAAATTTGCTAAGTGTTTGGCGCAAGGTAAAAATGCCCCTCAGGCCCGAACCAATAAAATAGTGCCACGTGTCCAAGTTTAAGGGCCCGAAAGGAATTTTCAGAGGATGAACCTGCGGATGAATCAGAGCCTGACACGTGTCATCCAAGTGGCAAGAAATTAAGGAAGGGCCCAAAATAAAGTTTCAAAGGATGAGCCCTTGAGATGAATAAGAGCCCGACATGTGTCATCCAGTGGCGAGCACGGAAAAATTCAAATATTTTCCCGCCGATCCGTTTTGGCTGCGTTTTTGCCCTAAATCTTTAAATCGCCATATCTTTCGATCCGAGCTCGATTTTCACATTCTTTATATCAATGGAAAGTTTGGTGAACACGATTCCGGTCAATCTTGCATTTTGTTCAGTTTGGAGAGAGAAATTCAAGAAATGTCTCCGGCACATGGTAATGGCAGAACCGACGTTCAACAACCAGTTTTAATGCTAAATGGGTCGCATTCTTCTCGGCAAAGATGGTCAAAATGTCGAGGCATGGGTCAAGAAGGATGCCCATGCTGTTTTAATGCATATTCATTCAATGAGGAATGGCTCCCACGTTTTTACACATTTTCTCTCTCTGGCTCGACCCATGCATTGTAAAAAGCCGATTTGGCTCATTTTTAAAGGGTTGTTCATCTTTTCAGCTCTTCCCTCCCTTCTTCTTTCTTCTCCCGGGGTTGAAAATGGAGTTCGAACCTCCTTCCCCTCTCGTAATGGCATTTTTCCTTTTACCATTAAAATGATGTTCTGCAGCAAACTTTTGAAGCAACAAAACGTGTTTCGTGATGCATCTATCCATCCTTGCTCGTTCTTTGCTTGTATTTCTTCTTTCCTCTCTTCATTGAAAGTATTTGTGCATGTTTTAATACTCATTACAGTTTGGAGCTGCGTTCATGGATTTTTGGGACATTTTCTGTGTGAAATCTATCCTTGGGCCTGTGATGCATCTGTCCATCCTTCCCATCACTCACCTCTCCTTGTTCCATGGCAGTTTTGATAGATGTTCAACATTTTCCTTCTCTGGTGTATCACCGTTTTAGTGTAGGCTCTGTTTTTCCCTTTTTTCTCTCTCTCTCTCTGTCTCCTTGGCATGGTTAGATTAGGATTAGATTAGCTTGCCTGCACTGGAATAGCTTGTGGCAGGTAGTTTAGGAATAGGAACCAGCCTTCTCTGGAGATTCCTTTCTCATTTTTGCAAGTCCCACACTTGGAGAAAGGATTCCATGTTGTGCAATCACACTGGATGCTAGTATGATCAAACTAGAAATCTGATCAACATCCAGGGGTGCTGTGATTCTGCATTAATAGTTTTGGCACGCCCGGTGGGACCTTAGAGGTCTTCCACTTCATCTTTTGCAGGTTGGTGTGTTCCTATGAAGATTTCAGCCTTTGGAGGCACTTGCAAACACATCTGGCGACTCCATCTGATCAACAACCCATTTCTGAAGTTGCAGACCCATTTTCCATCCATTTCCATCCATATTTCTTTCCATCTCTTTCATTCTTTTCCATTCCATGAAGTTGTGCAATCATGACTTCATTTCCATCATGGAATTCACATTTTCAACAACAACAGCAATGTTTCCCACCTCCAACATGTTTTTTAAATCCTCCAAATCAGCATTTTGAACAAATTCAAAATCAGCATGCATACCCATATGAGCAGCAATGCCAAAATCATTTTGGCTATGGAGCTTTCCAAGAGCAAGAGTATGCATATAATGAAGACAATCAGATGCAAGATGCTGGTCTGTTGGAGAAAATCCAAAAGATGGAGGTAAAGATGGTGCAGTCCAGAGCAACAGCTCAAATGAGAGCTTTCAGAATTGGTTACAGGACTCCTTGTCCATGGGGAGGTCCTTTTCCAAGACACTTCAGCCCTCGGGATAAGTTGGACTTCATGATGAAGATGCTGCCCTAACTTGCACAATGGACAAGCGGGAATAAAGGTGTATGAGAAGAGTATTCAGCAACCTTGTCAACGGGTAAGCACACCATCTCATGCCTTTCTTTTTCCTCTTTCCCAATCTGTTTTATCTCAGCAGTGTCAAGTTTTAAACTCTCCATCTGCTGTCCCAAGTGTTGAATCCATTTCTCCACCCCCTAGTCTTCCACCTCATCTCAATTCTTTTGTCCCTTTTCCTTCCAAACAGTCATCCCCTCCACAAGAGCTAACAGAAATACCCCCTCCTCCAAAGAAACAAGAGTTTCTACCTCCACCACCATGAAAAATTGCCAAGCCATTTGAGTTACAATCCACTTCTCCTCTTGCATTCCCAAATCCATGTTGGGAGGATGAAAATCAGAATGCCAGTCAAGGAAAACAACAACAAAAGAAGAGCCAAACAAAGATAAAGAAATTCAAAGTCTGAAGAGTTGGGCTCTTAAATTTGGGATGAAAAAGATCCCCTTAATGGTTAAGCCTTCAGAAGAGGTTGGAGTTGGAGAACAGGTGGTGGTTAAGACTGATTTTGTTGCAGCAGGAGAAGAGCAAAAAGAAGAAGCAGATCAGTAGTCAGTTTGCTCAGAAAGTAGTGTCCATGTTGGCACTCTATTTGAAGGGAATGCTGATTCAATTCAAGTTGCACAATCAGCCATAGAGGAAGAAAGCTCAGAAGAAGATCTTGCAGTCCCAACTTGTCCTCTAGAGCAGCAGATTGAAGAGTTTGACTTGACAAACTTCATGCTAGAAGAAGAGTTCTATCAAGAGCAAGATTGCCTTCAAGTAGTAGAGGAGGAAGAAGCTGCTCCAAATCCAAAAGAAGAGGAGCACATTCTAGTTGTGGAGGAGAAAATTACAGATCCAAGGGCTTTGAGCACAAAGCAGGCTACAGGAGAACCTTCAGTTCTTCTTTCTACTTCATCTCTCTCAAGTTCTAGTACTGAAGAGGAGTTTGATCTCTCAAACTCAATGTTGGAGGGTGAAAGAAACCATGGTGGTCAAGTTACAGATCAAGAAGACACCATGGAGGAAGTGGAGCATTTGCAGCAGGACAGCCATGAGGTAGTTTTTTCTGTCGATTTGGAGGACTGTTTTGATGGAGAAGAGCCGGTTGAGTTTCCACCATTCTCTCTTTCATCATCCACATTCCAAACACTTGAGTCTGCTGTCATGAAGGAGAACATTCATTTGCAGCAGCCTGCATCTTATAGCAGCTCTTTGGAACCAAGATTGGAAGATTTTAATCTTTCATGTCCTTCATTAGAGGAAGAGAAAGGGCACAAAGATTCTACCATTGCTTCCACACCATCCATTCAAGAAGGTCTACAAGAAGACTCCATTTTTGGAGTTGAAAATCAGAGCTATGGGCATATCAAATGGACCATACCTTGCCCAATCAGGTATTTGGCTTTATTGGAGCCAAAGGAGAAGTCATAACCATCATGCTTGCTTCTGAGCATGAGGGTGAGCTACAAAGTACCAAGGATCAGCTGTCATACCTCTTCAATCCAAATGCAGAGAAACTAAAAGAGGTATTGAATTTGCCTTCAGCTGATACCTTGATGATTTGGGTGGAAGACCAGCTTCTTGTTGATTTTCCATCCATCCAATCAGCCATGTTCAATGCCAAATCAATTGCATGGCTGCCACTTTTGAGAAAGGGAAGCTATTTCTCACAACCAATTGTAGGGTTTGTTTAGCTTGCCTTTGCTTCCAGTTAGAGTAGAGTAGGTAGGTTTGCTTTTAGTAGAAGAAGTGCTTGTGCACACTCTGCATGTTTCATTTGGAGCATGTATGATTTTTAGTTATGTACATAGTTTTTGTGGTGCTGGTTTTTCTCTTGCACAGTCCATTTCAACGGCATTTTGGTGAGAACGACTCCATTTCAGTGGGTTTCCAAGTGGCTCAGAGAGGATGTTTTCAAAGTTTAGATCAGTTTCAGTTATAACTCATGACTCCATGCCCAATGGATGCTTCAGAAACCGGTAACTTCATCCAAGAGGCGAGATGACCCCGCTGAGTCACCAAATTGCTATCGAAAATTCACCCGCCCGAGGTAATTTTGATATCATGCATCAGATTATTCGATCCCGAGCAAGTAGATTGATTCAAGGCCAAAAATCATGTTTTTCGGGGTCCCCCTCGGCCTTTTTTAACTCTCCCATCCAAGAAGGAATCCCAACAGGTTGATAAAATGGAAGAAATGCAAAAAATAAGGTTGCAAGAGCGTGTTAAGGCATTTCGGGTCCGAGGGTTTGGGTCGATCGACATTCGTTGTACCAAGCTTGGGGGCTGGAAAAATGAAGAAAATCAGCTAAGTCCTGGTCCAAGCGGTCCACGGGACAGCTTGGGACATTGGGACCTTGTGGGCGCGAAAATCGAATCAGCCGAAGAGGGAAAAATTTGCCTAAGTCTTTTGTTTCACTGTGATTTGGGACAATTGCTGGGACAAAAGTACGCGCGGGACGTTGATCGAATAGTTTGGCGCAAGTCAGTCCATTTCGGGTGGTTCGGAGATATTTGTCCCAGATAGTTTGGGACATCCGGGCCAAAAGTACGCGGAGGACATGAACCGGCCGATTCGGCTGAAATAAGAGACTTTCGTCCGAGACAGTTTGGGACATCCGGGCCAAAAGTACGCGGAGGACGCAAAAATCTGAAAGAGCCGCCAACGAATGGAATCTCACCATGTGTCTTCACCTCAAACAGGAACAAGGAAGCCCGAATCGGCTGAAGCAGGAGATTTTTGTTCGGGACATCGGGCCAAAGGGCAAAGGTAAGCGAGGACGCGAAAAGGCGAGATGGCAAAAAAGAGACAAGGAGGCCCGTGGATGAATCGAAACTCGCCACGTGTCAGAAGGTTGAAAAGTTGCTAAGTGTTTGGCTCAAGGTAAAAATGTGCCCCTCAGGCCCGAACCAATAAAATAGTGCCACGTGTCCAAGTTTAAGGGCACGAAAGGAATTTTCAGAGGATGAACCCGCGGATGAATCAGAGCCTGACACGTGTCATCCAAGTGGCAAGAAATTAAGTAAGGGCCCAAAATAAATTTTCAAAGGATGAGCCCACGGATGAATCGTGAGCCCGACACGTGTCATCCAGTGGCGAGCACGGAAAAATTCAAATATTTTCCCGCCGATCCGTTTTGGCCTGTTTTTGCCCTAAATCTTCAAATCGCCATATCTTTCGATCCGAGCTCGGATTTTCATGTTATTTATATCAATGGAAATCTGGTGAAATTATCTACATGATTCTAGGGTCAATCTTGCATTTTGGTTCATTTTGGAGAGATAAAATCAAGAAACATCTCCGCACGTGGTAATGGCTTAATCGCGCGTTTCAACAACCGGTTTAATGCGAATGGGTCGCATTCTTCTCCAAAGATGGTCAAAATGTTAGGGCATGGGTCTATAAGGATGCCCATGCTATTTTAATGCATCTGCATTCAATGAGGAATGGTTCCCACGTTTTTTCATGTTTTCTCTCTCCTGGGCTCGACCCATGCATTGTAAAAAGCTAGATTTGGCTCATTTTTTAAAGGGTTGTTCATCTTTTCGGCTCTGCCCTCCCTTCTTTTCTTCTCTAGGGTTGAAAATGGAGTTTGAACCTCCTCCCCTTCTCTGTAATGGCATTTTTCCTTTTACCATTAAAATGATGTTCTGTGCAAACTTACGAAGCACAACAAAACGTGTTTCGTGATGCATCATGTCCATCCTTGCTTGTTCATTTCTTGTCTTTCTTCTTGGCTCTCTTCATTGAAAGTATTTGTGCATGTTTTAATACTCATTAAAGGTTTGGAGCTGCGTTCATGGAGTTTTGGGACATTTTCTCAGTGTGAAATCTATCCTTGGGCCTGCGATGCATCGTCCATCCTTCTCATCGCTCACCTCTCCTTGTTCCATGGCAATTTTGATAGATGTTCAACATTTTCCTTCTCTCGGTGTATCACCCGTTTTAGTGTAGGCTCTGCTTTTCCCTTTTCTCTCTCTCTCTCTCTGTCTCCTTGGAATGGTTAGATTAGGATTATATTAGCTTGCTGCACTAGAATAGCTTGTGGCGTGTAGTTTAGGAATAGGAACCAGCCTTTCTCTGGAGATTCCTTTCTCATTTTTGTAAGTCCACACTTGGCGAAAGGATTCCATGTTGTGCAATCACACTGGATGCTAGTATGATCAAACTAGAAGTCCGATCAACATCCAGGGTGCCTTGATTTTGTGCTAACAGGTATAAATTGAAGATTTACATTTTGACGCGATCGTCAAAAGAATCTAGAAAATGTGAACAAGATCGCCACCCTTTGTAGGGCGGCAAGCATTACGGGGACCGCTACCCTGCCCTGCAGACGGTGGTCACGGGACCGCCACCTTGGCAGGTGGTGGTCTCATCACCGAAGACCAAAATGCAAGAAAAAAAGAGAGGCAGAGGGAAAACAAAGCATGTGGAGCCCAAGTGAGGCATACGGGATACAAACGTATACTGGTGAGATTTTAGATCCTAAACACCTTGCAAGGATACCCGCATCATCATTGGGGTATGTGTAACATATTTTCCGGTGGTGCAGTACCCTACAATTTTGGGTATGTACATATTTCCCCCTCAAAGAAGCATCTTAGCCATGAAGAGGCATAAAACGGTGGATCCAAGTATGGCGGTCCCGAAATCAAGAGTTAGGAGTTATACATGACATGCTCGTGTGTTGGAAAGTCGCCATCGAATATCCCGTTATCTGTAAAATGAAAAAGGGTACTCAAGTGCAGCTAGACAAAATAATTTGAGAAATAAGGATAAATTGATATGAAAAGAGGACTTACCATCTACGCGGGGTTTATAACTTACCTCCGTCGACGCTCCAACCCTTCGAAAGACATTCAAAATCAATCTTAAAAAGCTATATATATAAAATGAACTCATTTTACTATTCATTTATGCAGATTGATTTGATAGTTTTTGAGCTCTGGGACCCACGATGATGGTTTTCAACAAGAGTATAGTCAAAATGTTCATGGTGAGATAGCGATCATGCCTCTGAGAGTGGAACATTGACCCATAAAGTCTCAGGTTAGTTCTTCTCAATTTATTGTTTTTGAACCTAAAATGTGGAAATGATGAAATCTTTGTCTTGGGGGGGGTATTTTTGAAAATACTAGTTTTAAATGAGTCTTTAGGGGGGGTGTCCATAGGGTAGGTCTTTATTTTAGCTAAAATGGTGAATTTTGCCTGTTTTTAGGCATTTTTAGGGCATTCGAGCCATTTGGGGTTCGGGATAGGACTGTCGCTTTGCACGCAGTGGTGGTTATGGGACCACCACCTTAGAAGGTGGTGGTTACGGAACCACCACTCTATGAGGGTGGCGGTTTGCGACAAAAATAAAAAAAAAAAGATTATCTTTTTTTTTTTTTTTTTTGCATTTTTAGCATTTTTACATGTTTTTGATAGTTTTTCCAATCAAATTTTGATACTAACTCCTTTTATATGTTTTTGGGTGTATGAAGAAGGAGGAGGATTATATTAGATAGAGTCGGGAGAGGGAGTGTGATTGGCTCCAAGAAGAGTTAGAGGCACTCTGTCAGCAGAGCGAGATATCCTTTAGAGGGATAGCATTTGGAGGATTGCACAGTCCCTCATGTTTGCTCCTACTAGTCACATACTATGTGACTTATTCTCATACTTGGGATGTGGATCGGAAAACCTTCGATTGGCGGGATTTGGGGGTGAGTGGACCATCACCCGGATGATGTTTACCATATACTCGGGAGTTCCAATCCTTGGGCAAGTAGCTATCTCTTAAGACAACAAAGATTGAGATCTAAGGCTGTTCAATAGGCCACATACATGGTGGATGTAGTTGTTTCGATGGGGTGAAAGAAGGGGGTGAGGATGCTCCATTGTTGAGACAGACATTCCTATGCTCCATAAGTACATCATGGGTATCCTTGCTTCGAGGTTGATTGGGGACAAGGGAGGAGACACTCTCTTATATTGCTAGGCCCCCATTATTACATAGATTTAGGGCCGTGGATGTGTATACGCTTGGGGATTAGACATCCTCAGGACCATTTACCATTATTTGTATAGGATGGTCCGACTACAAGGATAGTCACTCACCACTCGACTCTTGTCATGAGTTGGGTGTATGAGCATATCACTCTATATGGGAAAGGTGTAGAGGCGAGAGGATCCCGGGGCCATCGGGCGAGTGAGGTGGATAGGGACGGCTGTTCTTAGAGCATCCTACCAGCCGGTGGCCTCTTTGAACACTATGCAGATATGGAGGGAACTCCTTATTAGGCCATGACAGGGCTATGGGGAGAGGAGACCGTTACATTGATTGCTCATCGACTACCGAGTCGGCTAGTAGACGAGGCGAGGAAGTTGGAGATCCACCCCTTTCATAGAGTACCACAGCAGTTCGGCCTCCCCTATATTGACATGTTTCCTCTAGCGGAGCTAGTGTATAGATCTATTTTTGAGGCTCGGGTAGGTATTATAGGTCGGTGTTCGACCATTGTTACCCTTGGTGTTACTATCATGGCCAGGAGAGTGGTACGTGCTCGAGGGAGAGCCGGTGCTCCTCAGAAAATTTACTTTGGATTGCCACTGGTCCCACCCATAAGCGATGAAGCCATTGAAATGGACTGCGAGTCCGAGGAGTTCACTTTGGGAGATACAGAGGAAGAGATAGAGGAGATGGAGATCGGTGGGACTGGTTGGGAGGATGATAGTTATCCTCGGTGGCATGATACTCGGGAGATCCTACGGGCCAAGAGGGTGGAACAGAGTGTAGAGAGGGTGACTGCGGTCTCGGAGGAGTTTCTCTCTTAGGATTTAGGGGGAGATGGTGATTCCATTAGAGGTCATCACATTGCCCCATATGTGGGAGAGGGACACCAGTCCATGGTGACATCAGTGGTAGGCGTGGATCCTAGAGATCCTTCCTAGCAGCATGATGATCTGAGTGAGTTACTACTCTTCTCTTGACTTTGTTTTAGTTAGATTTATCTTAGTTGTTATTTTTTTTTGTTTCGTTTATCTTGGTTTTATCTTTGATCATTTTATAACTTGTTTTCTCCTTTATTTACAAAAGTGGATCTTTGATGAGTGACGAGACTTGATTTGTTGAGTATGTATAGATACCTTGTTTCTCCCTTCAAAGAACACTTGTCTTGGGCTTTCTATGGATGTTGGGAGCCTTCAACGGTTGGTAGGCATACCGATGTTTTTTCCTCTATACGGCATGCCATGAAGGTCATGAATTTTCTCCGCGCCAAGATAGCTAGATATAGGATGACCGAGTGCTTGATGAGGAGGAGTCATTCTCATAGTGAGATAGTAGCTGCACGGCCATGACCGCGATCCTCGGTGCATTTGGAGCATTGGCGTAGCTGGAGTCCTAGACATGGTCGTGTGCCTTCTGAAGGATCCCATAGGGATTGAGAGGCCATTTTTGTAGTGTTTTGTCGGATATCTATATGAGTGTTTTTGTACTTTTTAGGCTCATTGAGCATTTTGACCATGCCTAGTGCATGATGGCATTGTATATGAAACTTGATTTATATATATATATATATATATATATATATATTTTTGGATCTAGAATTTTGGTGCCTAGAATTTTGTGACTTGTTTCCACATGTCTACTAGATGTTTTAGAGTATTTGTTTTCATGTTTTTCAGAATGTATGTAATGGATGAAAAATGATAATAAACATAATGTTTTACTTTGTATGTTTTGTAATGTTGATATGAGATGATACCATATGGTAGCTTTGAACTTTCGACCTATTTGGGTAATGTCTGCGTGATTTGTTCTTATGTTGGAAAAACATGATGAATGTAAGGTGATAAAGAGATGAACTTGCCCCATTCCTAGCTCTACACATCTAGTAAGATGAGAGGGCTCTACACTAAGAGTTAGGAATGGCACAAATTATATGATTTTGAATGAATGGAATGATGAGAGATAGAAAAACCAGTAACATAAACCAAACTTAGACCTACACACTTACCCTATTCAAAACTACCACCAAGCTTAGAAGGCCATTTACTTTCCAATTTATCTAGGCTTGGATTTATAAATGGCAACTGGTTGATAAAATCTGGTTTTGAGGATTTGATCTCTTTTGGAGTTTGGACATTTATCTTCTCTTAATAGAATTTGATTTGTGCTCCTAGCATACCAAGATTTCTTAATTTGTGTGAATGGATCCCACACCCTACCTCATGCCACTAGTAAAAGCATGGGTTTGTCACCAAAGGCAATATATAGGCGAGTAAGGGCACTTATTTCCTTTCCTAACCTTGAACCACTAGTAAGAGATGTGGGCTTATCACCGAAGGTTGGTGGGGCAAAGAAGTGTGTAAACTAAAATATTTTGTTTTCTTGGTACTTTTGATTCCATTTGATTTTGAGATTTCTTATCTATGACTTTGGGATATCCTTTCTTTCAAAGAGGTTTAATAGGGATAGATGTGACACCGGGAAGCTTCTAGAATAGACCATAGGTAAGGACAACTTCACCTAGTACAAAGAAAGAGAAAAACCAAGTATGCAGGTATTGGTATGGTTTTCGTCAATACTTGTCTGTCAAACTTGATGAGAATATCTGAAAATACTTGATGATGTTTGAAGAGATGTGTTTTGAATGCCTTTTCCAATATTTTCAAAAATTTGTAATGATTTCTTAAGAGTAAGCTCTGGACTAGAATTTTTACGAAATGAGTGGACAAAATGAAACAGATAAATGACTATTGCATGTAATGTAGGTAGATATAATGTACAAGTGGTGATTTTGATGTCTTATGCATAAAACCATTTAAGATGTAATGAATTGATCGTTTCATTGAATTCCTCACCTTCTAGTGTGCACAAAATATACATACCATTTGTAGTCCTTCATGAATTGGTATGGGCTCAACCACTTGGGCCGGAAATTCCTTCCTTCGTCGGTTTTTTTATCGATCCGGCTATCTAGTATTAAAACTAGATCTCCCTCATATAGTTATCACTCATAGACATTTTTGTTATCGCTAGGCACATCCAGTCGGCATAGGCTCTATGCCATTGTTTGGCATTTAGTCAGCCTCATCAAGGCTTTCCAGTTGTGAGAGGCATGCCTCCTGTAAGATTCTTTGTAAAAAAACCCTTGTAATGAGATACAAAGACTGGGTATTTCAACCTCAAGCGGGATAACTGCTTCGCCCTAATACCAATGAGAAAGGAGTTTCTCCTTTTGGTGTTCTTATTGAGGTTAAATGGGCCGACAAAGTGGATATAGTTTTAAATGCCAATCTCACTTGTTCTCCTTGACTTTTTTGAGGATAATAGCCTTTAACATTTTGTTTGTCACTTTGGCCTACCCATTGGCTTGAGGGTAGTAAGGAGAGGCCGTGTGATGATTTATTTTGAATTTTCTACATAACTCATGGACCTCATCATTTTTAAAGGATGTGTCATTATCAGAGATAATGACTTGTGGGACACCATACCTGCAAATGATTTGGTTTAGAATGAATTTGGCAATTACCGAACCTGGTATGGTGGTGAGGGGCATGGCCTCCACCCATTTGGTAAAATATTCCGTGGCTGTAATTATAAAATTATGGCCATCAGTTGATGAGGGAGATAATTTTCCTATCAAGTCCAGACCCCATGTGGAGAAGGGCCATGGGGTTACTTATTGGTCTGCAGGGATTTTTCTGTCATGTGAATGTCGTGAGAGAATTCTTGGAATTTGTGGCACTTATATACAAATTCCACTAGGTCATGCTCAAGAGTGGGCCAAAAATAACCCATCTAATGTATTTTACTAGAGGTGGCGTTACCACCGAAGTGGCTTCCACATATCCCACTATGGGATTCATGAAGAATCTTATTTGATTCTTCTCACGTCGACGTATCTTAGAAGCATGTTGTCAAAGGCTTTATGATAGAGTACCTATTCTAAAACAACAAGTTTAGTGGTAATAATGCATAACCATCTTCTTTGTTGTGATTTGGCACCTTCCAGTATGCGTGGTCTATGATAAAATTGATGATATAACTGTACCGAGGGGCATGTAGAGATGGAGATGGGGCCCTGGTTTCGACTTGAAGTATACACACTCATCAGAAAGTCTAGATTTACCAGATCACCTCCATCTAGTGGATTGTCACTAACCAATCTACAATGATTCGTCCTTAACGGATTTTTGGTTTATGAATGTCAACTCAAATTCACCCATTAAGGTTATGAGACATCCAACCTTTTTAGATAAAGATCCTTGCGTGAGAAACATTCATAAATGATCTGTCTTTACAATGACCCTTGTTTCTTGGTTTAACATGTAATGTCTTAAATGTTTTTTCGCAAAAGGGTCAAAGCATATAACTGTGTCCCACTTTTTTGTAGTTTTTGTACTTTCAGCAAACTATGTTTGACAACCAAAACATGACCAAACACATATAAAATGACCAAACATGCATTTTTAAGAGGCTATAAATACCAAGGTGTAGGGCATCCAAAATTTACCTGATTTTTAAATTTTTATAGTATTTTTAATTATTTATTTACTAGTCGATTTAAAAATATTTATGGGCACAAAGTGGGACACACTTGTATGCTTTGACCAAAAGACTATGGTAAGGCATTCTCTCTCTATGTATAAGATGTTTCATAATTGAGCAACATTCGACCGATGAAATAGACCGCATGCTCTCATTTATCATTGTCTTCTTGAGCCAAAGATGTAGGCTAGTGAGACATAAGTGGCTCATGAGTATAGTATCGAGAGGCGGTCTAGTTTGGGAGGCATTAGTGTAGTTGGAGACAATAAGAAGTGTTTAACTGCTTCAAAGGCCTTGTTGCATTCTTTAGTCCAATCAATGCTATAATCTTTCTTTAATAGATTGTTGATTGGATGAATGGCAGAACTTAAATTTGGGATGAACCTTTGTATTACACCAACTTTCCCAAGAAATGGACGATTCCAGGACTAAATCGATGGTGGGATCATTTCGAGAACAACCCATATTTTGGCTGGATCAACATCAATCCCTCATGAAGATATAATGTAGCCCAGAAGTTTGCCTCCTATCACACCAAACACGCACTTCTCTGGGTTTAATGTGACACCATATTCAATTAATCATGAGAGGATGATACGAGATAACTTCACGGATGATCACAACATTTCTTAGCCTTAGCCAACAAGTCATTCACATAGGATTTCATAATTTTATGGATAAGATCATGGAATATATATGTCATTTCCCACTGATATGTAGCACCGGTGTTCTTAAGACCAAATGGCATGACAACGTAGCAATAAGTTCCCCAGGGAGTTATGAATGTAGTTTTGGCTTGATCTTGTTCGGATATTTTAAGCTAACTATACCCACGAGAACCCATCCATGAGGGACAACATTTCAAATCCATTTGTTACATCAATGATAACGTTAATGGATGGTAATGGGAAGTCATCCTTGGAACAATATTTGTTAATATCCCAAAAATCTATGTAAATGTGTATCTTCCCATTCTTTTTTAGGACATGGAAAATATTAGATACCCATTTTGAATAGTCAATGAGCTTGATAAATCCTACATGGAGAAGTTTTATTACTTCCTCTTTTACCATGAGAGCCACTTTTGGATTCATTGGTCTTGACTTCTGTTTAATTGGTTTTGCATCCGATTTAGTGACAACATTATGTATGCTCATGACATGTGGTGCGATGCCCATCATTTCTTTATAGTTAAATGCAAAAGCCTTTTGATGTTATTTGAGGATTTTTGTGTGTATTTCTATCTCCTCTGAAGTTAATGAGGATCCCAACTTCAAAATTTTTGGTTCTGCTCTATTCCAATGTTTATGTCAATGGTTTCTTCTATTAAAGAAGCGTTACCTTTATAAAATTTAGGTGGGGCTTGAGGTAGTTCTAAGATTTCTCACTTTTCTATCTCGTAGATATCGAGGTCCTTTTGTGGAGGAGACTCTACCATGGGATTTCCAAAATAGGAAGAGGAATGTGTTATAAGGGAAAGATCAACTATACGGTGAGTAAGGTGTAGCTCCACATAGGCATTTAGATATTCGAGAGTGACTCTATCATTGTCAAAGTGATCCATGATAGAAAACTCATCCTCAACTTCCCATGAGTCGGGAGTGAGTTTGTTGGTATTTTATGCACTAATGGTTCGGTGCGAAGTGATCTTTACGTGAAATTTGTATCTTCAACTCACTGTTTGGAGTGAAGCGGGAAGGCGAGGTTACTTATCAAGTCTGCGAGAAGGTTCTAGTCTCGTGGGATTGCTTCAATTGATATGAAGTTAAATCCCTTACTTAGATCTAACACTGTTGTTTTGTATAGTTGTAAATGTTCATCCCTAGTTTTAGATACTTCAAAGACTTGGTTTGTAACTAGTTGTGAGTCTCTCTAGCACTCTAACATTATAGACACCCATTCTTTTGGCTAGGATGAGGCCAAGGAGGAGAGCTTCATACTCGGCCCCATTGTTTGTACATTCAAAGTTTAATTTGAAGGTGAAAGGTAGGTTCTTTCCCTCAGGTGAAGTAAAGATTACCCCGCCCCAGCTCCAAAGCGACATCTAGCTCCATCGAAATGGAGAGTCCCATACTTGTTTGGCAAAATGGATGTTGGGATATCCTGTCATATCTATTTCTTTTTCTTGTTACTTCTACCATAAAAACTTTTTCTACGATGGAAGAGAAGCAATTCTCGTGGTGTGTCCCATACCAATAGAGTCAAATGGTAGGAGAATAGGTAAGTATTTCTCTAACAACTCAACAATTTTGTGGTAGTCCCTAGTGACACTGTTTTTATAACATTGGTCTCATTTTTATTCTTTGGAATGACCTCGGATGGATTTGTATTATCTAATTACGTGGTGGGTATAAAATATTCTTTTGGTTTCAAATTAATTGGTTTGATGAGCTGATTTGTTGGGAGCTCAAACTCGTAGTGAATGCCTGGTCTTTTCTTTAAATCAACTAGGTGTATATTGAAGGGTTTTGGATCACCTTGTGCTAAAAATATTTTCCCTAAGTGTAGAAAGCTTATTTCTTGGAATAACATGGAAGGGATTGCCTTCATGTGGTGTATCCATGGCTTACCAGGATCATATTGTAGTTGGTTTCTCGATCTATAATATAAAATATTGTGAGGACCGTCTTGGGTCCTAAAGTGACTAGTAAAACTATGGTTCTAATTGAAGTGGCCTTGAGGCTATTATATCCTCTTAACATATTTCATGTTGTGGAACAGTTTGTCTCTCCATATCCTAAATTTTGAATAAAAGTGAAGGGGACCATGTTAACTACTACCTCATCGTCAACCATTGCACTTTTAACATAATTATTTTAAAACCATACTTGCAAATGTAAATATGGGTTGCCTCTTCATGTAATCTCAAAGATCTGTTGACATTTTTCTTATATCAAATATAAATTTAGTATCCCTATTTGGCTGCCCCTGGAGGATAAATGTCAAATTCTACATGGTTTACTTGTGTTTCCGAAGGATGAGTGATGTTGATTAAATGACCAAGGCCTAATGCTTCTAAGAGGGCAGACTGTGGGCGGGATACTTTTTAACATGTCCAAAAAGGAAATGTGAGAGAAGGTTTTAGTTAAGTCATTAACTAAATCGTAGGTTCCTATGGGTTTTACCAATGGTTGTTGAATGTTTTCTAGTTCCAATGGATAACTTGGAGTTGGTTGAGAAGAATAATCCCATGTTCTTGTTATGATTTCTATAGGTAACTCGGTGTCTAATTCCACCGAGGCCAACTATCTTATTTTGAGGTCAAGTTCCTAGTTGGGGCATTGGTGGATTTAATGAATTTGAAGCTTCGTGATCATTGTTTCTGTTACAACACCCTTATTTGTTCTGTTAGGATCTAGCCTATTATTTTTAGAATGGTTTGGGAGTGGATCATTAAAGATCTTGAGGTTGCATTTTGAGGGGAAATTTCCCTGCATAAGTGTTTAGCATAGGTATTACAAAATTTGCTAAAAAAATATCTATAAAGAGTTTCTTTTGATCTTATGGAAAATGCTACATGAAATTATTGTAGTCACGACAAGTCATAGTATCATGGCCTTGAATCTTGTGGAAGCCACAATACAAATTGGGATTATAATTTCGAGGTTATTGATTTAAAACCTGTTGTGGCCCAAAATTCTAATAAGGTTGTTGGTTGTTAGAGTTAAAATTTTGAGGTTGTTGCCTTTGGTTTTGACTCTGATATCCAGTTGGGTTTTGATTTGGACCTTGTGTTTGGATTTTTCATTGTCATTGTTGTTGTTGTGGTCATGGTGGATGATTAAAATCCACTGCATTGATTGTTGGAGTAAAATTGTTATTTCATTGATTATTAACATGTGGTGAAATGTTTACAACATTTTCTGTTTTAACTTGTCGATTACTCCATCTATTGTAACTTCGTGGTTCTTATTAAGGATCTTAGGTCCTTGATTAGCATTCCTAGTATTAGGATAAGTTGTGGTATTTTGATGGGGAGTGGTTGATTTCCCATTTGTTCCATATGTCTTACGACCACTATCTATTTCTACTGGTTTTTTGAGAGCACTCACAGAGTGCTTCATCATAAGTTCTTAGTGGGAACTGGACTTCTTCCTTTATCTCTCTATTGAGAGAATAAAGGAAAAAATCACATAATTCCATTTGATCCATGTTTAGAGAACTTCGATGAGTAGAGAACCTTTACACCATCTTTAGATAAAATGAGCGGTGGATTCATTATGTTCTTGTTTAATATGCAAGAATTCCCTGATTTTGGTTATTAACAATTTCTTCATATCAAAAGCTTTGACAAACTCAGACACAATTTGTTTGAATGAGTGTATCGAGGCTTCAGGTATTCTATAATACCAATCAAGGGCAATACCTTCTAAGGTTTTAGGGAATATTTTAGCAACAACCCCGTCCCAAGGGATTAATTCCCGTATGTCTATGGAATAGGGCTTAATGTGTGTGTTTAGATCACCTTTCCCTTTATATTTGGGTAAATAGGAAGAGTTATTAGAAGCATAAAACTTTGTATAGTGAAGTCTAGGGGCTCTTATAAATATTTTGAATAAGTCCCTACTACATAGGCCTCGACCATCGATGGTGCTTCTGGCGAGGGGGTGGGGGTGGCATTGGTTGTTGATATGACATAGCATATGTATTTACAGGGCATAACGGAATCCTTGTGGTTGAACGAACATCCCAGGAGAAGAGAACATGTCCCCTTGTGGTGAATTTGAATAAATGTTTAAGTAAGGAGGAGCAATGTTCTGTTATGGGTTGTTTGGTGCCAAGTTAGGAGGTGTCATGTTCTCAATCTGGAGCGGAGTTCAAAAATGCTATCCTAGTTGGTGTTTGCTATGGGTAATTATAAGGATTTTGAGGAGGCATGCCTAACGTGCCTATTCCTATAAGGAGGTCAACCTGACTAGGGTGATGTGGAGGGTTGGGGATTCCTGCTTGCCCAAAATATGAATTTTTTTTTCTTGAGCAAGTTCCAGCCCTCTAACCTTTTCAACTAAGGCTGAAATGACCTCTATTGGTGAAGACATGGTGTTTTTCCTTAATGGCATTTGTTGTATACCTTGAGGTTGTAAAGGGGTGTGATACCCTACTATGAATTGATCATTACCCTACCAAGCTTCACCGAGGGTATTTCCCATAGGTGGAGGAATGGGGTGTTTTCTTGGAATAGGGTATTAGATTGTGTTTGCAAACTCCCTATAGGTGGATACATGTTTTGGAAATGTTGTTCACTTTTAGCATAGCGTGCTAAGTACTCCTCATCCAAAAATGGGAGTGGATCTGACTATCTACTGATCTATGGTCTGAACAAGACCCAAGGAGATGAAGTGGAATCTCCAGTAAACATCATATTATTAGAGCCTGATGGCTCTAGCTGTTGTGTTTGTGTAAGTTGATACAACTCCTCAATCCAAAACAAAGAACTAGAACTAGTTCTACGAGGGGAGTTTGAGATGATAAGTAATTCTGGAATAGTTATCAGCCCATGCGGAAAATGAGGGTGATGGTTGTCTACTTATTTGACTATAACTTGCTTCAAGACCTGAGAGAGGTCTACCATATGCGTCATATCTTGACATATTCGGGGGGTATATGAATACACACAGAATAATGGGAAAGAGCGAAGGTGGATGAAAGAAATAAAAATAAAAGGGGAATATTTGTTTGTCTCACATCGGGTTCACTAGTTTTGTACGATGGAAAAGTGACATGCGAGCATGGGAATCTACAAGTACCTCTTCCTCATACCCGACCTCCCAAGGTCATGCCGAGAAAGTGGTGAATGTTGAATATGAATGGATACAAACAAGCTAATTGGGTAATCTTATATCCTCAATACACAATAATGGAATATGTGAATCTAAGGAAAATAAGGCCCTCCTAACTTAAATTTTTGTAATGGATCGTTTGGATATAATAGCCGTGTTGAGAGGCTCCTATCAATGTCGAGCTCTGTACGAGATCCTGCTTTTCTTGGTTATTGGATACATGGGAAGTGACACTGTGGGCCATTCATATATCTCTAGGAAAGGTCATGAAAATGGTGATAGGAGGTTTAGTGGATTTGTAGTGAACTATGGGTGGTTTTTCGGTCTAGTTTAGAAAATATTAGACTGATTAGCTTCTATATTTAAAATGGAGAAGCGCTTGATGATATACGGTGGGAGTGGTGAGGATCCAAATACCATCGTTCGTAAAGCGGTGTCAATGCTTAAGCGATTTGTAGGCCTATTGGATTGTGGGACTTTGGGATCACAACCGTGAGTTCATGGTTGTTGTTGACCTATTATGGTCATGTGAATAATCAATCCCTTCTTCCGACTATCCAGTAATCATACACCTTTTCAAAGCCTCTATGTTTAGAACAAGAAGTTTTATAATTTTCTTAGAATACCTTATAGGTGTTCTAACAACTTGAATGTGTAAGCTAGTATCTATGTCAATGAGGGGGATCCTACATCAGGTTGTGGAACTAAAGGATCAAAACCAAGTACTTGTTCTCTTTTGAATCATTGTACAATCATTCAAATATTTTGGTAAGGCGAGTCTATAGTTAGGATGATTTTACCAAAATGTGTATGCCTTGTGTCGTCTTCGATATTTAACCCTCTCGATTGTTCACTAATTGCTTGTAGGTTTTTCGTTGCTCAAAAGACGTGTATCCTAAGGTATAGATCTATATCAGCTAACGTTTTGTGTAGATTTAGTTCGAGGCACTATTGGTTCAAATATATATTCTCTAGGCTCTATAGGTCCTGTGATTGTCATCTAAAAGCGATTCAACTTTTAACTAAGATTAATAAACTTATTAAGAAAGATGCATCTATACTATGCATATATCTTCTATTTTTTTATTTTCAATGACATATCTTAATGAAATTAAAGAGAAGCTATTCTAGTATATTTAGAAAATGAACAACTAATCTAGTAAAAGAATTAAAAAAAAACAAAATAACCTGGTGTGGCTATTTGCCTATGTAGTTGTGATTTTATCCTAAATATCTAAGTAACTAATTATTTTAAATTGAAAGACTCTCGATCCTACCTCAAAAGTGAGGAATGAATCACATTTTCTCAAAAACTATCAATCCCCACAGCTTCCCTGGTGATATCGAAAGTGAAATTTTCACTGAAATAAAATAATTCACTACTCTATTTGATATGTTGTAACTAAAACTTTGATAGGTCAAACGACATTTACGAGAATAGTGGTAAATCCGGTTGTGTGTGATTTCGTCCCCTCAATGTGATCTCCTCATTCCTTCATGTTCTTGTGAATCTAAAAAAGCATGTATATGGTAGCATCAATAGAAGAATGTATTTGAACAATGGAAAATTTGGATATAGACTAAATACAATGCGAGTAGGAGACGGATAACGCAAGTGAAAAGAGCTTAAATATACAATTCCTAGCGGGATTTATTGCAAAAATACAACACAAATATGCCAAGATCTTTTGAAACTATCCTTTATGATGAACCGAACCTACAACTCTAGTGGATTCTAATCTACAAATGAAACTATTTTACTCTAAACTCGGTTGCATGTAATGCAAGATGAAGCAAGAGCGAAACAAGAAGAGCGAATGACCTCTAAAAAACAAAGGAAAACTAATAATGGAAGCAAAACATGAAACTATGGGGATTCTAATTGAGAAATTCAAAATATCTTGAATAACAAAATTGAGAAGGTGAGGGACCATTTTTTTGAAAACAAGTGGCTATTTATAGCAAGTGCATAAATACCAAAGGGTAACTCTCAATTGAACTCTTTAAATATAAACGAAGGAAAACACTATTCACAAGGTGGCCAAAACATAAACAAAATGTAAAGTAGCTGAAGAATGTGGGTAGAAATTGAAGATTTACATTTGACGTGATTGTCAGAAGAATTTGGAAAACGAGAACATGACCGCTACCCTGTCTAGGTGGCGGTCATGGGACTATCTCCCGAGGCGGGGGTGGTGGTCTCGTCACTTTAAAGATCAAAATGCAAGAAAAATGGGGGCGAGAGGGAAAACAAAGCATGTGGATTAGAGAAGTATATGGGATACAAACATATACTGGCAAGATTTTACACGGATCCCGAACACGTTGGGAGGATACTTGTATCATCATTGGGGTATGTGTAACATCTTTCCAGCGGTGTAGTACCCTACAATTTTTGGTACATACGGTCTCAATATGAAGTCATCTCTAGAGGGGTAGTGCAATTAGATGGGACAATAGTGACAACTGTTGGAATCATCAAGGATCTGAGCCTCACTCTGCATGCCTGCCCCAATGTGACTATTTTGTAGAACGTATCAATCATAGATTTTCCACCACATTTTTCTTTGTGTTTGTCCAGGACTTCACTACCAAAATTGGAGGCTATCTGTCTGCTGATTGGTCACATATGCTCTTTAACAAGGTATGGGGAAAAGGCCACAATTAGATATGAACCCATTATTGATTATCATATTGAATCTTATGTGCCTAGCCCAATCAATGCCAACTGCTCAACTTTTGATCAAGAAGACCTCCTAAGCACTTGTGAAGTAGATACCAAGGTGGGATGTATCCTAGACTTGACTCTCAATGAGTGGGCCAACAAAAGACATGATTTTGACCCCTATAAGGAGATGGAAGAATTTGAGCTAGGTGTCTACTATCTACATGAAGAGAATCATTCTCTTCCTGACCTAATTAAGGCAAAATATAAAGATCACAATGAGGTATGGTAATTTTTCTTTGATGGATCTACGAGTAGACAAGGATACGGAGGAGGAGCTATGATATGTACCCCAAAGGTATGAAATATTATTTAGCCTTCATATTTTATTTTTCTTGCTCAAATAACACTACTGAATATGAGGCTTTGGTCCATGGTCTTCATTGGGAAAGGAAGCTAGGAATCAAGAACTTGCAAGTGTTTGGTGATAGTGAACTGGTTGCCAATCAAGTTAGAGGACTTAATGTTGTCAAGAATGACCTACTCAAGAACTACAAGAGTAGGGTATGGGATCTCATGGAGGATTTGAGGCCTTCAACATTGTGTCCATACCTAGGAAGGAGAACGAAGCTGCTGATAGGCTTACAGATAGTTGGAGCAATGTTTGATGTGGTTGACAACATCAAAAGAGACAAAGAACAACCACATATCCATATAGTTGTGAGGCCAACAGTGCCAGATAACAACACATGTTGGCAGGTGTTCGAGAATGATCAGCAGATCATTAATTTTTGTAAGAAGAAGTTGAATTCTTAGCTAGAAATCAAAGTAGATTAGAGCAACAATACAAGAATCAAATAGTACAGCTACATACAAACAAGCTTCCCAAAGGCTTAGTGACATTGGATTCTATCTTCAATCCTAATGATCAGTTTAGAAAAGAGAAGGCTAACATACAGATCAAAGGAGAAGATTCAAAGTTAATCCTAGTTGGAGAAGGAAAAACACTTCAAATTGGAAAAGTGGCCACCGAGAAAGAAAGGTATGAATTCATACAACTTTTCCAAGAATTTCCATATGTATTTTCTTGGAGCTATGAATACCTAAGAGGGTTCAATCCAAATCTAGCACAACACACAATTGAACTAGATCTATTGCTCATCCCATTAGGCAGGTAAAAGTAGAGACCAGTCAATCCACACATTGAGCCTCTGATGAAGAAAGAGCTGAACAAGCTGATAGAGGCAAGTATCATATTTCCAATCAAACACTCAAGCTGGGTTACAAACCTGGTCCCAGTCAGGAAGAAAAATGGAGAGATTAGGTTGTGTGTAGATTTTCGAGACTTGAACAAAGCTTCCCTCAAAGATCACTACCCACTCCCTTCAATGGAGTAGATCTTGCAAGTGGTGTCTGGATCAAAGAGATTCTCCCTCCTAGATGGCTACTTAGGGTACAACCAGATCATGGTGAAAGAAGATGATCATTTAAAATGCAGTTTCACACCAAATGGGGCACCTATGCCTACAGAAAAATGCCATTTGGATTGTCCAATGTTGGAGCCACTTTTCAAAGGGAAATGGATATGGCATTCAAAGGGCTGATCAACAAAATAGTACTGATCTATCTGGATGACATTACAGTGTTTTCCAAAAATGCAGCAGACCACCTTTTCCACCTAAGGTAGGTGTTTCAAAGATGCAAGAGTTTTGGGGTATCATTGAACCCTAAAAAATGCATATTCTTGGCCCATGAGGGCAGGCTTCTAGGCCATATTGTATCAAAGGAAGGATTGGAAATTGACCCAGAGAGAGTTGAAGTAATAAGAGCATTTCCATTGCCAAGCCACAAGAAAGATCTTCAAAGCTTCCTGGGAAAAATCAATTTTGTCTGTAGGTTTGTACCAAACTTTACTACCCTTGTTAAGCCAATAATGTTGATGTTGAAGAAGAGCTTAGCATTTAGGTGGAAAACTGAAGGAAAGGCAATATTTGAGGCCATCAAATAATTTATATCACAAGCCCCAACTCTCATGAATCTAGATTTCTCTAAAGACTTCATATTGTATGCCTTTGGTGGCAGTGACACAATTTCTGCAATCTTAGTTCAGTAGAACAAAGAAGGTACAAAACAACCAATTGCTTTCTTCAGTCAAGGTCTAGAAGACTATGAAGTGAGATACTCCTTCATCGAAAATAAAGTCTTAGCAGTAATAAGAGGATTAAAGAAGTTTAAGCATCGATTTCAAATAATAAAATCCAATTGTTGGTCTCCCATGCGGGAGTTAAAGAATTCCTTCTCAGCAAGGACCTAAATGGATCACTCATGTCATGGAATATGACATTGAGATCAAGGTCACTAAGCTAGTCCATGGGAAGGGGTTGTGTGAAAAACTAGCCTTAGGTCAACAAGACGAAGCAAATAGTGAAAAGGAGGCTGTTTTTGTTCTACAGGATAATCAAGAGGAAGGAAATGATGATGTACCTACTCCTTGTTGGACTCAAGACATGGTGCACTTCCTTCAAATAGGCTTGTGTCCTCATGGGATGAGTAAATAAAAAAGGATACATTTCAGACTACAGGCCATCCCATATGTTCTTATTGATGGTGTCTTGTTCAAAAGAGACATCAATGGCATTCTGTTGAGATGCATTGAGACAAATCAGGTTGAGAGAGTGTTACAATAATTCCATGTTGAAGCAAGTTGGAGGTCATTTTTCTCCAAGGGTGATAGCACTCAAGATCATGAAGGCAGGTTATTATTGGCCCAGAGTGTTTAGTGACTGCTATGCATGGATCAAAAGGTGCAAGAATTGTGCATTCTTCAAAGGAAAAGAAAATCTAGCAGCACTTCCATTGCACCCAATTTTAGTCGACCAACCTTTCATGCAATGGGGATTGGACTTCATTGGAGTCATCAATCCAAATTCAAGCCAAGGCCACAAATGGATTCTGACAGCAACAAACTATTTCACCAAGTGGACCGAGGCAGTGGCACTCAAGGAAGCTAATGAGTCTAGTATACTAGATTTCTATGAAGGGATAGTGACCAGATTTGGAGTGCTAGCCACCATTATATCAAACAATGCATTGGCATTCATAGGTTCTAAGATCACAAGATGGGTTGTTAAGAACAAGACTTACTTGAGCACTTCATCAAACTATTACCCTCAAGGTAATGGCCAAGTTGAGTCCACAAACAAGAACTTGTTAAAGATCATTAGAAGAAATCTTGATGAAAATCAGAGAACCTAGCACACAAAGCTCAAATCGGCCTTATGGGATGATAGGATAACACCCAAGAGATCTACAGGTAGCTCTCCATTCAAAATTGTCTATGGGAAAGAGGCAGTGTTGCCTATATCACTTGAGTTGCTAGCATTGGAGCTTGTGAAACAACTAGAGATGTCTGAATTTGAATCGATGGAGGCAAGGTATGTGGAGCTGATAGAATTGGAAGAAACCAGAGAGCATGCAATCTAAGTAATAGAGAAGGATCAGCCTCAATCAAGAGATTATTTGACAAGAAGGAAAAAATAAGGACCTTCAGGAAGGAGACCTGGTTTTGAAATGGGATGCAGATCAAGCAAAACCAGGAAGGCATTCCAAGTTTGATGCCATTTGGAGTGGCCCCTACATGGTCACAAGATGTAAAAGTAGAAATTATTTCCAATTGTCTATGTTGGATGGTGAGGAATTATAGATTCTAGTAAATGGAATCTATCTTAAACATTGCTACTAGAAGGAAGGTTATCACCTTGTACATATTAGTTTAATTCCTTTTCCTCTAAGTTCTTGTGCACATTGTCTTGTTATAGTTTAGGTTACTTTTCTCCTAAGTGCTTTGCACGCTCTGCATGTTCTATTTGGAGCATGTATGATTTCAAATTTTGTATATAGTTGTGGTGTTATTTTGTTGCTCTTATGCAGTCCATTCAGAGAGACAAATGAAGCCCCGAGTCAAAACAATTTTCTACTCTCAGAAACCTTCATTTTGAGATTTCTTATGAAAATTGAGAGTGCAAATAGTTGGGCTCATGAATCAAAGGTAGAATCAGTATCAGACCATCATTCTTGACTCCATGCCCAACAGATATGACAAGGTAATTGGTCTTTTCATCTAGCAGGAAGATACCCCTATGAGTCACCAAATTGTTATCCATATTTTATCCTTAGGAAAAATATTGGATCAGCCATGACCCCACATAGAAAGAACCTAAGAAAACTCATTCAGATCTTGTAAATAGGTTGCAAAAGGACTCAACAATGGAGTGGTGGGGGATGAGAAAGATTAAATGACCCTATGCAAAAAGAAATGACTCTGTCGAGCCGTTTCCATGTCTTAAATCCATTTTTCAAGTTACAGGTAGACTCAACAATGGAATAGCAGGGTCAGAAAAGAAGGGGCAGTGCCGTAGAGGAACCAGGAGCAAGAAGGGGAAAAAATGGTGAAGTTTCAAAGTTTTTAGGCTCAAGACCATTCAGGAGAGTGTCCAAAATCGACTAAATATGGAAAATCCAGCGAGAGAGAACCATGTGTCCTAATGACGCTTCTCTAAAGATGAATCCATAAAGGGAGGCTCAAATAAGTGTCACATCTCCATGTGTCCTAGGCTGAAATGGAGCGGGTGTCAAATGGTCAATAGAATCAAAAAATAGATAAGGTGGGTCTAAAAAATTGGCTAAGTATAAAGTACAAGTGGAGGTTGCCAAGTGTCATCTTGGCGCATCTCCAAGAGTTAGTCCAAAGGTGAGACCCAAATGAGTGTGAGCTCTCCATGTGGCCTAGAGTCCAAAAGGATAAAAGGGACCATTGAAAATTCCACAGACCTATGGAGGTTGTAAAGTGTCAACTCGATGCTCCTTCAAAGGAAAATTTTGAATCGAGATTTCAAGTGAGTGCGGTGCCTCCATGTGTCCAGTCTCAAAAAGGGGTAGAGTCGGTTGAATAGTCAATGCATGGAGAAAGTGGCGGAGGGTACCAAGTGTCTAAATGGTCCTAATTTAAGGATTGAATAGAGAGGAATTCCAAATGGGTGCTAGACTACCGTGTGTCCAGTCAAGAGATATGATCCTGCCAAGAAAAATACTTAGCCAAAAACATATAAATTGGGAAAGGAGCAGAAAAAACACCACGTGGAAATCCTAAACTAGTATTGCTAAAGTGGGGCCATCGGGGGAAGTTGTTTTACCCCTTATTTTTCCGGAGGTGTAAAAGTTGTAAAATGGGCCACAACTCCGCCCAAAGGAAAAAGTCATTGTTTGAGCCCTAGTCAAGGAAAGCGGGAGTCGGAGGAAAAGGTGAAAATTTTGCATTTGTCAAAAAGTCACGAAAATAAAAATTAAAGTGCATCTCCCAACCAACCAAAGGGTGCCATGTGTTTAGGTGGAGCGTCGGGGCATGGGAGTTTTTTGAGTTTTGCATTTTTGTGTGGAAGGGGGAAAAAGATAAAATTTCGGACCCACAAACATAATTTTTCCCTAATCTAGCTACCACGTGCCCCATATTAAAAAGGAGACCCATTTTTCAAACTGTATTCCTTCCCATTTGTATGGATCCAATACAAACTTTGAAGGGGCATATATTTTGACTTAGTGCTCAAAATATTACAAATCTTACACCGTTGGAAGTGTCTCGACATCCTCTACACCATGGAAAGATAAAAAATCATTTTTGGAACTTGGTAGGTGAAAAATGGAGAAACATATTTGGGCCTTTAATGCAGGATCTTCTTGCCTCAACAACCAGATCGGATTCGATCTGCTCCACCGTTTCTTCCTCCTTCGAGGCACTAAATAAGGATTTGATGCAGTCAAGACAGATTTGGAACAGATTTTATGGGAGACATTAAATAGTGGTGGTTGAGCTTGGAGCTATTTTCCCACTTCTCTCTTTTTCTCCCGTCTATATCGAATCTATAAATATAGGCTCGGGACTCATTGTAAAGGGTTGGACATTCTTTTGTTTTGCAATAGGCTCCCTTTCCTTCTAGTAAAGGAATTTGTGGAGTTTAGGCCTTCCATTAAAATTGTAGTATGTTTCTTGCCTCCTGGTTATTTTGTAATGCATTGTATCAATCTATGAGCAATAAAAACGTTTTGTGATTGATTCTAGATCCTTTCTGTCTCTTTTTCTCACATATGGTCTTTCATTATAAATATGGTTATCTGTGCTTGATTATTGTATGTATTTTGTTGGTTTGTGTCTATCAACAAAACTAGTGTTCATCATTCCTTTGGTGCATCACCTTGTAGTTTAGTTATTTCTTATTTCTTATATCCCTTTTTATCCTGTCTCCTTGGAAAATTTTAGATTAGGTATAGAGATAGATCCTCTGCAAGTTCTCATGTATGCACCTAAATAGAGGAATAGGAACCAACCTTTAACCTAGAGAGCTTTTCCATTTGCAAGGTCCCACACCTTGGGGAAAGTTCAATGTTATGTGGATCACACCAAATGACTCTGCCTTAGAAAAATAGATCTATAGAACTCATTTAGGGGTGCTATGATTTTGCACTAATAGTGGTTCTTTAGCCTCTACGAGCCTTAGTTGAATGTTTTTACAACTAGCTGGAAAATTTACAAAAAAGTTGTAGGACCTCGAGTGGGTAACCGAACCATCATGGAAACTTGTTGACACTTGTAAATAACTATTTGAAAATATATCATGTGACTTATTATGTGAAATTGAAATTTTGGCAAAATAATGTTTTCTCTCTCTCTCTCTCTCTCTTCCCTATCTCTTTCTCTCTCCTTGGATACAAAATAAGGTGAAATGAAATGAAATAAATATGTGTCTCTAACCCCCTTTTTTAAGAATACTATTATTATTAAGTAAATGGAAAATTGAAAATGTTAATTATGTTAGATCTAGGTGGATGCCATGCCAACGATTTATTGTTGATTTCATGCCCACATGGTTTTGCAAGATGCAAGAAATATGGAGAAAAGGCGTGGTGTAATTCTTTGTTTATTATTATAATTTATAGAGGTCATTATAGAATGTATATATGTTTTTTCACCTTAATCGGATCTGTTATAGGGTTTATATCCCCGAGTGTCAATCAAAATTGAACTAAACCATAGTTGTTTTGGAGGTTAACTAGTGGGTAGAAAATTGTAAGTAACTCATTGAAAATGATATTGATTTGAAAGATGTTGACTTAAGAGAAATTAGGAAACTAAAAATTGTTCCGTAATTCCTTATTATGCATTTTTTTATGACATTAATAATAAAATAAATTTCACATGCGGAATCAAAAATATAGAAACATGAGATCTTACCTTGAACACAAATCACTTGTGGTTCATGTGTAGTTTGTAATTCTTCTGTAACTCCTTTTGTTATAAAACAATACTAATAATGAGACCATAATGTGATGTAAGAGTAAAGCATACAAGAGTGAAACAATATTTGAGGTTAGGAATTATGTCACTCTTAGAGTCCTTAGTAATCAATTATTCTTTTTCATTTGTTGTAAAGAATATGAATTGCCCTTAGTGAGATCAAACTTTGAGAAAACAAAAGATATATATAAATCTAAATACAATTTCTTGATGTGGAAATGTTGAATGGATTCAACAATTTTTTTGATATATCTTAACTACAATGGGAAATAAGGATATCGTGATCAAAAATGTTTTTGGAAAAGGTTTTTGAATCTAAACCTGCCTCAAATCTTATGATTTCTATCATGACATCACTTCATATTCACTATTGTAGTAAGGGTAAAATTTAAACATTGAATAAACGTTTGAGAAATATAATCTTAACATAAGAATAAGTGAATTAGAAACTTTGTATGCATTTTGAAATATGGAAAATAATAATGTAAGCTTGAGATCATTGTTGGGAGATCATTGTTGAGGATAAAGAGCTAATCTAAATGGTCAAACTATAAGTTGAATGTGAAATTAATTTAAGAACCTGTAGGTGGAAAAATGAAAAAATTATCCTTGCATAGTAATGTTCTTGGAATGTTAATCGTAACTAAGATGTAATCATGGTAATGATGTGTGTGGGCTTGCCAATCCTTGGGTCCCTTTTCTTGTGGTTGGGTCATTTCTAGCATTCATTCATTAGGGAAAGTGTGGCATCAACATTTATATGGTGTTGGCATGTGTCTATGTGAGTCGATGAATTTTGTAAGTGTCTTATGTGTTGAGTTTCTCTACTTAGAGCCTTATGGTGTTGTGTAGTGAGAAATGTAAGTACATTTTTTTATCCTGGTATTATTATTGTTGTATTTGTGTGTGTAATTTGTGGGTGTTACACTTGGTATCATATGTATGTTCATGCTCTCAAACATCCGGGAAGAAGAGTGGAGTTGCATTCATTTTACATGGTGGTGGTGGTGGAGATTGGAAGAGTAATGTGATATAAGCGTGATGTGAACTATGTCGTAATTGTGATATTGTGAACACACATGTTATGTATGTCACTTAGTGCGTAACTGTGTTGGCTGATGTGCTAGAGATGAGAGTATTATCTCTCCTTTTCATGGATTCAATGAGGAATTCAAGTTTTATGTATCATCTTGTTGTGTGTGGAAGTGATGTATTGTGGATTACAGAGTATTGGAGCATTTTTGCATTTGTGATATGTAGGTGTGTTGATGTGTTGTATGACGAGGTTGGTATATAGTGAACTAGATTATATAGTGATGTCATCACCATGTTGTATTGCAATTGACTGTATGTTATAATTGTGCTCATCATAAGTGTAATTCAATTAATATGTAATGGTTAATGTTGTGATTTAGGGACATATGGTGAACATATGATCCCTATTGTACAATGCTTGCACTTTGGGTGTAGTATGTGGTAATGTGATGTATTGTAACCTATGAATTTAATGAATGTGATATACCCTATATATGTACCATGTGTGAGACACTATAGTTAATGTGCGTGAACCACCATTGTATTAGTGATGTAGTTTTGTTTTATGTTGTGAACCTTACGCTAACTGACCCTAAGGGAAATTAGTAAAAGTGTATGTTTGGAGTGAGGAAATGTGTATCATGGGCTAGTAATGTTAGCTAACCTTAGTCTCGGTAGATGATAACCTGCAATACTTTTTATCTCTCCTATATGGTTATCATATGGATTCAACCTAAGTGTAGTTATGACTATGTTGAGCCTTGTCAAAGTGGTGGTGGGATGATTCAGATAGAGATGATGACATTTGTATTATTGATATGTTATTTTATGAGCCGAGGCTTGATGTTCTAAGTTCCAACAACTCGTTGAGTACCCCTTGGTGGCCGTATAAGGCCACATAGTCATCGTAATGTGTTATTCCTATATATGTATTTTATTTGTAAATTGAATTTTTCCTTTCTTTTACAAGGACCAACAATTTTCTTGATTGATATGTTTTTATATTTTGGGCATGTCCTTTTTGTTGTACTAACATGTGAATTTTTGCACTAACTATCGCTATTTGGCCATTTGTATTGTTTAGATTTATATTTTCTTGTAAATTTAAAAGTTTTTGCAGCCTAGCCCAAGGCCTGGATGGTTCCCACTTGGCATTTGAAATGGATTGTTATGATGGTTTTATTGTTGTAATGTGTGGAATAGGGTAATGTGATGCACCATGGAATGATTAAATCTATGGACCGCTTTGTTGTATGGGGTACTCCTTAAGGAATTATAGATAACTAGTAGGTTATCAAACCACAAGTTATTATGTCACTTGGGTTAGGGTGTCGGGACTCATGTGCCTAGGGCCATCAGGTTGGTGACCTCTTTGGGATTGAAAAGAAAAAAATTATCTTTATGTTACTACTTGACGGAGGCATAAAAGAATTAAGGAGGCTTAAGAGACTTAAGGGATGCATAAGAGATATGTGTGTGTGGTTGGTTCTTGGGAGGTATATGGAATTGTCTTGTGATGATTTGGGAGGTATTGAGTTGTTTGTGATGTTTTGGGAGTGGTGTTATGATGTATGTGTACTCATGTGAGTTTGGCTATGTTTTGTGATGTTGTAGATAAGGTTTTGATTCCCTTGTTTACACTATTTAGTATCATTATCTACGGTCATTATGTAAAATTACGTTTTGGGAATTTGTGGGAGTTTCATGTTGTTATAGTGCACACGTGGTTGTGTATTATTATGTTGTTCATCTATGTGTGATGAGTACTATGTTATGTGGACCATGTATGTTCTCTTTCATGGTCGTGGAAGTACATAAAAGTTTTCCTGTAAACCATTAGTGTTGTGTATGACCCTAGTATGGTATTGTGGTAGTTGTTCCTGTTGGGCTCCCATCAAAAATAAATAAATTGAAATCCTTCAACAATAAAATATTAAGGAATTGAGTTTATTTATAATGTAAAGGAAAATATATTGATTAACTAATAAAATAAGAGAAAATTACCTATCTTCACATAACATTGAAAGTTAAATAATCTACTAAATTTTCTAGTCTACCCTATGGTCGTGCTCTAATGATAGAAAATTTAGCCATAGGAAGAACTTTTCATCTTTATCAGTCCTTGTTGTTTACCCCCTATTATTTTTTTCTTCCCTCAATGTAGGGTCACATTGAGGGTGATTTTTTTATAAGGGGAGTGGCATATAATGCCCGCTTTGTCACCCTTACATGATGAAGTGTGGATTCCACCTTCCAACCCGGGTTTTCAATGCAAGAGTGTACTCCTCCAATTTCTCGGATGTTCATGGAGGTATCGGATCCAAGTCGTATTATCTCACTAAAGCTTTGAGCACCTCCATGGACACCAACTTCCGCCCTAGTTATTTCCTTTCTCTTATTTGCATTGGTTGGATAATAACAATAAGGAGATTAATAAACAAATTTAAACAAGATATATAGATTAATAAAATATTATTTTAACTTGACCGAATCAAATAAATAAATGGAAACATATTAATAAATAAAATAAATAAATTATTATTAGTAAAACTATATATATATATATATATATATATATATTCATTATGAAAAATGTTGCGGTGGGTATGGAGACTTGTTAGACAAGTAAAGGAGCTTTAGTGTCTTTGAAAAGTATTTGATGGGTAGAAGGATATCTTCCTTCGCTGCCATGCACAAATAAAGATATATATTTCTTTTAGTTGGCTAAGAGTGTGAGGTGACTCCTCCCCAATGTCCCTTTCAGAATTGACTCTTTCCTTGCACAAGAATACAAGAAATCTTTTGAGATCCATAAGCCTTAATTGATCTGACCCAAGTTAACGTGATGGTTTGGGAGTGATTGGATAGTTTTAGTGATGTCAGAAGTCAAAGATCTACCCTTTTACCATCCTAGGACTTCGTCTCTCTTTTTGGATTGAAATTATTGTTTAGGATCTGTATCGATGGAAGAAAAATTGATTATTGTTGAGAAAGAACTGCTTCCTACACTTTTATTTTTTATTCTATGCAACACAAGAGGAAGGAGTGACCACTTTATTATGGAGGAATGTCTAGTAGAAAAGTGTGATTTTTTTTTTCTTATGGGCATCATGCCTCAATACACTATAACCTGCACATGGATCTAGATGTCTTCATGCTTGTTTTCTACTATTTTGAGCATTCATGGTATCTTTTTAAGACATTAAGCGTGCCCTTTCCTACTATTCCACTCTTGTCTCTCCAAAAATTTTCTCTTTCACCCTTCTCACTGTGGAACCAAATTATTTTTCTTCCTCTTCCGAGACATGATAAGTGTTGGTTTTTCTTGGTCATTCTCAAATATTTACCTTGTCTAGAGTGTTTCTGAGTGCGTATTTTAGTTTAAAATGTATGGAAGTTATGATGCAAATATGTCAACTCAACATGCAAAAATGGGTTTGTTGATATGGCTATGGACAAACATCAAAGCATAAAAGATAGAGGAAATTTTTTCCATACTTTTTACTTACTAGTACCTAGTAGATATTTATGCTAAATGTGAAAGCATGCGCATGGCATGTGGACTGTTCAACTAAATGCCAAAATGTGGTCTCGTGGATTGAAATGATAGTAGGTTATGTACAAAATGGGTTTGTTAGAAACACCATGGAACCTATCAAGAAATACAAATTTGGGCTTCATAGCCTTTAATAACATCCTCCACCCTATGCCAAAATAGAGGAGTTAGATAAGTGAATCGATGTCCACCACAACATAATGAATAAAGGGACATGATTTTGTCATATGCAGTAGTTACAAATGCCTGGGAGATTTAGTATTGGGTGCAAGAATCCAAAAACATAACAGAGAGTTGAAATCATAGGCATGTGGTCGAGTGGTGGGCTCAACGGATAACGAGTATAAACCACTCGGAGCCCCTCATACCCCGCTTCGTTCATCGTTCTCAGGCATGGTTTCCTTACCAAAATATTTTATAATTTTTATATTTTGGTTCTCTAATTTACAATATAACTTAAATAGTAAACCTGTGGATAATTATACATTTGGATATTTAACCAAGCTAGATAGTTTAAAACAACAAAACACCACCTTTTGATTTATGTAACCAAGTTGCACCTCAACCATCAACTGAGATGGCTCCCATAACCTCATATGTTGTTAACCCAAAGTGTCATAATTGGGCACTCATGTCCGCTAGTATTGGTGAGAGTTAGCTGATGTCATCAATAAAATAACAATTTTTCCTACCTTGCAAAGTTAGAAAAACATAATTTTCAGAAACTCACAAAACCAACTTTGGAACCCCCAGAAAAGAGGTGTCAAGTGTCGTATGTGCTCCTTGTTATGGGGAGAGTCGCATAAAACTTTAGATTGACCCCAATTGACCATTTGTGCTCTCTTCACCATTTCTCTAGGAGCCTATTACTCTATTTTGTACTTTTAAGTAGCTCTTAAAACTGAAAATTTGGCTTTCGTTTTGACCCACCATTTGGTCCCTGAAAAATGAAATGCTTTTCCACCTTCGCAAACCTCTAGTATTTTTACTAGAATATTTCTAGAACCTTCACTTCAGGAAAATAATATTCCTGATTAGTTTGGAAAAGGAATTTTGTAGGCCTCCAGTCGTAGTTTTTGACTAGGTCGTAGTTTTTACTAGGTCACACTAGACCTATTATGATGGGTGGCTCAAGAAAACCCATCATCCATTTGAAACTCGTATACCAGTTCTCGATTCAAGTCAACTCTAAAAATTCTCTATATATAGGAGATCTTATAGGAAATTTCTCATTGCAATTTCATCCATCGAATGTTATTTTTAGAGGTGGTTTTTTAAGAGCCTAGAGCTAACTTTTGATCTTTTGCAACCAAGACAATTAGGACCAATGACCTCGAGAAAATAATTGCCACTCGTAAACCGTTCACTAGTTCTAAATTTTGTCTATTCTTGTGTAGTCTTGGTGTATAGGGTGACATGTTAAAACTTACATGTGGTATGTTTTCTCTCTGGAAGACAATGTTTGAAATTGGTTTCTTAGCCTCCAAGCCTTAATTGAATGTTTTTTACAACTAGATGGAAAATGTACAATAAAAGTTGTAGGACATCGAGTAGTAACCGAACCATCGTGGAAACTCATTGTCACTAGGTAAATAAGAGTTTGAAAATATATCATGTGACTTATTATGTGAAATTGACGTTTTGGAAAAATAATGTTTCTTCTCTCTCTCTCTTCCTATCTCTTTCTCTCTCCTTGGATACGAAATATCGTGAAATGAAATGAAATAAATGTGTCTCTCCAACCCTGTTTTCTTAAAGAAAACTATTAATATTATGTAAATGGAAAACTAAAAATGTTAATTATGCTAGATATAGGTGGATTCCATGCCAATGATTTATCACTGATTTCATGCCCACATGGTTTTGCAGGATGCAAGAAAGATGGAGAAAAGGCGTGGTGTAATTCATTGCTTATTATTATAATTTATATAGGTCATTATAGAATGTATATGTGTTTTTCACCTTAATTAGATATGATATAGGGTGTAGATCCACTGAGTGTAAATCATAATTAAACTAAACCATAATTGTTTTGGAGATTAAGCTGGTGGGTAAAAAATTTAAGTAACTATTTGCAAATGATATTGATTTGAAAGATGTTTACTTAAGAGAAATCAAGAAAGCGAAAAATTGGTTCCATAGTTCCTTGTTATGCCCTTTTTATAATATTAAGAATAAAATAAATTTCACACGTAGAATCATGAAATGTAGAAACATGATATCTTACCTTGAACACAAATCACTTGTGGTTCATGTGTAGTGCGTAAGGCTTCCGTAACTCCTTTTCTTACAAAACAATACTAATAATGAGACCATATTGTGATGTAAGAGTAAATCACACAAGAGTGAAATGATATTTGAGGTTAGGAATAATTTCACTCTTGGAGTCCTTATTACTCAATTTTAATTTTTCATGTGTTTAAAGAATATGAATTTCCTTCATGAGATCAAACTTGAGAAAACAAAATATTTATATAAATCTAAATACAATTTCTTGATGTGGAAATGTTGAATGGATTCAACAAGATTTTTATATATCTTAACTATGATGGCAAATAAGGATATCATGATTGAAATATATTTTGGGAAAAGGTATTGTTTTCCAAAATTTCCCCCGACAAAATTGATTAAACACAACTTCAGGAAGGAAGAAATTCAAGAAACGATTTGTTGAATGAAGCTATGCTTCAAATCCAATGAATAGGTTACAGGTAGGGTCTAGTATGGAGGGCACGATAAGCGAAGGAAGATAACAATGTAAAAGATGCGAGAGGATCAAATGAAAATAAACAGAGAAGGTTTGAAGTCTTCCGGCTCTGCAAATGATTCAAAACGAGCACCAAAATGACTAAGTATGGAGGAGATAGTGGAAGCTTCCAAGTGTCCAAACGGTGTACCTCTAAAGATTAAATCCCAAGATGAAAACCCAAACAAGCGCCAAGCTTCCATGTGTCCAGAGTCCCAAAAGTTGCACCGGCCATTAAAAATTTTGACTCGGTCAAAGGTGCAAGTGTTGGCTTGGTGTAATTTCAAGATGGGAGCCCAAGGTAGAGACTCAAACTTGCACTAGTCCTCCACGTGGCCAATGGTAAACAAAGGTCAAATTCAAGAGCGAGACCCAAAATGACTAAATATAGAGAACCAGTTGAAGCCTCCATGTGTCTCATCAGCATGATTTCAAAAGGAAAGTATGGAGGTAGTCCCAAATGAGCATGGGCTCACCACGTGTCGAAGGTCTAAAAAAGGGAAAGTCATCGGGTTGAATAGTCAAAGTAGAGGCAAGCCAACAGGAGGAGCCAAGTGTCAACATGATGCTACTTCAAAAGTAAAATTTGGGGTGGGTTTCCAAATAGGCAAGGCCTCCACATGTCTAGCGTCGAGACTTTTTCCTCTTGCCAAGCAAAGAGACTACGAAAAATACAAAGAAGCCCAAAGAGCTCATGGAATTCGCCACGTGTTAATATGTAATTTTAGAAGAGAAAGGTGGGGCCAAATCTTAAAGGTGCATTAATTAGGCTACCATATGGACCCAATACAGACAGAATCTTTAAAATATTGTGCACCCATGACCCTAATCTTCAGATGGCCATATCTTTTGACTGAAAACTAAGATTTGGGAGGGAGAAGACTCTTTGGAAACATCTCGACACCCTCTATGCCATGGAGACATAAAATATCATTTTTAATAGGATTTAGTGGGTGAAAATGGGAAAACATCTCCCATGACATTAATATAGAATCTTATTTCTTCAACTACCAGATTAGATTTTATCTGATCTGCCATTCTTCCTCCTTCAATGCGTTGAACAAGTAATCAATGCAAACATGAAATATTTGGGGCATGGATTTGAGAGGGGAATTAATGTATGGTGGTTGAGATTTCAAATTAGGATTTAATGCATATCTCAAGGTGGTTGAAGAAGGATTTGAATTCTTCCCTCCTCTCTCTCATTCTTCCTATATATTATAATGAAGGGGCATATTCAAAGTGTTGGTCATTATTTCTCCTCTTCCCCCTCTCTCTTTCTTCCTCATGGCTTTGAATGGATTTTAATTCCTCTTTCCCATAATGATGTACCATGTAACATTTTGGAGTAACAAAATGTGTTTCGTGATGCATTTGTCCATCCTTGGCTTATTTTTTTGTCTCTCCTTACCTCTCATTGTTGTAGGGTATATTGTGCATACTCGATGTTTGTTGTAGGTTTTGGGAGCTAGTGTTTAATGGGTTTTGAAGTGGTTTTCTATGTGAAATATATCTCTTGTCTGTGGTGCATTTTTCTACCCTCTCCTCTACTCACCTCTCTCCACTTCAGGTAATTAGATATGTGATTCAACCACTTCCTTTTTTGGTGTATCACTACTTAGTGTAGGATCTTTCACCTCTTTCTCTCTCTCTATCCCCTTAGAATGGTTAGATTAGGATAGAATAGGTTCTACCTGCACTAGAGTAGCTTATGGTAGGTATATTAGGAAGTAAGAACCAACTTTCTCCGGAGGTCCATCTCAAGTTTTACAAGTCCCATAGCTTGAGAGATGGTCCCATGTTGTGCAATCACACCAAATGCCCCACTCCACACCTAGGCCATTCAGGGGTGTTGTGATTCTACACTAATAGTTTTGGCATGCCTAGTGGGACACTGAGGTTAGATCTTCCATCTTTCCAAGGTGTCTCATTACAACAACAAATCATAAGCCACCATGTGACCACACTAATATTTTTGGAACACGTGGGATAGGTCTGAAGTACCTTACCACTTCATTTCATCAAGTAGATGTGTTCTTGGTGAGATTAACCTTTAGAGGCACATTCAAAGCACATCTAGTGACTCCATCTGGTCAATAACCCATCCTCTAAGTTGTAGACCTTTTCCATCCATTTCCACTCATTTTCATCCATTTTCTTCTTCCATCTCTTTCATTTTCTCCCATTCCATGAATTTGTGTAATCACGACTTCATTTCCTTCTTGGAACTCACACTTGCAGCAAACAATAGTGCAATCCACCTCAATACATTTCCTAACTCCTCTAGATCAAGCATTATTATCAGATCCAAAATAATCATGCTTACCCATATGAGCATTTCCAAAACTAGTTTGGCTATGGAGCTTATCAAGAAAAAGGGTATGCATGCAATGAAAAAGTCAAATGGAAGAAGTTAATCTGCTATTGGAGAAGATTCAAAAATGGAGGCTGGCATGGTTTAGTCAAGGGCCATAGCACAAATGAAGGCATTCAAGATTGGTTAGGGCACCTTGTCCATGGGAAGGCCCTTTTCCAAGACATTATAGCCCTCAAGAGAAGCTTGAATTCATGGTTGAAGTGTTGCCTCAACTTACACAAAGTGGATTGAGGAAATTGAGGCTTATGAGAAAAGTGTGAGACAACCTTTTAATGGGTAAGTCAATCACCATCTCCTTGTCCTTCATTTTATTTTTCTCAAACTTTATCATTTCAGAATGGTCAAGAGTCAAGCCCCTCATCTTGCCCCAAGTATTAATTTCTTTTCTCCATCTCTTGATCTCCCATCCCACCTTAGTTCCTCTACCATTTTTCCTTCCAAACAGTCATCCCCTCCAAAGAAACAAGAATTTCCACTTCCCTCTCCACCATAAATAATTGCAAAGTTGGTTGAATCCCAACCTGCCACTCACTCTTGCCTTCCCAATTCCATATGGGAAGAGACTCAAGAATCCAGTCAAGAAAAACAACAAGAAGGGGAGCCCAACAAATAAGAAATGACATAAAATATGAAGAGTTGAGCTGCTAGATTTGGGTTTACAAATATCCCCTTGATGGTCAAGACAATAAAGGAGATCAAGGTTGAAGAGCTAGTGGTGGCTGAGGCTGAGTTTGAAGAAGAGGAGGAACAATCAGCTCCAATCCCCATTGAAGAGGATTAGATAGGAGAGATCAAATCAGTGTTGAATCCACTCAATGAAGAAAGCATCATTGAAGATTCTTTGCTTTCATTTCAAGGGCTTTGATTTGATTGATGAACCCATGATGGAGGAGGACCATATAGTTTAGAGGCTCCAAGTATGGAGCAGGATACAAAATAACCTTCATTTCTTCCTCCCACTTCATCCCCTTCAAACCCTAATGTTGAAGAAGAGTTTGAGCTTTCAAACTTCATGTTTGAAGATGAAGGGGACCATGGTGAGAAAGTTTCAAATCAAGGAGGACACCATGGAGGAGGTTAAGCACATATAATAAGGACAACAAGGAGGAAAATTATCTATGACTTGGAGGATTTCTTTGATGGAGAAGATCCCATGGAGATCACATCATTTTCTCCTCCATCATCCACCTTCCAAGCACATGAGCCTTCTACCATGAAGGAGAGATTCAAGGACAATAGCCTGCACTTCATGATAGCCCTCTGGAACCAAGGTTGAGAGGATCATAATCTTCCATGTTCTTCACAAGAGAAGGAAGGAAAGAGCAAGAGGATGTCATCATCTCTCTCACACCATCCATCCAAGAAAGTCCACAAAAGACTCCATTTTTGGAGTTAAATTTTAGAGCAATGGGCACATCTAAAGGATTAGACCATGCCCAATCAGGTACTTGGCTTCATTGGAGCCAAGAGAGAATCTAAACAGTCATGCCCACTTTAGGGCATGAGGATGAGTTTCAAAGCACCAAGGGTCACCATCAGCACCTCTAGGATTCCAATACCAATCAACTTGAGGAGGTATTTTTGGTTGATGTAGATACCTTGATGATTTGGGTGGAGGACCAGAATTACATTTGATTTTTCACTCATATAGGCAGCCATATTCAATTGTCAAATCATTTGCATGGCTGCCCCTTTTGAGAAAGGGAAGCTACTTCTCCCTTCCTGTAGTAGGCTTTGTTTAGCCTCTTTCTCTTTGGTTAGTGTAGGAGTAGGAGTAGACTTTGTTTTCAAGAAGAAGTTCTTGTGCACACTTTGCATGTCTCATTTGAGGCATGTATGATTTTTTCTTTGTACATAATTTTTGTTCACATTAATCCAGAGCTACAAAGGTAAGGCCCTTAAGTATTCATGGCAGAAGACCCATAGTTGTCTATAACAGTTGCTAATTTAAAAATAAAACAAATGTAGAGCAACTAAAAATGTTTTCGAGGTAGTCTATTTCAAGATAAGTTCGAGGTCACCAAGTGCAAATGGTTGGGCTCATGGATCAGAGACAGGATCAGTATCAGGCCATCATTCTTGACTCCATGCCCAATGGATGCTTTAAGGCTATTGGTCCCTTCATCTAGCAAGCAGATGCCTCTAAGAGTCACCAAATTATTATCCCAATTTTTCCCCCGATAAAATTGATCAAACACGACCCTAAGTAGGAAGAAATTCAAGAAACGGTTCATGTCGAATGAACCTATGCTTCAAATCAAATGAAAAGTTACATGCAGGGTCTAGTATGGAGGGCATGATCAGGGAAGGAAGGGAACAGTGTAAAATAGGCCAGAGGCTCAAAGGAAAATAAATAGAGAAGGTTCAAAGTCTTTAGGCTCTGTAAATGATTTAGAATGAGCACCAAAATGACTAAGTATGGAGGAGACATCAGAAGCTTCCAAGTGTCCAAAAATGGCTGCACCTCCAAATATTAAATCCCAAGCCAAAGACCCAAACAAATGCACAAGGCTTCCATGTGTCTAGAGTCCCAAAATTGGCACCAGCCATTGAAAATTCTTTGACTCAGTGGAAGGTGCCAAGTGTCGGCTAGTGCGTAATTTCAAGATGGGAGCCCAAGTGTAGAGACTCTAAAACTTGTACAAGCCCTCCATGTGGCCAATGGTCAACAGAGGTCAAATTCAAGAGGGATGAAAGTGACTAAGTATAGAGAACCAAGTGGAAGCCTCCATGTCTCTAATAAGCGTGATTTCAAAAGGAAAGTCTTGAGGAAGTCCCCAAATGAGTGTGGCTGCACCACGTGTCCTAGGTATAAAAAAGGGAAGAGTCGGGGTTGAATAGTCAAAGTAGAGGTAGGATAGTAGAGGGAGCCAAGTGTCAACACGACACTACTTCAAAAGTAAAATTTGGGGTAGGTTTCCAAACAAGTGCCAGGCCTCCACGTGTCAATGGTCAGACTTTTGGCCCCACCAAGCAAAGAGACTCAGGAAAAATACAAAGAAACAAAAGAGCTAGAAGCCACCATGTGTCAATCGATAATTTCAGAAGTGAAAGGTAGGGATCAAATCTTAAAGGTGTACGAGGATGCCACGTGGACCCTATACGGACAAACTCTTTCAAATATTGCCACATTCCCATGACCCTAATCTTAGATGGCCATATCTTTTGACTGGAAACTCAGATTTGGGTGAGATAAGACTTTTGGAAATGTATCGACACCCTCTACACCATGGAGACATAAAATATCATTCTTAATAGGATTTAGTTGGTGAAAAATGGGAAAATGTCTTCCAAACCATTAATACAGAATCTGATTTCTTCAACTACTAGATTAGATTTTATCTGATCTGTCATTCTTCCTCCTTCAACGCATCGAACAAGTAATCGATGCAGACATGACATATTTGGGGTGGATTTGAGAGGGGCATTGATTGATGGTGGTTGAGCTTTCAAAGTAGGATTCAACACATATCTCAAGGTGGTTGAAGTAGGATTCAAATTCTTCCCTCCTCTCTCTCGTTCTTCCTATATATTGTAATGAAGGGGCATATTCAAAGTGTTGGTCATTGTTTCTCCTTCCCCCTCTCTTTCTTCCTTAGGGTATAATGTGGAGTCTAAGCCTCCTCCCATGGATCATGGGTTTTTCTTGCCTCTTTCCCACTATTGATGTTCCATGTGTAACATTTTGGAGCAATAAAATCTATTTCGTGATGCATATGTCCATCTTGGATTATTTTGTTGTCTCTCCTTACCTCTCTCATCATTGCGAGGGTATACTTGTGCATACTCTACGATGTTTTTGTAGGTTATGGGAGATGTGTTTAATGGGTTTTGAAGTGGTTTTCGTGTGAAATATATCTCTGGTCCATGGTGCATTCTGTCCACCCTCTCCTCTTCTCACCTCTCTCCACTTTAGGTAGTCAAATATGTGATTCAACCACTTCATTTTTTTGGTGTATCATCACTTAGTGTAGGCTCTTTCACCCCTCTCTCTCTCTCTCTCTTTATCCCCTTAGAATGGTTAGATTAGGATAGAATAGGTTATTAGCCTACACTGGAGTATCTTAGGCATGTAGATTAGGAAGCAAGAACCATCTTTCTCCGGAGGTCCATCTCAAGTTTTCCAAGTCCCCACTGACTTGAGAGATGGTCCCATGTTTGAAATCACACCTGAATTCCCCACTCCACACCTAGGCCATTCGAGGGTGTTGTGATTCTGCACTAAAAGGTATCTTAAATCTAAACCTTCCTCAAATCCTAAGATTTCTTTCTTGACATCACTTCATATTCACTATTGTAGTAAGGGTAAAATTTAAACATTGAATAAATGTTTGAGAAACATAAGCTTAACATAAGAATGAGTGAATTAGGAACTTTGTATGCATTTTGAAAGATGACAAATAATAATGTAAGTTTGGAGATCATTGTAAGGGATAAAGAGATAATCTAAATGGTCAAACTGTAAGTTTAATGTGAAATTAATTTAAGAACCTGTAGGTGGAAAAAATGAAAAATTATCCTTGCATAGTAATGTTCTTAGAATGTTAATTGTAACTAAGATGTAATCATTGTAATGATGTGAATGGGCTTGCCAATCCTTAGGTCCCTTTTCTTGTGGTTAGGTCATTGCTAGCATTCATTCATTAGGGAAAGTGTGGCATCAAAATTTATATGGTGTTGGCATGTGTCTATGTGATTGATGACTTTTGTAAGTGTCTTATGCGTTGTTGAGTTTCTCTTCTTAGAGCCTTGTGGTGTTGTGTAGTGAGCAATGTAAGTAAAAAAAAATTATCCTGGTATTATTATTGTTGTATTTGTGTGTGTAATTTGTGGGTGTTACACTATGGTTAATGTGCATGAATCACCATTGTGTTAGTTATTTAGTTATTTGTTATGTTGTGAACCTTACACTAGATGACCTAAGGGGAAAATCGTTAAGAGTGTATGTTTGGAGAGATGAGGCGTGGACTAGGTTTTCATAATCTTGAGCTGAGTACGACTGAGGAAGTGAAGTCTTATATAGAATGAAAACCCACTTCTATTTGTTTAGTATACTTTGAGCATTTCTTAGTATATTGTGGATGCGCATCACATTAGGCTCAACTTATGCAAACTAACATCCCCTACTCTCTTCTATTGGGTTGTCCATCGAATAATCGTATGTGATTTTGAAGTTGAGCCCTTGTGGGAGTATGGAGGGATGATTCAAACAAAGATGATGATAGTGGTATTATTAGATATGTTATTTTATAAGTTGATGCTCGATGTCCAAGTGTCAATAATTCATTGAGTACCCCTTTCATGGTCTATATGGCCAAAATTATTGTGATGTGATTTTTCTCTATGCGTATTTTATTTGTAAATTAAATATTTTCCTTTATCTTTATAAGAACCCCTAGTTTTCTTGATTGATGTGTTCTTATATTTTGGGCATTTTATTTGGTTGTTGCACTAACATGTGGATTTTTGCACTAACTATGGCTATTTGGCCATTTGCTTTACTTAGTTTTAAATTTTATTTTCATGTTTAAAGGTTTTATAGCCTAGCCCAAGGATTGGGATTTTTGCCACTTGGCATTTGAAATAGATTGTTATGTTGGTTCTAATGTCGTAATGTGTGGAATATGGTCATGGGATGTACCATGGAGTGGTTGAACCTATGGAACCACTTTGTTGTATGGGGTACACCCCAAGGAGTTATAGATAACTAGCGGGTTGTTGAACCATGAGTTATTATGTCACTTAGGTTAGGGGTGTCTAGGACTCTATGTGCCTAGGGCCATAGGGTGACCGACCCCTTTGAGGAGACATAAGAGACTTGAGGGAGACATAAGAGACCTAAGGGTGACATAAGAGACCCGAGGAGGAATAATAGACTTTTTGAGAGGAGACATAAGTCACTTGAGGGAGACATAAGAGATTTGAGGGAGGCATAAGAGACTTGAGGGAGACATAAGAGACTTATGTGTGTGTGATTAGTGCACTTGGAGTTTTATTTTTATGTTTGTGATGCTTTAGGAGGCATATGTAGTTGTTGGTGATGCTTTGGGAGGTATATGGAGTTGTTTTTGATGTTTTGGGAGGTTTATGGTGTTGGTATTATGATTATGTTTTGTGATGTTTTTCCATCTTGACTCTATATAGCTACAATTATGGTTTTGAGTTCACGTGAAATGCATATATGTGTACATGTTGGGAATTCCATGTTGTTATAGTCTACTTATGTTACAACTAATTTTGTTTGAGGAGCATGTATGTGACAAGTACTATGTTTTTAGGGCTATGCATGTTATTTCTATGGTTTGGTTGAGTTCTTCTAATGTGATATAGTTGTGAAAGTACATATCATGATGTCCTGTGAATTATTGGTGTTGTGTTTGGACCAGGTATGGTATTGTGATGTCAGTTTCTATTAGGAAAAAAAAATAAATAAATTAAAAATATTGAAACAATTAAATATTAAGAGCTTGAGAATAAGAAATAAAGTAAAGGAAAATACTAACTAATTGATAAAGTAAAAGAGAACTGCAAATCTTCACAGAACATTAAGAAATTATCAAAAAAATTCCTCTTCCTTAAGGTCACACTTTTTCAATATGTACATTTTATCGTTAGTGGGATGAACTACTAATATTTTTATCCTTTCTTATGAGATCCATCTTCTAACCTTGGATTTTTTTTCACATCAAGGATGATGCTATTATAAGGGGAGGGAAATGTAGTGCTCAAATTTAGAAAATAATAATAATAAATTAAAAAAAAAGTAGATTACATGAAATTTATGGTGGTAGGGGTGGTGTGGACTCCGAGTGCACTGACAGAGATTGGGGAGCAAGACATGACACAAACTAATCATAATGGGGTAAGTTAGGAAATTTTTTTGATGTTATAAATGCAAGTGACATGGGAAACGTGTTATCATTCACCTCTACTATCATTTCCTAGCCATGCAAGATTTGTTTCTTCCTCTACATGAAAATCCATTGTCCATTCTCAACACCTCCTCCGTATTGACAAATGGGAGCTTTGAAAGCATGCATCCATCCTAATAAACCTTTCTAACCTATCTTTTTTTTCTTGCAATATAATACTTTCACTTTATTTCAATATCCAAAGGAATTATCATGTTAAAACACAGTCAACGTTGTAAATCTTGTGATATTTAGATGGTCACAACAAGTGCAACATTGGGGGCTCATTTATGGTTTGTAATTAGTTGCACATTGCATATTCTTTCCCAAATTAAATTTTATAGCACCCAAACTATGTTTTATATTTCTTCCCTCACTAAAATTTCTAGATTGATTTGATTAAGAAATTGAAAGTTCCATTAATATTATTCCATTCACGAATCTGTAAGATTTGTCTCTGTCACTCTTCCTCAATGTGAAACCAACTTCGTATTCTTTATGTGTCCTCCAAGGGTGTGGTTGCAAGTGTTAGTTTGTAGTCATGGAGAATGTGGGAGCATATGAAAGGTATGTAAACTATTTGACAAAATTTGTCAATAAAACGTAGAAATGTTGGTATCAATGAAGCTAAATATAAAATTTTTAAGAAAATATTGTTTCTTATCCCTATTGAAACACACAAGTTACATTTGGATCTTATGCACAAGAAATTGATGACTATTTGGTTAAACACTACTACACCTCATTCCATTACTAGGCTATATTCACATACTAATTTACATGGCACTTTACATAACATCTATGAGAATATTACCTTTATTTTTGAAATTATGGAGTTGATCGCACCTCCCAAAAAAAAATTGTCTTGAAATACCCTTGAGATAAATTTATTTGGGGTGGCAGCCAACACATATATGGAGGTTCTTGATAGCTCCAATAGTTGTCACAGGGGCATGATTTAACAATCCAAATGCAATTCCCAACTTCTCACTATGGTGGTATAGGAATATTGTTATATGTTTTAGATTACAAAGGCTCAGTAGACATGTATGCAAAATGTGGAAGCATAGATAGGAAAATGAACTGTTTGACAGAGGTCTTAAAGAAAAATATATCTTTATGGACATCATTGGCTGAAGGATATGCACAAAATGGTTTGTTTAAAATGCTTCCAAACTCTTAAGAAAATGTAATGAACAATGGGTTTTGTTTCCTCTTACCACACCTTGTAAAAAGAAAAAAAAAAAATGAAAAGGGGCATGGAGTTATGCTCAGGGCAGCGAACTGTTAGATGTAATGCTTCTTGGAAATGTTTCCTCCATAACCTACACCATCTCTTTCGATTGGAAACAAATGGCATGGGTATTATCTATTGTTTTATTGTAGATAGTTGAATGGAGGAGATCTAGGACAACATTTGAACTACTTGACAGAATGCCTAAAGGAGATTTGGAGTTTCATGAAATGTATTGGACCTACGTGGAGCCCCTCTTTCATCACGTCGTTCATGCACATGCATGGTCTCCTTACCTTTATCTCTTAATTTTTTGTATAATTTAGTTATTCATTTGTAATAAAATAAAAATACTAAAGTATTAGATATTCAAACAATTGGATATTTTAACTAGATGGCTAGTGTAATCAATTAAAACAACACCTCGTGATTTTTTCCATCGACTTACAATTTGACAAACAACCATGTCACGACCACAACCATATGCATTGATAAACCTAGTGTGTATAAATTTTGGTGCTCATGCCCATTAGTATTGATGAGAGCTAGATGAGTTAACTAAAAAACATTTTCCGTCTACCTTGCTAAGTTAAAAATATGTAATTTGCATATATGCGTAAAATAGCCCTCTGAGCCCCATAAAAGGGATGCCAAGCATCGTATGTGTTCCTTATTAAGTAGAGATTCATTTCAAACATTAATGTGGCTTCGTTGGACCATTTTCACTCTCTTCGCCACTCCTAGGAGCCTGTTACTCCATTTTGCACTTTTAGGGAGTTGCTAAAACTAGAAAGTTGGTTTTCATTTCAACTCATCATTTGGACCCTGAGCAACGAAATGCTTGCCCACCTTTGCAAACCTCTAGTATTTTTACTAGAAAATTTCTTGTAACCTTCATCTTGGTGAAAAAAATGTCTTAAGAGTTTGGGAAAGGCATTTTATAGTCCTCTAGTCATAGTTTGATTGGTAAAACTAGACCAATTTTGACCAGTGGCTTTGGAAAATGCATCACCATTTGAGATTTGTTTTCTTGTTCTCAATCCCGTTGACTCTGATGCATTCTACATATATATGAAAAATTATAGGTAAATTCTCATTACACGTTCGTCCATCGAATGTTACTTTTGGGTGTGGTTTTCGAGTGCTTGAGCTATCTTTTGATCATTTGTAACTAGGACAATTACGACTGATGGCCTTGAAAAATGATCACTAATCGTAAACCGTTCAGAGTTTGAATTATGTTAGTTCCTGTGAATTCTTGGTGTATAGGAGGACACATATGACTTTACTTGGGGTGATTTTTTTCATCGGAAGACAACATTTGAAAGTGGATTCTTAGCCTCCGAACCTAAATTGAACATTTTTGAAACTAGTAGTAAAACGTAAAAAAGAAGTTGTAAGACCCCTGACGGGTTACCAAACCATCATGGAAACTTGTTGACATATGTAAATAACTATTTGGAACTCTATCATGTGGCTTGTTGTGTGAAATTTGACTTGTGGGTAAATAGTGTTTCTTTCTCTCTTGCTTATCTCTTTTTCTCTCCTTGAATAAGAAATGAAGTGAAACAAAATGAAATAAATAAATATATATCTATAACCTCTCCTTTTGAATGTGAATTAATTATTATTATAATATAAATGGAAAACCAATAACATTAATTATGCTAGATCTAGGTGGATGTCATGCCAATGATTTATCATTGATTTCATGCTCACATGGTTTTGTGGGATGCAAGTAAGATGGAAAAAAACATGGTTGTGCTTTATTGTATATTATTTTAATTCATGTATGTAATGGAAATAAAATTGCTATGTTATAGTAAGACATATTATTGAAATTTTGAAATATGAATGAGATGCCATATTTAGGGGTGCTTTGGGAAATGTACATTTAACTATAGGTGTTCTTTTGATTCAGACTTACATATGGTAAAAAGGGGGGATTGGATATATATGTTAAGAGATATTATAAAGGATAAGTTCAACATTTTCTAAGTATTGAAAGGTTTATTAATGAAGTTTTGTAATATTTTAAAGATGTTACTATTTAAGGAAACATTCATCTAAACATGGGTGTTATTTGATTCTAAAAATTGTATTGTAAAATTGGTATAAATGTGTTAAATGAAATTGAAATTAATAGCTTATAGTGCAATTCCAATGTGTAATTGATGATTAAATAATTGGTGTGTTGTGTTTCTTACCTTAAAATGTAATAAAGAGATCTAAACAAAACAATCCACCCTAGTTTAAACTTTGTGTATAACTACCCTTCATGTGTGATTATTTGTAGCATAGAAAACTAAAACCTTAGGATGAACTAAAATCCTTATGCTCGATAACACCTTCTAGATTAAATAAATAAGATCACAAGTTTGAGTTTATCATCATAGCTTGTATGTTGAGAGGTATTGTCATGAACCCAACAACTAGGAACAACATGGTCAAACATTATCTTGAGTATGTAATTTCCCTCCTAGGTTTGGTAATCATGTGTGTAGTAAGGAGAATGTGTTCTCCTAGGGTAGTTCCCCTTGGGAGACCAACATTAAACATGGTGTAAAATCCTCTTGGACCAACATACATGTTGAATGGTGAAGATCACCCACCAACCTTGGAAGTCACCTTTAAGAGTTAGGATCATAGATGAACTTGATACCCAATCTCAATTTTCATTTGGGTTCTATGATGCGAATGAAATTTTTATTGTGAAACTTAACAACATTTTTTTGTATGATTAGTTTGTGCAAATGTAACCAATTGATGACATCTTTGGAGGAAGGTGAAATTTAGGTCATTCTCATATCATGTTTAAACCATCTTGTGGTGAGAAGTGAGACCCACATTGTGTAAAACTCTAATGTGAACCTAACCCCTTAAAATGATGAACTTCTCCATATTTCTCTCTCACTTGTCCTATTATATATTGGATGTATGATGTGAAACTATGTGATCATTTATTAGAGATAAATACCCTAAGATATGGACTAGTGGTCTCATTGAGGATTCAAATGCCCCATTAGCAAAAAGGTTATACAATTTAGAACAAAAAGGCATATGAACCTAGTCAGGGAAAACCCTCTTGAGTTGGAAGAAAACAATACTTAGGAAACCTAATCTAGAAACAAAGTAAGGAAGTATGTTTCCATGTTAAGTTCCTTTGAATCCTTAACTAACTATCAGAACATAACTATAATAAAACTATAATTGATGCTTGTCCTTGGGAAGTATGATTATGAGATGTTATTCCACGGGTTAAGTGAAGCATGATCTTCATTGTAATGTGAATAAACTCTCTCGCTATGGATAAAGAAACCTAATTTCTTATAATACTTATTGTTTACTAACTCAATTATCAATTATAAATGAATAAAATAAACTTGAGCCTAAATCCTTAAACAAAAAAGTGAATTTCACATCCTTTGGACTTACTCTTGTTTCGTTGTGTAACAAAGGTATGATATAAGATCAAGATGCATGCCCTTAGGAGCAAATCTTAGGGATAATACCTAGTAGTCGTGTGTGTATGTAAATAGCCTTATGTGCAACTAATTACCCTATTAAAAATGAGTGAATTAAACAAGTAATTGATATAATGTAGATGACCCTTATTCAATGAGATACACCATAAGTTAAATGTTAAGCAATATAAAGGAAATATAGCAAAAGGAAAAAGGACTGTATGATTCTCACATTATGAGCCTTCCTAGAACTTAAGTTAAAGAGGGAAACATGATTTTAATAAATGTGTAATCCTAAAATATCATGTCATGGGAAGACCTTATCTGTAAGTGTATATTGTAGTTGAATTGTTATGTTGTTCCTTGTAAAAAAGGGTGTTCTTGATGTGCATCACATGTTTTCATGTTATCTATGTGGGTTAATGTTGTGCAAACATAACATGTGTTACATGTAGTCCTAAGTGATATCCTGTAGTGTCATGTGTACTGTAATGTAAGTAAAAACAAATTATTTTGGTATTTTAGTGTTTTTATTTGTGCGTGTAAAATGTGGGCATTAAAGGTTATTAGGTAAAGGGATATGTGAAAACAACATAAGAAAGATAGTTTGTTAGTGTTGGGAAAGCCAATACGTGGAAAGAGACACATGTGAGAAGTTTAGAACCTAGTTGGAAGCTAATAAAAAAGTCATATCTGCATGGAGGAATCAAGAAAGCTCATATGGTTGGGTGGTGAGGATGTAGATAACTTAGAGGATAACAACCCACGTAGAAAAAAATTGTTGAAGAATGTAAAGAGTTAAATACAAGTGTAACAAATGAAGATCCGCACGGAACAGGAAACGATAGAATAATAGATTAAGTACGACAAAAAAATGAGAGATAACTAACTGTATGGAAAATGCCTATGTTCTAAATATATAAATGTAAAACAGTTGTTTGTTACATTATTGGGTGTGAAAGGGAAAGGTTGAGAATAGTGTAGGTGTGCATGCTAACGTATTTTTGTAGGTAGCCAGTTGTTGTACTTTTGTAAAATGTTGATCTCTTTTATTTATTTTATTCATCAAATGTCTACCATATTACAACTAAATTTGCAAGTTTCAATAGTTTAAGTAGGTAGTTTTGTTTTTTGAAACAAATTTGCATTCCTTGTAATTGATATTGTGTTTATAAATAGTCTAAGCATGTGAAATATATCAGTATCTTCATTGAAAGAAAAATATTTTAGCTCGTATTAAGTAAACAATAATGAGTAAATGGCACATAGATTAAATGTCAAACGTATATTTACACTTTATTACATTATGTTTATGAAGTAGTACATTCAAGCAGAGGTTATACATGTGTGTTTATATAGGAGTGAGTTATAGTAATGTACAAGTGGTAACCACAAATGTACATACAACTGTATTCTACAATTTTTACATTTATTTTTTTGTTGTTTGGTATCTTTAGTCGGGATGCCTCAAATTTCTTGTAGAACTTATTGTAAGACTTTTTGGGATGTGTCTACTAATTTTAAGTGCAACCTGTGTCAACATGTGGGAAGTCTCCTCTAGTTTTTCCTGGGTGAGATGAAAAATGAAGAGATTGTCTTTGTTAATGAGGTTGTTACTTTGTGCACATGTATCAACAAACTTACATACTAGTTGGTGTAAAAAAATGGTGTCATTTTCAAGCTACATAGCCATTTAGTAGAAGACATCGCTATGTCCTTTGTATCTCTGAGTTTTTTTCTTTGGATAAGATGTTGTGCATGCATGCAATAGTAATATTAGTACAACAAAAGGTACAAGAATGTATAACGTATTTGTACAAGATGAATTTATAAAATACATTAGAATTTGAAAAAATAATATTTACAAAAGAGGTGAGGGCTTGTCGATGGGTGCCATGAATATCTACTATGGCCTTTTCTAGAGTCATTCCTGTGATTTTTAATCATTAATGGCCATGCCATTTTAGTGGGATTTTCTTACAATTATTGATTTGATTAGAGAGATACGTAAGTGAGTTAGGTTGTTTGTATCCAAGGAATGTGAGGCAGAAATAGAGGAGAGAGAATAGATATTTGTTATCTCTTATTATTCTATCTTATTCAAGAAGCGGATACAATATTTATAGGAAGGATAGCTAACAATACTCTCCACAATGTAAGGGGATATTATTATCTACGAGAGAATAATGGAATAAACAAGAAACAAACTCTCCTAATTATATAAAATAAATCCTACATATCTTTATGCTAACATTCCCCCCTTATTACATTATTCTTGCAAATGTGACCCTTGAAAATTCAAATTTCACTTTTCCAAGAGATTTTGTGAGAATGTCAACAACTTGTGCTTCTGTAGGACAATATTGGAGCTGAATGTGATGGTTCAAGATGTACTCTCAAATGAAATGAAAATCAATCTCAATATGATTTTTTTTTTTTTTCATGAAAAAATGGATTTTGTATGAGCTTCAACACACTCTTGTTATCGTAATAGAGAATAGGTGACTATTTTTCAGGAATTCCCAGGTCATCTAAAATGTGACATAACCATATCACTTCACACATAGCTCCTCGTGTGGCGTGATATTCTACCTCTGTGGATGAGATAGAAACAACATTCTTCTTCTTTCTTATCCATGAGATAGGTCTAGATCCAAGATGAAATATGTATCATGTAGTTGACTTCCTATCATCAATAGATCCGGCGTGGTCCGAGTCAACATATCCATGTAAGAAGAATTGATCATTCTTCTTATATTCTAGACCATAATCAATTGTACCTCAGACATACCTAAAAACATGATTTGCTACATTCTAGTGACATTTCTTTGGTTCCTGCATGAATATATGGTCATATCATCAAGTATATAGACGTGAGTTCCTCAACAAATTACCTATCGATAGTAGCATCTACTTGAGGTGAATCATGGAATCTTGAAAGTTGTAAGCCTTTTTCATGGGAGTGGATATAGGTTTACAATCAGACATTATGTACTTTTCTAGGAGTGTCTTAGCATACTTTATCTGGGACAAAAATGTGATGCTCCTTTTGCCATATTTCCAAGCCAAGATAGTAATGTAGTAGCCCCAAATATGTCATGTCAAAGGTTCTTTTGAGATCATTCTTCACAATATCAACCTGATCTTCTAAACTTCCAGTGATCACAAGATCATCTACATACACAACAAGAATGAAAATTTATTTTCCTACCTTCTTTATATACAAATTTGAATCTGAGGGGCTAAGTGAACCCATGCTACAAAAGGTGATCATCGATCTTGATATACCATGCCCTTGGAGCTTGTTTCAGTCCATATAGTGATTTGATGAGATGACATACCTTCTTAGGATGCTCTTCATCAAAAATCCTTCAGGTTGGGTCATGTACACTTCTTCTTTCAGATCACCATTTAGGAAAGCACTCTTGACGTCCATCTACTAAAGTATCCATCCTTTCTATGCTACGAGTGTGTAAACAACTCTGATGGTCTTAATCTTCGCAATGGGTACAAAGGTTTATTCATATTCGATGCCCTCTTTTTTAGAATATCCTTTTGCTACAAGATGTGCTTTATGTTTGTCGATGGATCTGTCTACCTTATATTTTTTTCTTGAAAACCCATTTACAACCTATGGGTTTCTTTCATATAGGCATATCAACAAGTTCCCATGTCTGATTTTTCATAAGTGAGTCATATTCGGTATCCATGGCTTCCTTCCATTGAGGTTGACTGAGGGCTTCATGAAAATTTTCTTCGTTGGAGTTATTAATCATTGAACTCATGAGTGCAAAGTTTACCTCATTTCTTTTTGACTCCTTGTTTTGACTTGATGATGTATCGGGGAGTTGTTGTAAATGTGAGTCCTTGATGGCACTTTGTACCCACTTCGATGAGAACTTGGCTGCTTTTGAGAATATCTATGTCATTTGGTGTGGATTGATGTGGAGAAATATTCTCTAGTTCCCCAAGGTTAACAAATAGCTCTCCTAGAAGCATTTATTTTATCTTTGAGTTTTCTCCTCGACTGATCATCGATTTGGAGAATAGTCGGTTAGAGGTGGTTGGTAATAGTAATGGTTCTTTTATTATCACTATAGATTCAAAGGATGAATCTTCACGAACCATGTCTCGACTCTCACATATTTTATTTATCTCAAGATCCATGAGATGAAATTCCTTGAGTTAGTGTTGTAGCTAAGTAGGATACATGGAAGTGTCTTTGGATCAACCTTCTTTCTTTTCTGAGATGGGACATGAATCTATGTTGTGCACCAAATAATCACAAATGAGAAATTGATGGCTTTCTACCACTCCATAGCTCTTTTGTAGTTTTATTTTGTAGAATATTTGTCAATGCCCTATTGAGAAGATATACAACTATCTGTACTACTTCAGCCCAATAAAGTTCCTCTAGCTTTTTGTTGTTACTTAGCATGTAGCGAGCCATCTCCATCACTGTGTGATTATGATGCTCAACAATGCCATTTGTTGAGGTGTGTAGGGAGAAGTTAGGTTCTTCTTAACACCATGTGTGTTCAGGAATGCTAAGAACATCTTTGATGTGAATTCCCCACCTCGATCTGAGTGAAGTAGAAGAAGTGGTTTTCCAAAATATGATATAAGTTTTGGAAATGTTGAAGAGCATCACTTTTCTTCTTTATCAAAAACACCCACATCTTGCTAGAGTGGTCATCCACAAATAGTTGGAAGTACTTGTATCTTGAAAATGAAGCAAGCATAGGGCCGTTAGATTGGTATGAACTACCTCCAAATGCTTCTTGGCATGGAAGGTGCTTTCTTGAAACAGATCCTGTGTTGTTTTCCTACAAGAAAACTAGGGAACATAGGTAAGGAAGTGGACAATTTGGGTATTACATGAACCATTTCTTTTGAACTCATCGATGCAATGAACTAGCCAAAAAGTGTCCATATCTAAAATTCCAGAGTGCAGTAGATTTTACTGTTGATGCAGATAAAGCTATTATTGATGCAAAATCAAAGACACCCATGAATGGCCTCGGATCGAGTGGGGCATTCGGTGTGATTGTACAACATGGGACAATCTCTCAAGTTGTGGGACTTGTGGACTTGAGATGGCCCTCTGGAGAAATCCAACTTCTTCTTCCTAAAATACCTGCCACAAGCTACTCTAGTGGAGGAAAAATACATTTAATCCTAATCTAACCTTCCAAGGAGACAAGAGAGAGAGAGAAATACTTTTAAAAAAATCCTACACTAAGCGGTGATACACTAGAAAAAAAGTGGTTGATCACAATCTCATATGCCTAAATGGAAAGAGGTGATAAATGGAGAGGATGGACGGATCCATCATAGACAAAGGATAAATGTCACACAGAACACCACTTTAAACCCATTAAACACAGCTCCCAAAACTTGTAATAGACATCAGAAGTATGCACAATATACCCTGCAATGATGAGAGGAAAGAAGAGATAATAAAATAAGAAAAGGATGGACAAAATTCATCAGAAACTAGATTTAATTTCTCCAAGAGTTCATGAAGTACATCATCAGTGGGAAAGAGGCAAGAAAATGGAATTACAGAGCCAAGAGAGGAGGCTTAGACTCCACATTCTACCCTAAGGAAGAAAGATAGAGGGCAGGAGAGAAACAATGACCAACCCTCAAAATTTTCCCCTCCTTTACAATATATAGAAGAATGAGAGAAGGAGAGAGGGAAGAATTTGAATCCTATCTCAACCACCCTAGCAAGAGCATTGAATTCCACTTGCAAAATGGTGGGATTTATTGCAAGACCCATGGCTCCATGTGTTGTTCCTTCATTGGGAAAGAAGGAGGACCATTATTTACCATGGTGGTAGGTGGGAGACTTGACAACCTCAAAATGGTGGACTAAAACATAATGGTGGTGGGTGAGAATCAAGTAGCACCGAGAGCTTTCCAAAATGTTCTCTCCTGCTCAATTATGAGCTTCCTATCGAAAGATATGGCCATCAAGAAGGCACTTTGGATTTGGGGTCTATTTGCATAAGGTCCACGTGGAAGCCCTATGCATTTTGAAGATTCACTCCCTTCCTTCAATTTTGAAATTATGCTAAAGAGACACATGGCATTTTCCATAGGTTAGCTCTATCCCTTTGTCTTCTATATAAGCACCTTTTTTGGTGGAGACATTGTGCCTGACTCGAGACATGTGGAGGCTTTGCACTCATTTGGAAACTGCCCCCATATTTTACCTTTGAAGTTGCATGGATGAGGCACGTGGCAAGCTGGTGCATGTTTGGGGACCGTCTCTAGATTTTAACTTTGAAGATGTGTCGAGCTGATGTGTGGAGGCTTCCTTCAACCTATCCCAAGCTTGGAATTTTTAACGGCTGACCTTACCTTTTAGAATATGACCATGTGGCGGGTTGGCACTCATTTGAGGAATGCCTTTTGGGTCACGCCTTTTGAAGTTACGCTAATGAGACACGTGGAGGATTTCATTTCCCGAGACTTTTTGTCTTCTAACTTTGTCTCCTTTTTTGGACCAGGGGACATGTGGAAGCTTCACACTCATTTAGGGACCGTCCCTAGGGTCTCACTTCGAAGTGCACCGATGAGGCACGTGGAGGATTCCGCCAACCCTCTTATACTTAGTTGATTAAATGACCAAATTTGTCTCCCTTTTTCCTCTAACCACATGGTGAGCTTGCGCTTGTTTTGAGACCGACCCTTGGGTCTAGTTATGAAGTTGCACCATTGAGGCATGTGGCACCCTCCGAGGGTTTGTGACTTTTCAACTATTGATGAGACCCTTTCTAGACCCTAGACATGTGGGGTGGCGCACATTTGGAGATCTCCCCTTGGGCTTGACCTTTGGAGTGGTGCCATTGAGGCATGTGGCACCTTCATAGGTTCAACTTTATATTTGGTGAAAAGACTTCCCCAAGCCCACTGCCCGCATTTGGCAAAATATCCTTCCTAGGCCTGTCATCCCGCCATTTGTAAAATATGAGGAGTTAGAAGGACTTATTTATATTTCTAGAAAGGGGAAGAAATTTCCTATCTAATGGAAATGCTTTCAGGGGACCTTAAGTGCTTAAAATATATAAAAATTATGATTCAAGTACCAAAAGAGGGAAAATTGTGTTAGTTGACCAAAAATAAGTGTGAGCTTATTTTGGTCAACAACTATGCAGAAGATGAAACAATATCTAAAGAAAATAACTTATCTTTTAGAAATTCTCTAGAAATAATCTTACCTTGTCAAGATCAAACATGATTTGATGCCATTTTGGACAAGAAATTCTACCTTCAGGTGATGATTCAATAGCTGAGTTACTGATAGGAGGTTGTTAGTCAATCCAGGAACATATAGTACCTTTGTAAGCATACATTTTCATGGTCCTAGAGGAATGGTGAATCTACCTATTCCTTCTGTAATGTACTCTTTGTCATCTACTATCCGAACCTGATCTCTAGTGGGTTGTTCATCTAGTGAATCAAACAGCTCCTTGTCACCTAACATGTGCTTACTTGTACTGGAGTCTATCAACTAGACTCTCTTCGTGGGTTGTGAATTCTGAGAGATGAGTACAAGGTTCTTACCACCATGGGTTCCTTCTGATGTCTCCTCATCAGATTCATTTTCTTGTTGGGTTGTGAGATGTCCCTTGTGCTTTCTCCAATGGGGACGTCATTTGGACTTTTGAAAATCTTTGCACCCTGATGTGCTTGTTTGACTTGAAGACCCTTGTTTCAAGATATTGTACCAGCAATGATCAGTGTCGTGAGTGTTGGTTCTACAAATGTGACACCACCTCTTTGACTTTTGATCTTTCTGCTATTGTTTTGGTTGTGCTTGATTTGTCTTCTCTAGGGGACCCTTCCGATTCTTTTGGCCATGGTATGGCTTTGAGAATAGGGCTTTATCTTGAGTCTCCTCTTGGGATGAATTGATGGCCTCTTCCGTAGTAGCAAATTCACAAGTTCTTGAATGCCACTATTTGTTTAGATACATTCAATGTCATAACAAACACTCGAATTGAGAAGGGAGTTCTCTCAAGGTGATCCGATACGAGAAGTTTGTCATCCACCATTTCACTGAGTGCTAATAACTCCGATTGTAGCTCAACCACACAACATAAGAACTCCTCAACTTTCTCATCGACCCATAGAGAGGGTTTGTAGCTTTGATTGAAAGATGGAGGATCTTAGTCTAATTTTTGGCTTCATAAATTGTTGTTAGCTTGTCCGTGGTCTCCTTTGGTTTCTCTACATTCCAAACATGTGTTTTCACATCATCGTTGATACTGAACATTATCAACATCAAGGATTTTGCACTAGCAATATCATACTTTATTAATTAATTAGGGGCTATGGGAGCGGTGAGAGATCATTGTTCACAATGCCCCATAATCCTTCAAACTGAAGGATTGTCCTCATATTTGTTTTCCAAGCCATAAAATTGGGTCCTTTAAGTAATTGAGTATCGGAAAGAAGCAACTTCTGGAGAAGACATTGTAATAAATAAAATAATAATTTTTATTTATTTATTCAAGAGTTATTACAACTTTTACTCACTGATGAGAAGTAATGGCTTATAGAATCTCTTGATACTCGTGTCTAAGAAACAATGACACTTAGTGGGGCATTCTTCTTTTGTCTTCATAGTTGGCATCATACCCAGATTCTAACTCTTCCCTAACTAACTTTTCTTAGCATCTGACATCGAAAAGGAAATATTCAAGAAGTCCTCATCAAACGAGCTCATCAAATACAAGATTTCTGGTGTTCTGAAGCTTGTTTAGCAAAGCAAAGTAGAACTCGAGCTTTCTTGAGTGTCTTGATGGTTTCTATAGCTTTTGAGTTCATTGTGTTGGCTTTCAAGAGTCCCTTCTCTTTCTCTTACGCTTGAAATACAGTAGAGATTCATGGGAAACTCTTTGGCTCGTTTGAGTCTTCTTTCCTTCCATGTAAAAAAATTTTCTCTTCTCACATCCATGTAAATCATAAATTGCAGTAATTTTTATAATTTATTGACTTCCTTTTAAGTAAAACACTAGCTATTCTTCCCACGTCCAAGCTCAGGAATGCTTAAACGCCTTCTAAATGCAAGCCTATGAAAATACCCATGTACAACAAAGATAGACATGTTTAAAAAAATTACATATGTAAAATGTTGCAAGCTCCCAAACGTCCAGCTATTGATCCCAATCGACCAAACTCCTCAACGTTCATGCTGAAAAAATAAATAAAAATGCCTAAGCACTTTGCCATTGTGTTGGTCGCTCCACGCAACTTCTAGTCTAATCCTCCTTCCACGCAGGTAGTTAGTCTGTTCCTCCACGCAGCAGCAAGTGACACACACCAAAATTCACACTATTTGCTCCTTCACAGATCTCCCTCTTCGAGCTTCCTCCACGTAGCCCAAAGAATAAGTTAAATTCTTCACGCAGGAACTAGAGTCTATACTCAGACAACAAAAGACAAATTATAAGCATTAAAGCTCTTCCATGCAGGCTTGGGAATTATTTCCCATGCAGTCTCTCTCCTTTCCAACACATCTTGTGTGTTGTTCATACAACAAAATAGATCGAGTAGCAACAAAAGACAAAACTGTAGGCTTCAAAACTTTATACGCATGTGTAGAAAAAATCCTTTGTCTTTCCATGCGTAGAAATGAAAATGAATACTCCATTTGGTAAGATTTGATTCTCTATAGAAATTTCAATGTGAGTACTTTCCACGTAGGCTGAGAGTTTGAAGAATTTGCAAGTCGCTCCAACAAGCACTACGAGAAAACAAACAAAAGATTTTTTTTAATTAAATCCTCACGCAGCAGTGCTCTGGTCTTTTCCTTCTCCACGTAGTTGTTTTGATCCACGCTGAGAATATACCTCTTCTCCTTCACACACTCAGGTCAGAGTTTACTCGGTTTGATACCAAAACTATGAGGTAGAAATAGAGGAGAGAGAATAGAGATTTTTATCTCTTATTATTCTATATTATTCAAGAAGCGGATACAATATTTATAGGAAGGATAGCTAACAATACTCTCCACAATGTAAGGGGAGATTATTATCTACGAGAGAATAATGGAATAAATAAGAAAAAACTCTCCTAATTATATAAAATAAATCTTATGTATCTTTATGCTATCAAGGAAGGGCCTAAGTATTAATAAATGTTGACAACAATCCATAATGGTAAAGGTAGAGGTATAACAAAGCACTTTGTATACTATCCATAGAACCTCACCAATTAATCCATTAATTAATCAAATTCTACCCATAGATTAGTTGTTAGCATAGTTTTTTCTCATTTACATAGAAGCAAGTTCTACTCTAGTTGTGTATTAGGAAATGCTAATTTCTAAGTGCATGGGCTTTGCTTGCGATGACTGAGAGTAATATACATATTTAGAGTTTTAAGTATGCATATGTTATGTATTGTTGCTACCTTGTTCGTCGCATACAAATGAGTGTGCATTTTGAAGGTTTGTTGTTCTTTTATTTCCATAGTTGAGTCCGTTCTAGTCATGAGTAGGCATCTAATAGCATCTGAGTTTGAGGTTTGATATTATTTTCCTCAACATAACTTGTTTTTTTGTACAACCTTTTGATTGAAAACTAGTCTCTAGCAGTATAACAATATCAAATTTTTCCAAAGTGTGTGGCCAATCATGGTGCTAGCATACATTAGCACATCATTAATATGTGGTAGTTGAGATAAGTTGTGTAGCTCCCACTTCCCTTTGACACCTTTTGATACCGATCGTGATACTTCCGATTATATTATGGACATGATTATGGACTTCATTATAGTAAGATGTTAGATGTTAGATCATGGATTATTATTGACTTTGATTCATTATGATCCATGATGATTATTAGAGACATTTTAGATATTGATGTTGATATATTGTTTGAAATGGTTATCTTGTGGATGTTGTTTGGACATGTGATATTTAGATATTGTGAGTAGACCTAGAAATGAAAATCATTTGATGATGATATAGTTGTTGAGTAAAATTGCAAATGATCTTGTTGGTTGCTTGGATGTTGTTGTGATTCATATATCTAGATGATTTTGGAATTTTATTTATATTATTTTGGATGTTTTGATATGGCCACGAGGCTAAAGGAGGTATTTGTGTTTTGCAAGTTTAAAATATCACAACAAACATCGGGGATTGGAGACCAACCACATTGGAATTCTAGATGAATTCAACAAGGTCACCATGGAAACTTGTATTATTTGTGTGTGGTTGTTTTGTTAGGGATTCCCTATGGGGGATCACCTTTAAATGTGATGAAGGGGTTATGTGTATTTATTTATTTGGTTCATTTTTATTAATGTTTGTATGTGTTTATTAAGTGATGTGTTTATGCCTTTTATTTCAATAAATTTTGGTATATAATGTGAATAATCATATTGTTAAATGAATTAATCGAATTGGGTCATAGAAAGTAATTATTAGATTGGTTGAATCTTGTTTTAAATATGGTAAGATATGTGTAAGTGATGTGTAAGAGATATGTAAGTTAACTTTTGAGTGTGAAACACTCCACCTTGTTGGAAATTGAAATTGTCTTGGAGGACGATTTTGGAGGCTTTTAGGACAAGTTAAACTTGTCACATACCTCTTAAATTTACTTACCAACCTACACCTATGGTTTGGGGGTTGAAATTAGACTTTTATAATGCTTTTTGAGAAGAAAATTGTAAGTTTTAATTTCACCTTTCTTACATGGTTTAATTTCAGTCCTTTGGGGTGTGGGTTGGATTTGAGTATGTAAGTAAACTATCATATTATTCACCCACCTATTTATTATGCATTGGAGAATGAAGTTGAATTTGGGCTGAGGTTGAGGATGTGTGATGTGGCATCCTACATGGATCCATCTCATCCCCTTATCTTCCTCTTCTATAAAATTTGAATTGCTTGCCTTGTTTGGGGTTGGTTCACTTTTGGAAACTCCTTTTGGGGTGAATTCTTTTGCTATTTTGGAACTCTTGCTTTGGAGAAGTTTTTGGAAGATTGTTACATGCTTGTGCTTGGCTGATTTGGATTACTTGCATTGGGGTAAAGCTTGTTGTTTTGGAACTTGGAATAACTCCATCATGGAGAGGTAGGAACTTGGCTCTTGAAATGCTTTTTTTTTGTTTATGAAATTTTCTTTGTTGTGAATGTTTTGGCATGTTTGTGGGATGTTGGGTAGATGGCCGAGGTATGGTGTAGGAGAAGACTATGGGGTTCATTTTGTGGGAGGAGGTTTTGGGAGGTATAAGGAGGAGGAGTTGGGATTTGGGTTCCACCTTACAAAGAAATAGCTTTCATTTCTTTACTCGTTATGGGGTGCCATAAGAAGTTGGGGAGGATAAGGAAATGTGAAGAATAAGGGGTACTTTGGGGAGGCATAAGGGAATGTCAAGGATTTGATATACTATATTTTGGTGGTTTGAAATTAGGTGGTGATACCCATTTCCCCTTTGGGAGGAATAAGTAGCATCCCCCATAGTTTCTTTCTCCTTTGGCTTGCATGATGAAGCCTAAGTTTTGTTTGTTATATTTTAATGTGGTTGCAAACTACATTTTATTTTTGAATGTGTTTTAAATATGAAATTTGCATGTGTGTTTGTGGAAGCCTATTGTTGTCATGAGTTGAAACACATATTTTATTACATTATGGTTGGGGCTTGGGGGCCAATGAAGAAGGATGGATTCTCCTTGTCATTATATGTCTTAGTTGGGTGGAGAGTGTTTCCTTCCCTGCTCTTGTTGTGATCAAAATTGGAATAATGTTAAATCTACATGTTGTTGTTTCGGAGCAAAGGAAAAATAAGAAAAGAAAATAGTTTGACAGTCCCTTGTTGAAGAGAAATCTTATTGTAACCTTTCCCACTTGAAGTGGATGAACTCTATATGTTTTGTAATGGAAATATGTTGTATTGAATATGAAAGTTGTAATTTTGAAATGTAAAGGAGAGATATACTTTGTTTCTATTTTGAAAGAAAGAGATGTATTTTGTATATTGTATTGTGAAAATCAACAGAAAAGAGAAGTTGTAAAAGAAGGAAATCTTGTATTTTGAATAAAAGTTGCATTCCTTTCCACAATTGGAACTTATTGTTTAAAATATGAGTTTGAAATGTATTTGAAATCTCTGTTTGAAAGGAAGAAATGCGTGTGAGGAAAATACAAAACTCTATCTTTTGAAATGTGTAAAATTGGAAATCAGAATTGCATTTTGGTTTTGAATAGTTTGATTTGAATCAAATAAATGTATTAGATTAGAATTGGAATGAATTCTAATACTTGGAAGATGAAAATGGCAAATAGATCCTTTAAAATTTGATCTTTGTTTTGTATTTTCAAATTAGCAAATACTTTATCCAAAAATGCATAGTTCAAACCTACAACAATGAAATAAAAAATTAAACAATTAAATTGAAGTAGTATGCCTAAATGAATTCAATTGGACAAAAACACTTAAGGAATTTCTTAGAAAACTTAGAAAAATCGGGCTCAAACCAATTTTGTTGTCATTTTTGTTGTCAAAGTTGTATTTTTTATTTGGGAGTCAATCAAACAAAATTACCTTCCAAATCCATCCTAAATCCATATAAGAACAATTCTCCATGTTTAATTGACATGTTGAGAGAGGAAGAAGATCAATTGATTAAAATTTCATAAGTTAAAATTTACTAGTTTGCCTTTTAAAATCCTGCAGATTGTTTTCATGAAATTTACCCCTTAAACATTAACAAAATGAAAAGTTAATGATTCTTGTGCAAAGAGGACATTGAGAGCTTTTCGAAAAGTCCTTGTTTGCAAAATCAAGTTTCAATCAAAATTTATGGCCTTCTAAAGTTTTCACTTCATTTTGGCTTCAAAAATATTCTAACTATTAAATTTAATTAATAAAATATTGCTAGGTAGACCCACGGGCCGAAACTTACCTTTTTTTTTTTTGTCAAAATCACAAAAATCACGAAGTTTCCCACCACCCCGCTGGACCAAAACCTTCTTTCGGGTAGAAAAATAATCTAAGATCAAAAAAAAAATTGGGAAAAATTTCTAAGTTTTCCCCACGTCCCTACTACCCATGTATGCCAATCATTGGTGACACATGGCTTAGAGAGGTGTTGGCGGAGGCATAGATCATTTTTACCTTAGCGCTTCAAAATAAAATTTTGGAAAATTTTCCTAACTTCTCTCGTAGGTAAGCCAACTATTGTCCAGCCAATGGATGGTGACACGTGTCTACATGATGTGTCGGTGGACACATGGAGTGTCTCGAAGCTTTATGCTTCAAAAGACAACTTCCCAACATCTCCCCACCAACACATTGATTCCCCACAACCAATGTGTCATCGACACATGGTGTGAGACCCAGGGTGCGGGTGGGTTTTAATCCCATGCACCTTTTTAACCCTTAATCCTAGGTTGTTCTTGGGTCTCAAGTGGGTTGGTTTTAGCGAGTGTTACACTTGGTATTGCAGCAATAGTGGTTCAAAATCTTGGGCCATTGGGCACACTAGAAAACTTGAGCCATGAACTTTAAACCTAGCACACTTTTAAATCTAGAAAACAACTTAGTTTAGAAATTACATATTTTAGTAAACACGGCCCTAACTAAGTAAAGCCTATGAATAAGGAACTAACTTGTTTTATATGAAGGAGACACGAAAAATGAGGAGCCTTTTCACATAGACCTAGGCATACCACCTCGGATCATGTTGTAGCAGCCATCCTAGTATGTTAATTTTAGAAAAATCTTTGAGATGTTAATGCTGTTAGAACGTGGTATAGTGAGAAATTACCATTAACCTAATTGATTAAGGGTGACATAAGTTTGGAGGCTTGTGATCTTTTTATAATAGTGAGGATGTAAGGATAACTATAAGCTATTAAGAAGATTAGAGCTTTAGAGTCACCTTGACAAATTTTGTTTTAGGATGTAACCAGAGAGGTTAAAGACTCTTTTAAAACCACATCGAGAAAAAAATTATTCACATCGGGAGATCCTAAGCTTCAATCATTATTCTTAGTCTCAAGTGGGTGGATTTTAGGAAGAGGCCAGTTGGTGAGCTTGAGGGGATGCTTCAATGATAAATTCTTGTCTGTTCTAGCAACATGAAAGCTCATGAGGATCCAACTTTAAAACCTAGGACCTTTTAAATCTAGAAAACAACTAGTTTAGAAATTCCATGTTTAGTAAAGATAAAACAGGAGACCTTTGGAGAGTGATTCAAGAGCTAACTCTTGTTTTGCATACTAAAAGAGTGATAGATGGAGCCTTTTCACATAGACCTAGGGATGTGCATGAGACCATCCTACCATATATTTTGTAGACTCTTATTGATCTTAATGCCGGGATGAGAAGGACCATAGGGGTTCATTCGAATCTAGACATTGATAGGTGTAGACATCCATTGTCCACAGACATTAGTTGTGCATTCTCAAGGCACATATAGCAAAGGAGCATAGAGGAGGAAATCCCATGAGGAGTCGATTAGAGCTAAGTCACAACAAATGGATGACAAGTAGATCGAGGTTAGCATTGTTATCCAATCATTCAGATTTGGCCCTCAAGGTAAATTAGGGATGAACATGCATCAAATTCTTTAGTCCCTGATGCAAATAGATTATTCAGGGAACAAGGGATGATTTAGGCTTAAGCTCTATAGATTGATTCTAAGGAGTGGATTTGAGAAGACAACAGTAGTGAAAGGTGAAAAGATTGCAAGCTCATCCTTGATAAAAACATGAAAGCTGGCTAAGTCCTAGTCATCGCAAAATTAGGGATGGAGGGACATTCACGGTGGCGGCAGGTGAGAAGCTCCAGTGGTGTTTGATAAGATTACTTGGGAGCTTCTTTAAGGGTGAGGGCGGCGGGAGAAGATAATCACGGAGGTTAAAAGTGACAAAATTTGACTAGATGAGTTTCATGACCTCTGGGACATCTCGGGCGATTAGTACATTGGAGGATGCAAGAGATTTTCGATCTACTTAAGGGTTGATTGTTGGGCCAAGGTACGCTATTGTTATCAAAATCACCCGCCTGCGGTGGATCGGCAAGTGAGAACTTCATGACAGGGACCCCAGGGATTGAATCTAGACATTGATAGGATCCATTGTCCGAACCAGAAAATAGCTAGATCCAGGACATGGGGACAAGAAGTACACAAGACTAAGGCCAGAGTTCAGCCGAATTTTCAAGACAACATGATTGAGGGACAAAGGGATGCCTCTTCCTCATGGTGGATAGGGTTCAAAGCCAATCTTTTAAATCCACGTGTCAGTAAAAGAGACATGGAAGCCTCCATCGAGGTTTGATTGAAGAAGTTGGATAGCACGGGACATTTGGGACAAAGGGTCGTGGGACACAAAAGTGAAGCGGCCCGAAGGCTCACTCGAGAAGAAAGTCACCTTGGCCCCGTGGAACTTCAAACGGCCATAATCTTCGGGACTCACAAGCTCCGATTTTCACAAAAGGACTTTCGGACCCGGAATGAGCACGATGTCCTCACGCCAAAAAAACTATGTCTGATTTGTAATGAGGGTAGATATATTTGATAAAGAAAACGTGTTCGAATTTGACCACATGCTCATTTGACTCCAAAATAGCTAACATCTTGCACTTTAAGGCCATTAACTTGTATGTATTTTCAACGAAATCAGCACAAAAAGTCAATCTTTTGGAATCGTGGTTTGAGCTCCGATGTTAAAATCAAGAAATTCCAGATTTGATTAGAAATTGGTTATAATTTTTAATAAAACGTGGCCGGGTTGAGGAAATGATGATTTATTTGGTAGTTGGGAGTGCCAAGAGGCATGGTCATCATTCTTTCTTTTGGAACTGGGACAGAGATGGGGAGCCTTTTGAAGTCCATAATATTTCAATCATTTAGTGCCTCTTACGGAGTGGTTGAAGGATAGATTTTTGGATTTCCATTTTCCCTCTCTCTCTCTCTTCTCAGTTTTTTCTTATAAATTGGAGTGTTGGGCTCATTGTAAAGGAGAGTTATCTTTTTGGGTAGCAAAGCTCTGCCAAAATTTCTTTTGAAGCTAGTGTGTTGCAGGCCCTTGAGTGGACTCCTTGCATGGGATCCAGGCCCTTATCTTGTAATAGATTGAGAGTTGCATATCATGAAGCTAAAATACCATTTGTGGACTTGCATCTTCCCTATTGTATTTTTGGGCATGATCTCGATTTTAATATTTCTGGAATAATATTGTGATTTATTATGTTCTTGAGAGATAGAAATTATCATTGTGTATGAAATGGAATAGAATGCATTTGCTAGATTAGAAATAGTCATCACTCTCTCTAGTGTGCACTTTGTATTTTGACATGTTGGAGACTACTCTCCCACCCTCCTTTTCTAGTTGTAGATCACCGCTTTAGTGAGGATTTCATTTTTAGCAAGGGCTCCTCTCTCCTCCTTGGAAATTTAGATTAGAATAGTTAGCTTTCTGCAAGAGTAGATTAGTGGCGGGTAGTTTAGGAGGAAGTATTTTCTAAGGTCATCTCATTAGGAAGTCCCACAACTGGAGATATACCCATGTTATCCAATCACACCGTGAGTTCAAGTATATCTCTTGTAGGGTCTTACATTGCTGTGATTCGGTGCTTCCTCATGGTGGAAGGGTTCAAAGAAGCATGTGTTTATTTTTCCCTGGTAGTGGTGTTCCACCTTATAGACCTCCATGGTGGTTTTGATGCACAAAGAGATACTAGAGGGTCCCATTAAGACACAAGGTTCCCAGAGAGCTCATTAATAAGGGTAGAGACCTAAGCATTAGGTTGTAGAGATCATTAGGATCCACAAAATAACATCCAGACTACTAGATCGCTGACAGTGCTACTTTAGGGAAGAGGATCAGGTGGTTGTTTTGGGTGTGGTGTTATTGGACATTTTTGGAGAGACTACCCATAGAACCCTAATAACAAGGGTAAGGCACAGATCTTAGAGCCTACTTTTGGTGATATGGGGTGTGGTCATAGGATATGTACAGTGGTTGAGAACCACTACGTAGAGCATCATAGTACTGATTTGAGACTACAGGTAACATTGGTGGTATTCCTACCTCCATTTTGTTTGATTCTAGTTCTTCTGATTCTTTTATTACACCATCTTTAGTAGAGTGATGTAGGTTGGTGGCAGTTAGGCAGGGTCATAGTTGGGATGTTGAGATGGCCTTTAGAGCCAATATCTCTATAGACTCCTTAGTTAAGGAGTGTGTGGTAGATTTGGGACCTTTCACCACTACCTCGGATCTTCGTATCCTTCTATTGGGCTCCTATGGAGTCATCTTGGGCATGGACTGGTTATCTGCACATAGGGCTAGAGTGGATTATTACCACAAGATCATATCTTGTATAGATGATCTAGGAGTTGAGGTAGTGATAGCGGGGTCAGGAGACCCATTTCTATTCACACCATCTCCGCTATGTAGCTTAAGCGGTGTGTGTGACGGGGTTGTCAGATGTTTGTTGTCACAGTTAGTGACCGATCAGAAGATGGGTCTAGTGGACCATCGCTAGATGACCATCCCATTTTGAAAGTTTTAGATGTCTTTCCAAGGGAGCTACCAGGGTTACCACCCCCACGTGAGATTGATTTTCATATAGATCTGGTTTTGGGAGTAGAGCCTATCTCATGAGAACCTTATCAGGTGACTACCCTTGAGCTCTATGAGCTTAAGTTATAGCTTGAGGTCTTCTAAAGAAGGGCCTAATTCATGCTAGCATATCCCCTTAGGGTGCACCAGTGATCTTTGTAAAGAAGAAGGATGGATCCTTGCGGTTGTGTATTGATTACCGCTAGCTAAACAAAGTAACGATCAAGAATCATTATCCCCTTCCGCACATTGATGATTTGTTTGATCAAATGAAGGGAGCCACAACTTTCTCTAAGATAGACCTTAAGTCAGGATACCATCAACTGAGGATTTTAGAGGACATTCATAAGACCACCTTCCGTATGAGATATGGCCACTATGAGTTCACATAGTGGTACCTTTTGGTTTGACTAATGCCCCCATAGTATTTATGAGTTTGATGAATGGGGTATTCAAGGACTTTCTTAGATCGCTTCATGCTCATCTTCCTTGATGACATTTTGATTTACTCACATATGTGTGAGGAGCATGAGGGACACCTTCGCTAGGTTCTTTAGTGTCTTTGGGAGTAGCAGCTTTACGTGAACTTGGAGAAGTGTGCATTCTTTCAGATGGAGGTGCAAGTATTTGGGTCATATCATTTTATGAGGAAGGTATCAGTCGATCCTTCCAAGATTAGAGCTATTATGAATTGGCCAGCACCCCTATTATGTGAGAAAGGTGAGTAGCTTCATGGGATTAATAGGTTATTATAGGAGATTTGTTTAGGACTTCTCTCGGATTGTGCACCCCATCACTTCCCTTCAGCAAAAAGGAAAGAAGTTTGTTTTGGTCAGACAAGTACGAGCAGGCCTTTGACACCTTTGAAAGAAACCTCACTACAACACCTATTCTTGTAGTGTTGGATCCATAGGGTGAGTTTTTCATATGCATGGATGCTTATTTGGCAGGACTTGGAGGTGTGTTGATGTAGGAGGGAAGAGTAGTGGCTTTTGAGTCTCACAAACTCAAGGATTATGAGCTTAATTATCGACTCATGATCTTGAGCTTGCGGCAGTTGTGCATGCTTTGGTTTGATGGAGGCACTTTCTACTTGGTTAGAGATTCACACTCAGGACAGATCACTTGAGTCTTTGCCACCTCTTCACGTAGCCCAATCTCAATGCTCATCAATGGCATTGGATGGAGTTTCTTTGTGAGTATGATATGGAGATAGAGCATGTGAAGGGGAAGGAGAATGTGGTGGTAGATGCTCTAGCAGATGAGAGACATGTGATTATGGCCACTTTAGTGGGCACAAATTTGTGGAGTAGGATTCTTTAGCAACTTCCTCTTGACAACTTCTACATTGCAGTTCGAGCAGAGATCAAGTCCCAGAGACCCCTTGAAGGGAAGTTTGATGGTTTCTCACTAGAGGAAGATGGCCTTCTCAGGCACAGAGGTCGATTTATGTTCCCAGAGACAGGAGGCTTGAGGCAGGACATATTGACAGAGGCACATCGTGCACCCTATTCAGCCCATCCTGGGGTGAAGAAGATGCACGCTACTTTGAGACAGTTGTATCACTGGAGAGGACTTCATAGAGATGTGGCTCAATTTGTGTCACGTTGTTTAGAGTGCTAGAAAGTGAAGGCCGAGCATCAACATCTAGCTAGCCTTCTCTTTCCTCATGCTATACCGGAGTGGAAATGGGACACCATTTCCATGGACTTCATTGTTGGGCTACCAATGTCGAGATATCACCACAACGCCATCATGGTCACGAGTTGATAAATTGACAAAAGTGTCTCAATTCTCTTTGCTGAAGACCAACTTATACAACTAGAGTAGTGGTACGGGTATATCTTGATGAGATTGTCATGTTACATGGGATTCCATAGAAGATCATTAGTGATTGTGATCCTTTGTACACTTCCCATTTTTGGACTACCATGGAGTATGCCCTCGGGACAAAGATCAATTTCAACACAACATATCACCCGAGACAGATGGAAAGACTAAGCGGGTGAATAAGATTTTAGAGGATATGCTCAGGATGTATGTGATGGATCAGTAGTCTAGATGGGAGGAGTACCTGTACTTGGTGGAGTTTGCCTACAATAATAGTTTTTAGAGTTCTATAGGCATGGCTCCTTTTCAGGATTTATATGGCAGAGAGTGCAAGACACCTCTTAGTTGGGATAGGTTAGAGGACAAGGTTTCTCTTGGACCAATTTTTTGTAGGACATGGAGTAGTAGGTGGTTTTGATCGAGACAGAGATTATAGAAGGCACAAGACACGTAGAAGAAGTAGGCATATCAAGCATAGACCGACCATAGTTTTGATGTGGGCATGAAGGTGTTCCTTTGTGTCAGGCCACATAAGAGCCCTATCATTATGGAAAAGGTTCTAAGTTAGCTCCTAGATACGTTGGTCCTTTTGAGATCTTGGAGTGTATTGGTCCTTTGGCCTACCATCTAGCATTGCCACCTAGCTTGTCTCGCATACATGATGTGTTTCATGTTTCAGTTCTTAGGAGATATATTGGAGATCCTTCTCATGTGATGGATTGGACCTCATTGCACAGGCGTAGGATCAGGGGAAGGTGACGGTGGAGCCCATTTTCATTATAGATCAGGACCATGGGCCTTCGAGACAAAGAGATTGATAAATTATGGGTGTAGTGGGACATATATGATGAGACTGCGGCTACATGGGAGGATGCTACATTACTACGAGTTCAATTTCAACATTTGTTCAAGTGACTTCCAGGAGGAAGTTGAGTCTAAGCGAGGGGATGTAGTGCCCACTTCCTTTGACACCTTTTCATACTGATCATGATATTGTTGATTATATTATGGACATGATTATGGAACTTTATTATAGTATGATGTTAGATGTTAGATCATGGATTATTGTTGACTTTGATTCAGTTATGATGCATGATGATTATTAGAGATATTTTGGATATTGATGATGATATGTTGTTTGACATGGTTATATTATGGATGTTGTTCGGACATGTGATATTTAGATATTGTGAGTAGACCTAGAAATGGAAATTATTTGATGATGATATAGTTGTTGAGTAAAATTGCAAATGATCTTGTTGGTTGCTTGGATGTTGTTGTGATTCATATATCTAGATGATTTTAGAATTTTATTTATATTATTTTGGATGTTCTGATATGGCCATGAGGCCGAAGGAGGTATTTGTGTTTTGAAAGTTTAAAATATCACAACAAACATCGAGGATTAGAGACCAACCACATTGGAATTCTAGATGAATTCAACAAGGTCACCATGGCAACTTGTATTGTTTGTGTGTGGTTGTTTTGTTAGGGATTCCCATGGGGGATCACCTTTAAATGTGACCAAGGGGTTATGTGTATTTATTTATTTGGTTCCTTTTTATTGATGTTTGTATGTGTTTATTAAGTGATGTGTTTATCCCTTTTATTTAAATAAATTTTGGTATATAATGTGAATAATCATATTGTTAAAATAAATTAATTGAATTGGGTCATAAGAAAGTAATTATTGGAGTGGTTGACTCTTGTATTAAATGTTGTAAGATATGTGTAAGTAATGTGTAAGTGATGTGTAAGAGATATGTAAGTTAACTTTTGAGTGTGAAACACTCCACCTTCTTGGAAATTCGAAATTGTCCTTGGAGGCTGATTTTGGAGGCTTGTGGGACAAGTTAAACTTGTCCCATACCTCTTAAATTTACTTACCAACCATACCTATGGTTTGGGGGTTAAAATTAGACTTTTATAATGTTTTTGAGAAGACAAATTGTAAGTTTTAATTACACTTTTCTTACATGGTTTAATTTCAGTCCTTTGGGGTGTGGGTTGGATTTGAGTATGTAAGTAAACTGTCATATTATTCACCCACCTATTTATTATGCATTGGAGAATGAAGTTGACTTTTGGGCTGAGGTTGAGGATGTGTGATGTGGCATCCTACATGGATCCACCTCATCCTCTTCTCTTCCCTCTTCTATAAAATTGAATTGCTTGCCTTGTTTTGGGTTGCTTCACTTTTGGAAACTCCTTTTGGGGTGAATTATTTTGTTTTTTTGGAGTTTTTGGAAATGTTTTTGGAAGATTGTTACATGCTTGTGCTTGGTTGATTTGGATTACTTGCATTGGGATAAAGCTTGTTGTTTTGGAACTTGGAACAACTCCATCATGGAGAGGTAGGAACTTGGCTCTTGAACTTCTTTTTTTTTTATGAAATTGTTTTTTGTGAATGTTTTGGCATATGTTTGTGGGATGTTGGGTAGATGGCCTAGGAATGGTGTAGGAGAAGACTATGGGGTTTATTTTGTGGGAGGCACAAGTGTTTTGGGAGGTATAAGTGTGGAGGGAGTTGGGATTTGGGTTCCACCTTACAAAGAAATAGCTTGCATTTCTTTACTCATTATGGGGTGCCATAAGAGGTTGGGGAGGCATAAGGAAATGTGAGGAATAAGGGGTACTTGGGGGAGGCATAAGGGCATGCCAGAGATTTGATATACTATATTTTGGTGGTTTGAAATTAGGTGGTGATACCCATTTCCCCTTTGGGAGGCATAAGTAGCATCCCCATAGTTTCTTGCTCCTTTGGCTTGCATGATGAAGCCTTGAGTTTTGTTTGCTATGTTTTAATGTGGTTGTAAACTACATTCTGTTTTGGATTATGTTTTAAATGTGAAATTTGCATGTGTGTTTGTGGAAGCCTATTGTTGCCATGAGTTGAAACACATATTTTATTGCATTATGGTTGGGGCTCGGGGCCAATGAAGAAGGATGGCTTCTCCTTGTCATTAGATGTCTTGGTTGGGTGGAGAGTGTTTCCTTTCCCTGCTCTTGTTGTGATCAGAATTGGAAGAATGATAAATCTACATGTTGTTGTTCTAGAGCAAAGGAGAAAAAAAAGAAAATAGTTTGACAGTCCCTTGTTGAAAAGAAATCTTATTGTAACCTTTCCCACTTGAAGTGGATGAGCTCGTATATGTTTTGTAATGGAAATATGTTGTATTGAATATGAAATTTGTAATTTTGAAATGTAAAGAGAGATATACTCTATTTCTATTTTGAAAGAAAGAGATGTATTTTGTATATTGTATTGTGAAAATCAATAGAAAAGAGAAGTTGTAAAAGAAGGAAATCTTGTCTTTTGAATAAAATTTGCATTCCTTTCCACAATTGGAACTACTACTATTTAAAATCTGAGTTTGAAATGTATTTGAAATCTCTGTTTGAAAGGAAGAAATGCGTGTGAGGAAAATACAAGAACTTTGTCTTTTGAAATGTGTAAAATTGGAAATCAAAATTGCATTTGGTTTTGAATAGTTTGATTTGAATCAACTAAATGTATTAGATTAGAATTGGAATGAATTCTAATACTTGGAAGATGAAAATGGAAAATAGATCCTTTAAAATTTGATCTTTGTTTTGTATTTTCAAACTGGCAAATACTTTATCCAAAATGCATAGTTCGAACCTGCAACAATGAAATAACAAATTAAATGATTAAATTGAAGTAGTATGCCCTAAATGAATTCAATTGGACAAAAACACTTAAGGAATTTCTTAAAAAACTTAGCAAAATCGGGCTCAAACAGTTTTGCTGTCGTTTTTGTTGTCAAAGTTGTATTTTTTTATTTGGGAGTCAATAAAACACTTACCTTCAAATCCATCCTAAATCCATATAAGAACAATTCTCCATGTCTAATTGACATGTTGAGAGAGGAAGAAGATCAATTGATTAAAATTTCATAAGTTAAAATTTTGTTTTGCCTTTTAAAATCCTGCAGATCGTTTTCATGAAATTGACCCTTAAACATTAACAAAATGAAAAATTAATGATTCATGTGCAAATAGGATGTCGAGAGATTTCCGAAAAGTCCTCGTTTGCAAAAACTTGAGTTTCCAATCAAAAGTTATGGCCTTCTGAAGTTTTCACTTCATTTTGGCTTCAAAAAATTATATTCTAACTGTTAAATTTAATTAATAAAATATTTGCTAGGTAGACCTGTGGGCCAAAACTTACATTTTTCACTTTTTTTTTCAAAAGCACAAAAATCATGAAGTTTCCCGCCGCCCCGCTGGACCGAAACCTTCTTTCGGGCGGAAAAATAATCTAAGATCAAAAAACAATTTTGGAAAAAAATTCTAAGTTTTCCCCATGTCCCCACTGTGCCACAACCAATTACCGATGACACGTGGCTTAGAGAGGCGTTGGCGGAGGTGTGGATCTTTTTACCTTAGCGCTTCAAAAGAAAATTTTGGCAAATTTTCCTAACTTCTCCCGCAGGCCCGCCGACCCGCAGCCAATGGATGGCTGACATGTGTCCTCCACGATGCGTCGGTGGAGGCACAGAGTGTCCTGAAGCTTTACGCTTCAAAAGTCAACTTTTCCCAAATCTCCCCACCGATCCGCCGATCTGCACCAATGAACGTTTGACACATGGCATCGTGAGGCACGGCGAGGCACGAGTGGGTTTTAATCCCATGCACTTTTTAACCCTTAAGGAAAAAATGCCTATTTGTCCCCACTAACCCGCTTCCCCACGTTGGCTTAGAACATGTACATGTGTCCCTTACGGCCCAGGGTATAATATCATTTTTTTCGGGCGCGAGTCTCGCCGTGGACGCGTGGGTGTACGGGGTAAAGTGTGCTTTTCGCCTCAAGTGCAAGAATCCAACTTTCCTCTCTAGCTCCACGAGTCAACGCCCTTAGGGAAATTTTTCTTCCCTGACCCACATGCCCTCTCTTGGGGAAAATTTTCACCCCAAGGCCCGCCAGCCCATAACTTGAGAAATATGAGGAGTTAGGAGGACTTCTTTATATCACCGGAAAGGTGAGGAAATTTCCTATCTAATGGGAATGTTTTTGGGAAGTTTTGAGTGTGTTAATTTTGAGAAAAATCAAGTTGAATATTTTAAGCCTGTTAGAAAGTGGTATAGTGAGAAATTACCCTCTTAACCTAATTGATTAATCTAACCCTAAGTTTGGACCTTGTGATCTTTTATAATTTTTATATTAATAAAACTATAAGCTATTAATAGTATTTGGCTTTGAAACTTTCTTGACAACTGTTGTCTTGTAACCTGGTTGTAGACTCTTTTAAACAAAAAAATTATTCCATAATTTTTCTAACTAATCCTAGGTTATTCTTGGGTCTCAAGTGGGTTGTTTTTAGTGGGCATCACATTTACAAAGAAAGAATTTGAATATGAATATGATTTATGTGATTCATGACGATGACATTTTCAAACTTTCTAGTTATGATTGCAAATAGTAATTGTAATTTTTAAATTACAGAGAGAATTCACAATATAAACTTATGGCCTACCACATGTGTTCATAAAATACTAAATAATACCCCTATTTTCAAATCTACATTCAATATTTGATAAATAATAGCCCCTCCTAATACAAACTTTTCAATTATACAATACTGCTTATATAAATAATCTTTATATTGAACTTAACCAACACATCGTTATCTATAAAGAAGATTACTTTATTTCCATGACAAATAACACCTCACTTCATTTCCAAAGGTAACACATTACTTTAAAAAAAAAATAAAATGTCTAATTAAGCTTGTGCTATAATTAAAACACTACAAAATCCCTCGTAAAACTCAAAAGCTTTAGAAACGAGTCAAATATGCCGTTTCTTTCTTAACCTTTCTTAGACAACAATTTAACATTGTAACATCAGCGTGTACATGTACATGTACATTGAATAGTTTTTTCGTTGTAATTCGGTTTTCATTAATAATTTGGGGTGACCCCAACATAGCGATTTGCCCTTTTATACTTAAATCGTCATCAAGGACATTTATTTCGGAGATCATCAGCAATTTTTATCAACATGTTTTGATTTTGTTCCACGCGTCCATAAAAGGAGATGCGAAAGTGACATAAAGTAGGTAGGTATCATCTAATAACACCGTACATGTCGAAGAAAACAAAGATCACAAATCACGGACTCCATTGCAAATAAAATATATCAATTGAAAAAAATAGTTTAATTGGTTTAATCATACAATCAGGGGTTAAATTTGACGGCCGTTTAGACGTTTTTTGTGATTTTAGCCGTAAAATACTTGCAATTTTTTTAAAACTGTCACACATGACTTGCATATTTAAAATATGACCGTCATTTTTAATATATGTTTATATATAAATTATATTAATATATAATAAATATAGTTTAAAAAATATGAAATAGTCTTGTATATTATTTATTAGTATGATATAAATAACAGTTTTTTTAATTTTTGAAGGGCAGTATTGAAAATTTGTCACGAAAAAAACCAGGCATAGGTGTCAAATTTAACCCCGCATACAATGAAACCAGGGGATGTTACTCTGACTACGTGCGTGTGTTCATTTTTATAATCAATTTCAAATGTTATGGCCACTTGAATGTTAGTAAAATAAAATTTAATCGAGAAAAATCTACAAAATAATAGTAATATCTTGACCACACTGAAGAGTTTGGAGCCCATATATTTCACCAAGAATATTTTTCAATTATAATATATTGGTGTAACTAAATTAAAACTATTTAATGAATTTTTATGTAAAGATGATAAAATTGTTAATAATTATCCACAATGCTAAAAATCTAGAATAAAGAGAATGAGATTGATATCTATTGAAAAATTTAGAGGAATATATTAAATATTTGTTTATTGGTTATGGATAGTTTAAAAGTATCTCCATAGAATTTCTTTTAATAATAATATTTAAAAGAAAGTGCTAAATATATTTGTATAATGGTATATAGTTCCTTTTAGAAAAAAACATTATTTGAATTAAAATTAAATATAAACATTCCAATCAAAAGTGGATATTATTATACATGGAAAAATGACCACTTCGTATTTTTTAATTGTTAAACTGTACTATTTTGTGTCATTTGCTCTTAGTCATCTTCAAATTTTTGTTGTGAGATTTCAACTTGCCCCAATTCACTTGTAAAATCAGAATTTAATATGAATTAAATTGTATAATTAGTTCCTCTTTCTCAATTTAGTGAAATTACTCAACAAAATGATCCGTTAACTTTCATAATGATAATTGTTCAATTGAAATACAAAAATCAATTAAAATAAAAGGAAGCCAAATAGGTTCTACAACATTATAATTCACTATAAGATCACTACAAAATTAAATAGGACATAACATTTAGCTATCTAAAATTAGTACAAATTAGGCTTCATTGGTGTCTTTCTAGATTTTCATAGTATTCCACAATTTATCTAAATTTTTATCCCGCTTTTATCTAAATTTATATAAAAATCATAATATCATTCTTTTATTACTCAAAATGTTTTGATACCCATATTTATCTAATTAGGCTTCATTGGTGTCTTTCTAGATTTTCGTAGTATCCCACAATTTTTAATAACCCTTCTATCCAAATTTATATAAAAAAGCATAATATCATTCTTTTATTATTGAAAAAGTTTTGATACCGATATTTATGGTTCATTTTTCTTGTATTTTAATTTTACATATTTTATTTTAGGTATTATATATTTTTGAGTTTGAGTGCCACTCTATTTGACTCTAATTTTGGAAATACCTACACCACCATTTCCGTTGATATGTAAATATATGAGTTCAAAATGTGTGATAAGTTTCTTTGCAATCTTTGAATTACTTGTGTATCAAACTAAGCACCTTGTTAGAGCTGATCGTAACTTGCACGTAAAAACCGGTGGGGCTCGTGATCTATACCAATAAAAAAATATATAAAAATTCAAAACAATATTATTTTTTTAATTAGTAGAGAGCATGGGCCCCACCAAATATATATGTACTAGTTAAGGATCATCCCTTGTTAAAGACTAATTTGAAAGGAACTATATTTTAAGACATCAAGGAGTTCAACATATTACAATTTGTTTTTTATTGTATATTAGATAGTTATTGATATTGGGTAAAGAGATATGACTTTAGTAGGGAATATAATATTGCTTAATTCACGTCATACATATGACATTTAAATGAGAGATGAAAATTTCAAAGAGTGATGTGTAAAAAAATTGTTACAAAACCACGATTTTTTTTTTTTCTTTTATTGTTGATGTTAATAAATTACATGGATGTGTCTAGTTTTCGATCTTCAAGATTGGTTGACTCTATGCTTATCTTCCATCAATTTTATAAAAATATACCATGTATTAATACACCTATGCAAATACACCTTAAAAATATTCCTCAACATACCCCTAATATGTATTGATCCTCTCAATTCCTTTGTAGGTAGCTTTACCTGAAATCTCATTCTTCAAATCAAGCTTTACAAGGATAGTGGTCTCACGGTATATGCATCAACTCATAAGGTTTCGTAGCATTAGATAATGCATCACTGTAATGTTTGAGAGTAATTACACTATCCTTTGTGGTATTGTTTGAAAGAAATAAGTATACATAGTACTTGGGTCACTTTGTAACACCATAAAATGCTTCAATGAATATTCTTATTGAGACATTTTGTCTCTTACTCCTTGGATTCTACAAGATACATTAAAGAAGTAGAGATGATTGTTGGTATGCTAAGAGTTATATCTGTAGACACAAAATCACACACTTACTAGTAGTATTATACCGTTAAGTAGGTTGTTTTATGTATGGATCTTGTGCAAGAAAATTATTCAATGATGACCCATTCGATAGTCCATCTATTTGTCTTATTGGTATTTTATTGTTGTTTATCTTGCACACTTGTCACTCATACACAAAGTTATAGTAAGGTCTTGGGGATATATGTTTGTCACTTATCTCTCATTTTTGTCACTTGTCTCTTGAAACTAGCACCCAAGGTTGGATGGTAGTGCAGTGCTCCTATCCATCCTAGGTGACCCTATTCTCTTTATGTTTGATCAAATTTTTGACATTTGAGGTCACTCTTTTCGGTTTTACCTCTCATCTCCCAAGGTGCTAGTCATCATGTTGAGTAATTAGTGTTAAATCTGGAATAAGAGATCCCTAGATAAACACAATGTACATAGAATTATATGGGAGGACTATTCTTATCAATAGATAGCTATCTATATAGAGCAAGGGGCTACATTTGGGCCATTATTTTGCATATACATTGTATATGAAGGGGAGTTCATTCTATTCCATCCACACATTTATATTTTCATTTAGCTATTATCTGTTATCTTGGTGACATTGGTGCGCGAAGGTGACCTAGGAGCAGTATTACACACAAAGTAGCAGAGAACTACATTGTGTCGAAATGTAGTACAATTCTTACTTGTAAGTCCACCATTGTGGCGACTGAGGATATTCAAACCCCTCATTTTGTAGATTTCCTTTTAATATTTGATGTGTATTTGAGGGTTTTACAAGGTATTTATTCATTGCAAGATTGCGGGTATCTAGGTGATCTAAGTGCAACATACATGCGAAAAAAAGGAAAACACATGAAAAATCCTAAAGCCTATATTGGAACTATGTTCTCGCCCTTTTATAGAACAATACACCTAGAAAAAGGACTAGGGCACCCATGGGTGCCCCTATCCCTCTCAAGGAAACCCAATCCAGCCAGTTCAACTTCTACTACATTTCTTTGAGGTTTTTGTGATTGTCTATTATTTTGTTCCATCATATTACTTTTTCCTGAGTACATGTGAAGTAAGAAAGATCAACATTAGTACTTTATCCTTCTCATTTCATTTATTGATAAAATAAAATAAATTATTTAGCTTTATATTTCATTACATATCATTTATATCATATAAATTCATATAAAATAATTTGATCTTATTTAATCATTTTTGTGAACTCGTAGATTAGAAATATTTACCCTATGATCCACTTCAAAAACGTAATGGCTAGGGATAGATCTTCACCTTCTCGGCTAGTCATTCCGATTGTGAGTGTCAACCCTATCTATGATGAGTCAAGCATGGATGAGCTTGCTGCCCTATATTGTAATGTTACTCTTTTGGATGATACTCAACAAAAAAATCTTAGCTAATGAATGCCATGTACCTACTAGATTTGATAATTTTACTATTGATATTGTTTCGATCCGATGAGATTTACTCATTGCACACCTTGTTATACAAGTTAGTTGCACCCATCATTATGGAATTTATAATGAAAATTGGATGATGATACTCTAACTAAAACTCATTCCTCTCATATTTAAAAAAATGATAGTGCTCTTACTAATTCATTCTATGTCGATGATACACTTAAAGATATCCTCCTATCTGAATCTTTGTTTAATTTTGATGACGTACTTGATAGTCCTTATTCCACTTCTTTACATACTATTAAGTGTGAGTCTCCTTGCTCCACTATCATATTCTTTCGAGGTTGTATATACTAACATGCGTGGGTTATATTATTCTATTAGTTCACCTCCTCCTATTGCTTCATGTCCTTATATTAATTTTGTTATCTCTCGAAAGTGCACCCTGAGAGAGATGGCGTAGGTTTTCTAACATTGCAGAATGTGATCTCTCTCTTTCATAGATACAATGGAAACACCTCAAGGTTGTAGGTATACCTATTTTGAGGTGAGTCTCTAGTATCAAAGCTTAGTTCATTGTTGATGTATCCAAAGCTGCTTCAGGGGTTTAAGGGTAAAAGATGACTATAAAATAATTAAAACTAAGGTAATACACCAAATTTGTATGAGCGTTTTGAATGAGTATATGCACAATTGATATGTGATAGTATTTTTGATGCACGAACCAACAGCTTCTTCCGCAAAATATCAAGGAAAAACACTTGGATGTATTGATAGAGATTATCACAACAATACTACTAAGTTGAACATGCACATTAATATTATGTAGAAACTACTAAATTTTGCAACAGGGTAAGATGATTAATCAGGGAATTTGTATTCACAAGACTAATAGAAACATACACAAGACTGCAAGTGACTAGGAAGGTAGAAAATACTTCATACTCAGAAGGAAAAACTAGAAAAATTGCTTCAGTACTCTTATATCCAAAATTCCTCCTTGTGCTTTGCAAAGGCACACAATATATAGAAAAATAATTTCTCACCCTCTTCCTAAAAATAGCCTAAGGCTTGTACTCACCCATGCATCTTATTTTTATCCTTTACTTAATAATAGATAAAGGAATAAAAATAGAACATGCAATTACAAATAGGCATTAATAGCCTTGATTACATTATAGTCAAACTGAAGTTGATTGTTCTATTTTTAAGAAAAGAAGGGTGAATAATTTGCTAAAAATAAGATTTCTTCTTGGCAAGTCTCTCTCCATGGGCATGCAAATTTGTCTCCTTCTCTATTTTGACCTCTTATGAAGCATGCAAAAATAACCCCTTGTGCAGGAACAAAATAATTACAATGATTGTAATATTTGTAAAGTATAAACATCCATTGTGGGGACCACCTTTGCACTTCACCATGGTTTGGCCACCCTTGTGGACTTAGAAAAAATAAGGGTCAACCATTTTGACATTACACATGCCAAACTATAGTCTCTACCACCTTTTAGTTAATACGTGCATGTATACACTCGTCGACTTTTGTATTTGAAAGTGTATAGTTTAAAATTTCACCTTTTCGGTGATCATTGATGGCATAATTTGGTGGCATTTGTATTATTGAGAGCATACACTATGGTTAGACTTTGAAATTCATTGCAATGATTATTTATTTGATTTGATGATGTGGATGGCCCTTCTCCATGATGACTCACCCCTTCAATAGTTAGTCGGTGGCACTAACTAACTCAGGTCGAGTTTAGGTTTTTTGAAGACTGTTGATCTTCATCCTTGATGAACTTGCACTGTTGATTGATTTGCACCCTTGGTTAGGGTTTCACCCTTCACATTTAATGGGGTAGGTGACATTTTTGTGATGGTTTGCATGGATTATTGAAATCGATCTGAGGATGTTGATCTTGTGTACATTTCCTTCTCCACCATTGATCCTCTGACTATGGTTGAGTTTCATTAACTCATCTCTTGAGTTTGCATGCTAAAGGGTAACTCAAAATTGAGGATCATTTCATTTGGATTTCGGCTTGCAGTGAAGCCCTAGAAAAATTTTTCGACACCATTGTTGGATTTTTAGCTCAGCTCCTCTGATAAGCTCTCTGTCATTCTCAAGTTTTCATGGTCGACACTTTCTGGTTATTCGAGCTTTATCTAGTTTTTATGAGGTCTTGTGGTCGAAAGGCTTGAGCACCGGTATTATTTTTGTCTGTGGGTTTTCCTTTGAAGCGGCCACCATCTCTTGTTTTTCAGACTGATAGTTCGGCTTTGCAAATCCCTATGCATGTATCTTTGTTGTTTTCTACTCTGTAAGAGTTCTCTCAGCAAGGTAGTTGTGGGTGTTTTCTGCCATTGTCATGGGTTCAAGCTCATGTGATTTCCTAACTGTATATTGCTCATCCCGAGCTTTGAAATATTTTCTTTAAAAGAGATCTCTACGTGTTGTCTTGGCCACAAATTTTTCTTCTTTGTGAGCTCGGCTGTGCAACTGGCATCACTGTTTGATGAGGTCGGTAAGTTTTGATCTCTGAGTGTTGTAATCACTTCATCATTGCCATTTTTCCTTCGAGATACTAATGTTTTATCCTTCTTTGCATATTTTGTGATCTTTGGGGTAACATCGGTCTTTGATTTGAAACTCATTCTGTGATCATTTGAGGGTTTTCTCAACTTTGATTTAAACCGGTAAGTACTTGTTTCTCACTCTAATTTTAGTACCCATTAATGGGTTTTGGATTAGAACCAGGATCTGTACCTTTTCCTCTATACTGCAATTCGAGACTGATTGGTTTAAATGGGAGTGTTAACTTCTGAAATACTTGAATATTTCTTCAACTCGGATGTGCATGCATTTTAATTCAAAGTTTTATGTCTGATCTTGTATTCTGATTACTAAATGGGTATTCTTATTTGCTTGAAACTTTCCAGATAGAATGTTTATTGATATGATTACTCGAAATCCTTCATTCCTTTTGATTCTGCTATATGTTCTTGAGGGGTATAATGTTTTCTGAAAAGTTGTGATTCACTTCACATTATCTTAAGTTCCACACTTATCTGATTTGATTTGACCATTAATACCCACCGAGTTTGTGTTCGAGTAATATTCCAAGATATGTTTACTTGGTACTTGTCTTCATAAGGAATCCCCTTTGGATCTAGACTGTTTATACTTTTTCCCCTTTTAGATTGCCTGTACATTGATATTTATGAGTTCTAAAACTCATTTTCCCACATCTGTACCTACATATTTTTCAATTTGTGGCTTGAAACATTGTAACCTAGATTTGGGTATTTCTCCTCTGATAAGGGTACTGGAAATCATTTTTACTCCATTCTTTTGCTCCATTATTTTTTCCTTGCTAGTTGAGTGACTCAAGTTCTATTTTCTCTTACTCTGCTCCTACTCCATGCCTAGCTTTGAAGTTAACTAAAATATGCCAGAAAGTTTTCAAATAATTACATACTTATAGCTTTTGGATGTTCGATATTAATTGATGCATCCCTCATTTCTATGAGATTTTGAGAGCCATCACTAGCACTTTCTCCTTTTGTGGTCTAGCAAAAACTGTGAACCTGAAGGGAATTCTACTTTGCAATCTGTGTATCATGCTTGAACATGTATTTGATCCGTTCATTGGAACTGACCCTTTGAGCTTGAACTGAGCTGAGATGGGTGCATACGTACCCCTCCATTGTTGATGTGAACAATAAAATAGATTTGAACTAGTGTTGACTGAATGCATTCTTTATTTGCATAGTGTGGACCACAACCTATATTGTAACCCTCTGAAGATGACTTTTGGGAACCTGACTATATTGAAATATATTGATAGGGTATGTGCTTCATATGCTAGTAGTAAGGAAAAATCCTTGTATGGTTTCCATTTTTCATTAGTTGAATCTTTAATACATTATCTCTTTCATGCTTTCTGAAAACTAAATTCTGCTATGCATTTTACTATACTTGTAAAACTGTGAATCATGCATTATCTTTAGCTATGAATCTATTGTAGCATTCTGTGCACTTGATACTTGCTTCATTTGAAAATTGTACTTCTATAATGGTTGTAATCTATAAGATTACCTTGAAACTTCATTTTCTTAAGTTGTTAAGCTATAATGAATGCTCTAAAGTACTTCAATTTGATGACTGAAAGTGCTAGTCCATTTCTTTTCTACTTTATATATTGTATTTCCTTTTATTACAGCTCTAATGTGCATGCTGGAAAATCTGAAATGTTGATTTTACATGGCGAAGCCTTGTTAAAAAATTTTCCAGAATTCTTTCTTCCTTTTCAGCTGTAATCCTTTCTTTCTAGTTAACTTCAGCTTCTTGAAATCTGATTTTCTTACCTAGTTTCAAACTGAAAAGTGTTCTTCTATTTCCAGTCTCTTTTCTGTAGTGTAACTTCTTCCATCTTAGAACAATTACCGAAACTTGAGTTACGTTCTTCCTTCTTTCCAGCATGTACTTATGACTTGTCTATTTCTTCCTAGTTGTAACCTATACCTACACACTTAGGAAAATAGTTAGGAAATACTTAGGATTTTTGGCCTCTCTTATGTCCATGGTTTTCTTTTCTTTTCTCTTCCTTCATTCTTTCTGAGTGAATAAAGCATGTATGTAGTTTAATCTTCAAGTAAACTATACTCTTGTTATTAGAGATTCATATGCATGAATTAGGACAGTCTAGGAATATGATTTGATCCCTGAGCTCGAATCGATAGATATTCTTTTCTTGTTTTCGAGTACAGTGGCTTCTACAATGGAGATGAAGAAGGAACAAAATATGGAAATGGAGATGCTTCAATCGGAGAAAGAAAACCCCAAGGCAATGATGAGTTCACTCATACTCCTTTACTTTCTATTTCATGCATGTGTACCTTTTATTTCAGTAGCTATACTTTAATTTTTAGTTACATCCCATGGCTTGTGTGGGAAACATTTGAAAGTTCCTTATGAATAAAACATTGAATTCTGTAAATAAGTTGTATATTTCTTTCTATATTTCAGCTTTTACATGGATTGTATGATGAACTAAACAACCCATCATTTAATTGAATGTCTTAATCAAGAAAGAAATAACATAAAATTAGAATCAGTAACATTGTAATGAACTTTCGATTCTGTAGTTTGCACTTATGTTTTCTATCCCAAAACTCAACATTTTACCTATTTTGCAATATGGTGTCTTCATTAATACAACAGCTATCCTTGAGGCCCATGTGTTCTTTTGCGAAGGTATCATGAAATTACAGACTATGTGATCTGTTACATTTTGTAATAGCACACATAGTTGCAGATTTCACTTAATCATTAATTAATTCAAAGTAGTAACCAATAACATCAAAACTTCCTTATCTTAGGCATACTTCACCAATTCCATTCATCATAATGAAAAGTTTCAAGTTGCCCATTATTGCATAAGTGTAAAAAAATTGTCAACATTTCTGGTGATCTTGCGGTGAAAGTTGTCTTCTAGATTATAGATCAGTGCCTTTTTCTTCTAGATTAGGTATGGAGTCCAAACATGCAACCAAAATCTACCTTTTCGAAAGGTCCAACCCTTCTAAAAAAACTAAAGCGGGAAAAGATCGGTCTAGATCACGTGTAAAAATGCTCTTATGAATTGAAAAACAATGCAATGTGTAGAAACTACACTTATTGAAGGGAAAATCCTATGCTAAAATCACCGTAAGATATTCAATAATAGTGTTAGATAAACTATACATTCGGAGGAATGGAAAGTTCCTCTCCAAGCTTCAAAAGCTAAAAATCATTGTGTTCTTTTTGCAATCTTAAATCATGTAAGGACCACTCAGCATCAGTATCAAACTTTGTGTGTCTTCTTAGCTTTGCACGATCAACACCCCACTTTAACACAATATCTCCTTCATTGAAGACTCTAAATTTTCTTTCTTATCAAAAGTATTCTTTATCTACTTATGATTCTTTTCCATATTTGAATGAGCTTGATATCTTAGTCTCTTGTAATTCCATTAAGTCTAAATAATGAACGTACATTGGTTCATTCTCAAGTAGCTCCATTTGATGCAGAAAATCTAATGCAGGTAACTTAACTGAAATAGGAATTCTTGCTTCTTTTCCATACATAATTTTGTATGATGAATTTCTAACTGATATTTTAGTAGTCACTTTGTCAGCCCAAAGTGTTGAATTCAACATCAGATGCCAAGCTATTTGATTATCTTTGAGTGTTCTTTTGATGATCATTAAAGATTCTTGTTAGTACTTTCAGCTAAGCCATTACCTTGTGGGTAATAATTAGATGAAGAACTTAGATAGATTCCATAGTTGACAGCCCAATCTTTTATCTTTGCACCAAGAAATGCTAAAGCATTTTCTGATATGATAGTTGCTAGAACACCAAATCTAAAAACTATACCTTCGTAAAAGGATAGTATTGAAGTTTCATTAGCATCTTTCATGGCTATTGCTTCAATCCATCATGTAAAATAATCTGTAGAAGTTAAGATCCACTTATGTCCTTGTGAAGAAGGTGGGTTTATCATGTCAATAAAGTCAAGACTCCACTGCATAAAATGTTGATTAACTGAAATACGTTGTAAAGGCTAAAGTGAAGTTAAATGTTCTTTTCCAACCAAGAAAGCACATTTCTTACATTTTCTAATCCATTCAAAATAGTCCTTGAATATGCTAGGACAATAATAACTAGATTTCATAATTTTTAAGGCTATGGTACGTGATGAGAAGTGACCTCCTATAGGTCCTTCATGGAATTTTGATAGTAATTTCTGAATTTTATCATAGTCAACACATCACAACAAGATTCCATTTATATCCCTTTTGAACAACACACTATCAACAAAGAGATAGGGAAAAACTTGTAACCTGAAATATCTTCATTTATTTTTGTCCATACCTTCCGGATAGGTGCCATGTTGTAAGTAGTTAACCAAATCAGTCATCCACCTTGATTCATGAATCTCTTGAGCAAGTTTAGGTTGCTGATTTCTGGTTGTACCATGGTGTCGATTGCTAATATGCAATTTCAACATGTTGTTTTGAATCTTCAGGTTCTGTAGCTTTCTATTTTTCCATATCAGTAATTAGATGTTCACACAAACCTTTTCCTCGAACTATCTTAGCAACCTAGATATCAACATCATATTCCATAACCTTCGTTATCCATCCTGCCCTTTTCTCATTCAATTATTTATTTAACAAGAAAGATTTCACACTTGGGTGAGAAACAAGAACATGAATTTTATTGTTTGAAAGCATCTATTTAAAATTATTTAGTCCTCTCGACTCTTTGAAAGTAATTGTTTTTCAAGAAATGTGTACCTTGTTTTATAATCATGCAAGCTCTACCCAAAGAAAGAAATAGGCTGCTCAATATTTTCATCATTGACTTGAGTTAATATAGTTGAGATGGTTTCAACTCCTGCAAGTGCATACATTGTAAAATATTTATTGAAATTTGAATTTGCAAGAGTAGGAGTTTGAGAGATAACTGCTTTGATTGATTCAAATCCTTCTCTTCCTCATGGGTCTAAGAGAAATTTTTCTCTTTCTTTAACATAGCTGTTAGTGGTTTAACCAATGTTCTACAAATATGGAACAAATCTTCTAACAAAGTTGATTTTTCCTAGAAAAATTTGTAATGCCTTCTTATGATGAGGAAATGATAGCTGTGATATGGCTTTGATCCTGAAAGGATCAATTGCTAATCCTTTCTTGGAAACAATATGACCAAGTAATTTACCTTGATGTACTAAAAAGATAGACTTAAGTGGATTCAAAGATATCCCAAACTATCTGCATAACTGAAAGGTCTACCTTAGATGTATCAGGTGTTCTTCTAGATTTTTCAAGAACATAGTAATGTCATCTAAATAAACCAAAATGCATTTATTTAACAAGCTCTAGAAATCCATGTCCATTGCATGTTGAAATGTTGCACCAACATTTGAAAGGAAAAAAGGCATCCTTTTGTAAGCATAATTACCCCACTTGGTGGTAAAAGATGTTTTATATCTATCTTATTCTTGGATTAAAATCTAATTATATCCATTATAACCATCCGGGATAGATAATCTATTTGCACCATAAACTATTCTTAAAATATGATCTGGATATTTGAGAGTGGGTAATGATATTTTAATGAAGCCTTATTAAGATCTATGAAATCTATACATAGTTTGATTTCACCATTCTTCTTCCTAACAGGAACAAGATTGGCTACCCAACTTTAATGCTTAACTAGAAAGATAATACCTGATTCAATCAACTTAGATCATTCTTTCCTCATTAGAGGCTCTATTTTGGGATTTTAAGGCATCTGCTTCTATCTAATAGGTTTAGAATTTGGGTTTGCATGTAGCTCGATTTTATTCTGTGCTAAACTAGGATCAAATCCTTTCAGGTCTTGGTATTTCCAAGTGAAAACATCTTTAAATTCCTTGCAAAGATCAATAAATGACTGTTTTTCAGTTAAGGAATATACCTTTCCAAGAAATAGATTTTCCCTTCATCAATGAGATCTCTTTGTAATTATCGGTGCGTGGGTTGACATTTTAGTCTTGACCTTTCATAATCGATCATTAGTGATGAAGATGTCCTCAAATGTTACAAGACCTGTGGTAATTTATTTACTTTAGTTGAACAATCTATTCTTTGTATAAATGTTGTAATTTATCCTGATTTACCAAGAAAATTCAGCTTCTTGCTGTAAAAACCTATAGATTTGATCATCATTTCAAAAACTTTCCAATTTAAATCATTATCAGGTATAGAGGGCCTGACAATTAGTTTAATATGGGGCTGAATTTTACTATTTTCTATTTGTTCTAAAGCACTTCAAAACTAGCACCAATCTGTTGTAAGTTTGCATTATATGTTTGTTTTCGAGTTCTAGGAATAGACTGAATATTAATAGCGTTGAAATCTTCCATTAAGTCTGAAACTCTATGTCTGTAAGACTTCATTAATGGATTCTTACAAACATTAAAGTTCTTCACTTGGTTGATAACCAACTCTGAGTTACCAAAGACTCGTAATGTGTTGATACCTCTCTTTCTGGCCCAAAGTAAGCCATAAATTAATGCTTCGTATTCAGCTACATTACAATTACATGGAAATTGGATATTCAAAACTGAGAAATACATTTCACTTGTTGGGGAAGTAAGCATCAAACCTACTCCCTATCACTTCTTGTTCTTAGCTCCATCAAAATGAAGCTTCCAAATCCTTTTACCTTGAATCTTTGTTTGGAGCAAAGAAATAAGTTGTGTATTTTCTTCATGCATATAATACACACCAAACAGTGTTCTTCAACCTCCTTAAAAGGATCATGGGCATGTTCTTCCACTTTTTTCATCCATAAACTTGTTAGAAACACTATCAATTGTTGAACACTGAGGCTACCTCATCAAAGTCAAATTGATCTAAGGCTAAATAATTAACCACCACATTTGGAGAGTGGGGCTCAATGTATATTTTTGCCAATGGTTCTAAATTGATAGTAACTTTAGTGTCATAACGAGTAGTGAAAAACAAGAAAGACCAATATGAAGAAAGATAACCTCTATTTTTGTCTTTGTAAAGTCTATAGATAAGCATAGAGCAAAGCATGGGGAAAATCTACAACAGTAACATCTTGCATAATAGAAACATTTGGGCAAGAATATAACATCACCTCTAAATTTTTATTACTCCAACTATATTAGTTGCAGTTCCATCAAGATGTAAGACACTCCTTTTTGTAGGCTCATACTGCAGACCCACTTTTTTTGTAATTTCTTTTGGCATAACTGTGTTACTTGTGCCATTGTCCACCATGCAATTATGAACTAGATGTTCCTCAATAATCAGTGATAAATAAAATGGTGGTGGTTTCTTGATGTCATGAGCATTCAAAACTTTCTGAACCATCCACTTAATTTATTTAATGTGGTCTTGTTCAAACATTCCAAGGACCATGTACACGCATTTTTTTAAACTTCCTTTTTCTCGTTGTATTTGAAGAAATATGCAAGTTAAATAGTTCATGAGAAAGTAAATATTGTTGTCTAGGAATACTTAGAGTGTCCCACATTGAGATGTTAACATTATGCTTTTTCATTACATCAATAATGTTAAAATAAGCAACAATTTTAGATAGATTCAACTGTCTTAGAGTAGGCTTTAGCAAAAATTGATTTTGCTTTAGTTGCCTTGGATATTTGAGGTATAAATAGTCTTCTTGGGTTAGGATGTTGTTTAGATGGACTTTATTAATCATTTGGAACACTTGATTGTTTTGAGGAACAACAAGATTTTTAATTGACTTTGGGGTGTAGATGTTGTCTTATTAGTGACAGTAGGTAGAATAGACCTATTTTGTTGTTTTTGACTTTTAGTAGATTTTCCTTGAGATCTACTAATGACTCTAATGAAATCCTCCTCATTGGAAATGACTAAATTTTGTTCGGTACTTTCGAACTTGATTTTCTTACTACCCACCCTCCATTTGAGGCATGAACAATGTTTGATTGAGGTTGTGCAATAAGTTTTGGATTGAGAAAAGGATTTGGGCAACTTACGGCTAAATGAGGTTGATTGTAAGGTTGACACCACTCTTCCGTAGCCATATTAATGTGGAATAAAGTGTTAGAT